>CM038795.1:64962253-65060854 GCA_021764765.1 Vicia sativa
ATCTCATAATTTCTATGATCATATCAAGTCTGTCAAAATTGCTCATCCACTGCTGCTCGATTAAAACCATATTGGACAAAAAGTCAAGCGTGGTCAACATGCACTAAACTTCATATTTTTTGGTCAACACCAATATTTTGAAGTAATATTCATACTTTGATCAAGGGTTGATCATGATTCATCAAAGTCAAGATTTGATCAAAGATCAAAGTTTCCAAATTAGTTTTCTAGACAAAAGTCAATAGAACTTTGACTGCATAACTTTCACATGCTTTATTAGAAATTTTTCCAAAAGCTCATTTAAAAGGGAATTCAAGTCTCTACAACTTCATGTCTCACAAGCTTGGGCTAGAAATGCTTCTTTGGAAGTTATGGATCAAAACATTATAGTCCTTTTAAAAGTCAAAAAAAGTCATCTTTTTGCATAGAAACTATGAACATGAAAACTTCAATGAAGATGAGAACCAAAATTGATTTATATACATCTTGATCTTTCTAAAAGTCCAAGAACACCCAAAATGTTAAAAATTGAGCAAGATACAAGTTGTGTAAATTCAATTTTTGGAAAATAAAGGAAAATACTGACAAATGCAAATATTTTTCAAATGGGCTTAGAATTTTATGATCCAAATCGATCTAACATTATCCATAGTCTCTATGTTCTCGCCACGCCCTCTTCCCAATTTATTAGATTTATTTTTGATTTAAAGAATTTAAATTCAATTTTAATTAAATAAAATGCAAAAGCAAGGTCTCAAGTTGTCATTGATTTCACTTATCTTGAACAACAAATCTGTGCAAGAATATTTAAGGAAAGATTGAGCCAAGTTTGGAAAGATTTCATACAAATTTCAAATCAAATGTTCTCCATTGAAAGAAGATATTTTCTCTAAAGTCTTGACCTATTTTCCTACCCTCTATATAACCCAACTAGTTCAGATGCTCAAGGGACGGATTACTAGCCTCGCATAATGAACCCTAAAAATCAAAATCAAGAAGTTGGCAAATTGTATTCTATTTTCCAACCACTTTCAGTCACTTTCAACACCATGTAATACCTGGAGAACCCGATTGATTGCTTTTGCTTGATCGCAAATGTTGTTGCAGATAGCAAGAGTCGGCAACTCGACTTTTATTTTATCCAATTAAGGGACTGAAAAGAATAGAAAAGACCTTCGTTAGATTCTCGAAAGTGAGGTGATTATGAAAAGGGAAGGTATTAGCAACTATCGTAGTTATCTACGCTCTTAATTGCTTTAGCTCACTTTGAAACTTGCTTTCTGTGTGTGTTTGAAAATGTTTTGAAAAGTTATTTTGACTTGTGAATGATTCATCGAATGTATACCTAAGTGTTCTAAAATGTTTCGTTTTGGAAAAGAACTTGTAATGATTTATGCTTGAATGTATACAAGATGCTTTGAAAATGAACTTTAGAAAGTGGGTGGAAAAGTTTTTTGAGGAGTTACTAAGAGTCGGCCACCGCCTTTTCCGTGTTATTTTACTTTCTTTTAGAATAGTGCTATCCATCCTAGTTGGTAGGTAACCCTATTGGATGTGAAGGGACATTTGAAGGGACATATAATGGTCATAAAGGTGGTCTCGTAGGGTATCCTAGCACGTAGACGATCATCACTTTTCGAGGAAACATCGAGAAACACGAGGGACTATGATCTTTGATTCAAGGACTATGATGATATGTTTGAAAGGCAGTGCTAGGATACCTCACGTCGAGGGACTCACCATTTATTCGAAAGGCAATAAGAGAATACCCCTAGTGCATGCAAGAAAAGAGGTGTTGAGTTCAGATAATTTATCTTGTGATTTGTTGCTATGTGGATTTTATCATACACACGCCTAATTTACTAGCGCTTATAGGTGCGGAAAGCAAATTATGGAAAGTTAAGTTAGTAAATCCATTATATTTTTAAGGCTATATAATATAGATGCAGTAAAACCTAATTAAAACTAATACATCCCTTTGCCATTACATAATATCAGAAAGGATGATGTATAGCATTTGGCTTTGTCACTTAAAATTAGAAATTTTAAATTTTGTATATATGTCAATGAATTAATTCATCCAAATCATATAAATTAGATTTTGATTTATTTCAATAGTATATGTTAAAAATAAAACTTTAAATCATAACATTCATTTTAATGACAATATTAAATCAAATAATTTTATCGATCCTAGATTACTTATTGTATTTTATAATAAGAAAATAAAATCGATGATTTCAATTGTTAAGAACTCTAAATCATAATACTTACTTTAATGACATTAATAAATCAAATTAGTTTACTAATCATAGACTATTTCTATATTTATATTTTATAATAAAAACTAATTAATTATAAATTACCTCACAAAAGATTTTAATTTTTAATTAATTTTTATATATTAATTATCATAATCATAATAAAAAACGCAAGATGAGATGTTTATGTTTGCCATGTCAATCATGTTCTTATTTATATTGATGCCATAAAAGGAAAGTTTGTCCCTTTAATTCTATTAATTATTAATTATTTTATATTAAATAAATATAATAAAAATACAAAAAAAACATAGTTAAATCATGTATGCTTGGACAACTCAATAGTTTCTTTGAAAATGTAGACTCATTGATATCAATTGGAACCCAAACCTGTGTGTTGAGAAACAAAAAAAAATGTTAACTTTTAATCTTCTTCACGTCCTCTTCACATTAAAAAAATTATCTCTTCATTCTTCTTAATTCCTATAACTCTCTACAAAATCAAAAAACACACATAAACCCTAATCAACCACCACCAAAAAAATATATGTTATGAGTGTAGTATTTGGCATTGTCACTTAAAATTAGAATTTTAAATTTTTGTATATATGTCACGTAATTAATTCATCCAAATATATACATTAGATTTTCATTTATTTCAATAATATATGTTAATAATAAAATTAAACAGAATATTCATTTTAATGACAATATTAAATCAAATAATTATCGATCCTAGATTGTTCTATACATTAATTTTATATTAAGAAAATAAAATCGATGCAAATAAGAACTCTTAATCATAATATTGACTTTAATGACATTTATAAATCAAATTAATTATTAACTATTTTTATATTTGTTATATTTTATCATCACAAACTTATTAATTATAAATTACCTCACAAAAGAATTTAATTTTTAATTACTGCTTTAATATATTAATTATCATACAATCGAAAAAGCAAGTTGATCTTTGGCAAGTTTTCCAAGTATAATCTCTAATGCATTCTCTTTTTATTGTTGCTAAAAGGAAAGTTTGTCTTACTTTAATTCTATTAATTATTAATTAATATAAATTAAATTAAGATTAATGAAAATGCAAAAAATGTTTGTTATGAACACGTTAAATCATGTATGCTTGGACAACTCAATAGTTTCTTTGAAAAATGTAGAGTCATTGATATCAATTGAATCCAAACAAGCAGAGTTGGGAGAAACAAAAAATGTTAACCCCTTAGTCTTCTTCACATTAAAAATTATCTCTTCATTCTTCTTAATTCCTTCCATCTCCTCTTCTACAAAATCAAAAACACCACATAAACCCTAATCAAACCACCAAAAATATTTCATCAAAGGATGTTATGAGTGTACATGCTTTGTCACTTAAAATTAGAATTTTAAATTTTTGTATATATGTCACGTAATTAATTCATCCAAATCATATAAATTAGATTTTCATTTATTTCAATAGAATATGTTAATAATAAAACTTTAAATCATAACATTCATTTTAATGACAATATTATTAAATAATTTTATCGATCCTAGATTATTTAATATTTAATAAGAAATTAAATCGATGATTTCAATTGTTAAGAACTCTAAATCATAATACTTACTTTAATGACATTAATAAATCAAATTAGTTTACTAATCATAGACTATTTTATATTTGTTATATTTATAATAAAAACTTATTAATTATAAATTACCTCACAAAAGATTTTAATTTTTAATTAGTTTTTAATATATTAATTATCATACAATCATGCAATAGAAAAACGCATGAGATCTTTGCATCTTTAAGTTCAATCTCTCATGCATTCTCATTTTATATAGATGCTAAAAGGAAGGTTTGTCCTACTTTAATTTATTAATTATTAATTATTTTAAATTAAATAAATATTAATAAAAATTCAAAAAAAAATGTTTGTTATGAACACGTTAAATCATGTAACAACTCAATAGTTTCTTTGAAAAATGTTATTGATATCAATTGAACCAAACAGAGTTGGGAGAAACAAAAAAAATGTTAACCCCTTAGTCTTCTTCACTTCCTTTCACATTAAAAATTATCTCTCTTCATACTTCTTAATTCCTTCCATAATCTTCTTTTACAAAATCAAAAATACCTCATAAACCCTAATCAACCACCACCAAAAATATTTCAGCGTTGATGTTATGAGTGTAGCATTTTGCTTTGTCACTTAAAATTAGAATTTTAAAATTTTGTATATATGTCACGTAATTAATTCATCCAAATATATACATTAGATTTTCATTTATTTCAATAATATATAATAATAAAACTTTAAATCAGAATATTCATTTTAATGACAATATTAAATTAAATTGTTATCGATCCTAGATTGTTCTATACATTTATTGTATTTTATATTAAGAAAATAAAATTGATGATTTCAATGTTAAGAACTATTAATCATAATATTTACTTTAATAATATTTATAAATCAAATTAGTTTATTAATCATAGACTATTTTTATATTTGTTATATTTTAATCACAAACTTATTAATTATAAATTACCTCACAAAAGAATTTAATTTTTAATCATCTTTTAATATATTAATTATCATACAATCGAAAAAGCAAGTTGAGATCTTTGGCAAGTTTTCCAAGTGTCAAACTCTCATGCATTCTCTTTTTATTGTTGCTATAAAAGGAAAGTTTGTCTTACTTTAATTTTATTAATTATTAATTAATTTAAATTAAATTAAGATTAATGAAAATGCAAAAAAATGTTTGTTATGAACACGTTAAATCATGTATGCTTGGACAACTCAATAGTTTCTTTGAAAATGTAGAGTCATTGATATCAATTGAATCCAAACAGGTGAGTTGGGAGAAACAAAAAAAATGTTAACCTTTAGTCTTCTTCACTTCTCTTCACATTAAAGAATTATCTCTTCATTCTTCTTAATTCCTTCCATAATCTCCTCTTCTACAAAATCAAAAGCACCACATAAACCCTAATCAACCACCAAAAAAAAATATTTCTTTAGCGTTGATGTTATGAGTGTATCATTTTTTACTTAAAATTAGAATTTTTAAATTTTTGTATATATGTTTAATTAATTAATCCAAATCATATAATTAGATTTTGATTTATTTCAATAGTATATGTTAATAATAAAACTTTAAATCATAACATTCATTTTAATGACAATATTAAATCAAATAATTTTATCGATCCTAGATTACTTATTGTATTTTAATAAGAAATTAAAATCGATGATTTCAATTATTAAGAACTCTAAATCATAATACTTACTTTAATGACATTATAAATCAAATTAGTTTAATCATAGACTATTTTATATTTGTTATATTTTATCAAAAACTTATTAATTATAAATTACCTCACAAAAGATTTTAATTTTTAATTAGTTTTTAATATATTAATTATCATACAATCATGTAATAGAAAACGTAGATGATCTTGGCATCTTGGCCAAGTGTCAATCTCTCATGCATTCTCATTTTATATTGATGCTATAAAAGGAAGGTTTGTCCTACTTTAATTTATTAATTATTAATTATTTTAAATTAAATAAATATTAATAAAAATTCAAAAAAAATGTTTGTTATGAACACGTAAATCATGTGGACAACTCAATAGTTTCTTTGAAAATGTAGAGTCATTGATATCAATTGGAACTCAAACAGGTGAGTTGGGAGAAACAAAAAAATGTTAACCTTAGTCTTCTTTACTTTACATTAAAAATTATCTCTTCATACTTAATTCCTTCCATAATCTTCTCTTTTACAAAATCAAAATACCTCATAAACCCTAATCAACCACCACCAAAAATATTTCAGCATGAAGTGTAGCATTTTTGTCACTTAAAATTAGAATTTTAAATTTTGTATATATGTCACGTAATTAATTCATCCAAATCATATACATTAGATTTTCATTTATTTCAATATATGTTAATAATAAAACTTTAAATCGTAATATTCATTTTAATGACAATATTAAATTAAATTGTTTTATCGATCCTAGATTGTTCTATACATTTATTGTATTTTATATTAAGAAAATAAAATTGATGATTTCAATGGTTAAGAACTCTTAATCATAATATTTACTTTAATAATATTTATAAATCAAATTAGTTTATTAATCATAGACTATTTTTATATTTGTTATATTTTATCATCAAACTTATTAATTATAAATTACCTCACAAAAGATTTTAATTTTTAATTATTGCTTTATTAATTATCATACAATCGAAAAGCAAGTTGAGATCTTTGGCAAGTTTTCCAAGTGTCATCAATCACATTCTCTTTTTTATTGTTGCTTAAAAAGGAAAGTTTGTCTTACTTTAATTCTAGTAATTATTAATTAGTTTAAATTAAATTAAGATTAATTAAATGCAAAAGAATGTTTGTTATGAACACGTTAAATCATGTATGCTGGACAACTCAATAGTTTCTTTGAAAATGTAGAGTCATTGATATCAATTGGAATCCAAATGTGAGTTGGAGAAACAAAAAATGTTAACCCTTAGTCTTTCTACTCTCTTCAAAAAATTATCTCTTCATTCTTCTTAATTCCTTCCATAATCTCCTCTTCTACAAAATCAAAACACCACATAAACCCTAATCAACCACCACCAAAAAATATTTTGCACTGGATGTTATGAGTGTATCATTTGGCTTTGTCACTTAAAATTAGAATTTTTAAATTTTTGTATATATGTCACGTAATTAATTATCCAAATCATATAAATTAGATTTTGATTTATTTCAATAAATATGTTAATAATAAAACTTTAAATCATAACATTCATTTTAATGACAATATTAAATCAAATAATTTTATCGATCCTAGATTACTTATTAGTATTTATAATAAGAAATAAAATCGATGATTTCAATTGTTAAGAACTCTAAATCATATTTACTTTAATGACATTAATAAATCAAATTAGTTTACTAATCATAGACTATTTCTATATTTGTTATATTTTATAATAAAAACTTATTAATTATAAATTACTCACAAAAGATTTTAATTTTTAATTAGTTTTTAATATATTAATTATCATACAATCATGCAATAGAAAACGCAAGATGATGATCTTGGCATCTTGCAATGTCAATCTCTCATGCATTCTCATTTTATATAGATGCCATAAAAGGAAAGTTTGTCCACTTTAATTCTATTAATTATTAATTATTTTAAATTAAATAAATAATAAAAATTGAAAAAAATTATGAACACGTTAAATCATGTATGCTTGGACAACTCAATAGTTTCTTTGAAAATGTAGTCATTGATATCAATTGAAATACCAGTGAGTTGGGAGAAACAAAAAATGTTAACCCTTTAGTCTTCTTCACTTCCTTTACATTAAAAATTATCTCTCTTCATACTTCTTAATTCTTCCATCTTCTCTTTTAAAAATCAAAATACCTCATAAACCCTAATCAACCACCACCAAAAATATTTCAGTAAAGGATGTTATGAGTGTAGCATTTGCTTTGTCACTAAAATTAGAATTTTAAATTTTTGTATATATGTCACGTAATTAATTCATCCAAATCATATACATTAGATTTTCATTTATTTCAATAATATATGTTAATAATAAAACTTTAAATCGTAACATTCATTTTAATGACAATATTAAATTAAATTGTTTTATCGATCCTAGATTGTTCTATACATTTATTGTATTTTATATTAAGAAAATAAAATTGATGATTTCAATGGTTAAGAACTCTTAATCATAATATTTACTTTAATAATATTTATAAATCAAATTAGTTTATTAATCATAGACTATTTTATATTTGTTATATTTTATCATCACAAACTTATTAATTATAAATTACCTCACAAAAGAATTTAATTAATTAAATTGCTTTTAATATATTAATTATCATACAATCAAAAGCAAGTTGAGATTGGCAAGTTTTCCAAGTGTCAAATCTAATTCTTTTATTATTAAAAGGAAAGTTTGTTAATATTAATTATTAATTAATTAAATTAAATAAAGATTAATGAAATGCAAAAATGTTTGTTATGAATCATGCTTGGACAACTCAATAGTTTCTTTGAAAAATGTAGAGTCATTGATATCAATTGAATCCAAAGTGAGTTGGGAGAAACAAAAAATGTTAACCCTTTAGTCTTCTTCACTTCCTCTTCACATTAAAGAATTATCTCTCTTCATTCTTCTTAATTCCTTCCATAATCTCCTCTTCTACAAAATCAAAATAAACCCTAATCAACCACCAAAACAATATTTCTTTAGTGATATATGCTATGTCACTTAAAATTAGAATTTTTAAATTTTGTATATATATAATTAATTAATTAATCCAAATCATATAAATTAGATTTTGATTTATTTCAATATATATGTTAATAATAAAACTTTAAATAACATTCATTTTAATGACAATATTAAATCAAATAATTTTATCGATCCTAGATTACTTATTGTATTTTATAATAAGAAATTAAAATCGATGATTTCAATTATTAAGAACTCTAAATCATAATACTTACTTTAATGACATTAATAAATCAAATTAGTTTACTAATCATAGACTATTTTATATTTGTTATATTTTATAATAAAACTTATTAATTATAAATTACCTCAAAAGATTTTAATTTTTAATTAGTTTTTAATATATTAATTATCATACAATCATGCATAGAAAACGCAAGATGAGATTTTGGCATCTTGGCCAAGTGTCAATCTCTCATGCATTCTCATTTTATATTGATATAAAGGAAGGTTTGTCCACTTAATTCTATTAATTATTAATTATTTTAAATTAAATAAATATTAATAAAAATTCAAAAAAAATGTTTGTTATGAACACGTTAAATCATGTATGCTTGGACAACTCAATAGTTTCTTTGAAAATGTAGAGTCATTGATATCAATTGGAACCCAAACAGTGAGTTGGGAGAAACAAAAAAATGTTAACCCCTTAGTCTTCTTCACTTCCTTTACACATTAAAAATTATCTCTTCATACTTCTTAATTCCTTCCATAATCTTCTCTTTACAAAATCAAAACACCTCATAAACCCTAATCAACCACCACCAAAAATATTTCTATAGCAGTGATGTTATGAGTGTAGCATTTTGATTTGTCACTAAAATTAGAATTTTAAATTTTTATATATGTCACGTAATTAATTCATCCAAATCATATACATTAGATTTTCATTTATTTCAATAATATATGTTAATAATAAAACTTTAAATCGTAACATTCATTTTAATGACAATATTAAATTAAATTGTTTTATCGATCCTAGATTGTTCTATATTGTATTTTATTATAATAAAAATAAAATTGATGATTTCAATGGTTAAGAACTCTTAATCATAATATTTACTTTAATAATATTATAAATCAAATTAGTTTATTAATCATAGACTATTTTTATATTTGTTATATTTTATCATCACAAACTTATTAATTATAAATTACCTCACAAAAGATTTTAATTTTAATTATTGTTTTAATATATTAATTATCATACAATCGAAAAAGCAAGTTGAGATTGGCAAGTTTTCCAAGTGTCAATCTCTCATGCATTCTCTTTTTATTGTTGCTATAAAGGAAAGTTTGTCTTACTTTAATTCTATTAATTATTAATTAAAAAAATTAAAGATTAATTAAAATGCAAAAAGAATGTTTGTTATGAACACGTTAAATCATGTATGCTTGGACAACTCAATAGTTTTTTGAAAATAGAGTCATTGATATCAATTAAACCAAACAGTGAGTTGGGAGAAAAAAATGTTAACCCCTTAGTCTTCTCACTTCCTCTTCACATTAAAAATCTCTCATTCTTCTTAATTCCTTCCATAATCCTCTTCTACAAAATCAAAAACACCACATAAACCCTAATCAACCACCACCAAAAAAAATTTTTGTAGAAGATGTTGAGTGTAGCATTTGGCTTTGTCACTTAAAATTAGAATTTTTAAATTTTTGTATATATGTTTAATTAATTAACCAAATCATATAAATTGATTTTGATTTATTTCAATAATATATGTTAATAATAAAACTTAAATCATAACATTCATTTTAATGACAATATTAAATCAAATAATTTTATCGATCCTAGATTACTTATTGTATTTATAATAAAATAAATCGATGATTTCAATTGTTATGAACTCTAAATCATATACTTACTTTAATGACATTAATAAATCAAATTAGTTTACTAATCATAGACTATTTCTATATTTGTTATATTTTATAATAAAAACTTATTAATTATAAATTACCTCACAAAAGATTTTATTTTTAATTAGTTTTTAATATATTAATTATCATACAATCATGAATAGAAAACGCAAGATGAGATCTTGCATGTCAGTTAAGTGTCAATCTCTCATGCATTCTCATTTTATATTGATGCTATAAAAGGAAAGTTTGTCCTACTTTAATTCTATTAATTATTAATTATTTAAATTAAATAAATATTAATAAAAATTCAAATTAAAATGTTTTGATGAACACGTTAAATCATGTATGCTTGGACAACTCAATAGTTTCTTTGAAAATGTAGAGTCATTGATATCAATTGGAACCCAAATAGGTGAGTTGGGAGAAACAAAAAATGTTAACCCCTTAGTCTTCTTCCTTTCTTTACACATTAAAAATTATCTCTCTCTTCTACTTAATTCCTTCCATAATCTTCTCTTTTTACAAACTCAAAACACCTCATAAACCCTAATCAACCACCACCAAAAAATATTTCTGTAACAGTGATGTTACGAGTGTAGCATTTGGCTTTTGTCACTTAAAATTAGAATTTTTAAATTTTTGTATATATGTCACGTAATTAATTCATCCAAATCATATAAATTAGATTTTGATTTATTTCAATAGTATATGTTAATAATAAAACTTTAAATCATAACATTCATTTTAATGACAATATTAAATCAAATAATTTTATCGATCCTAGATTACTTATTGTATTTTATAATAACAAAATAAAATCGATGATTTCAATTGTTAAGAACTCTAAATCATAATACTTACTTTAATGACATTAATAAATCAAATTAGTTTACTAATCATAGACTATTTCTATATTTGTTATATTTTATAATAAAAAACTTATTAATTATAAATTACCTCACAAAAGATTTTAATTTTTAATTAGTTTTTTAATATATTAATTATCATACAATCATGCAATAGAAAACGCAGATGAGATCTTTGGCATGTCAAGTGTCAATCTTCATGCATTCTCATTTATATTGATGCCATAAAAGGAAGGTTTGTCCTACTTTAATTTATTAATTATTAATTATTTTAAATTAAATTAATATTAATAAAATTCAAAAAAATGTTTGTGATGAACACGTTAAATCATGTATGCTTGGACAACTCAATAGTTTCTTTGAAAATGTAGAGTCATTGATATCAATTGAATCCAAAAGGTGAGTTGGGAGAAACAAAAAATGTTAACCCTTAGTCTTTTCACTTTCTCCACATTAAAAATTATCTCTCATTCTTCTTAATTCCTTCCATAATCTCCTCTTTCTACAAAATCAAAAACACCACATAAACCCTAATCAACCACCACCAAAAAATATTTCGTAGCGTTGATGTTATGAGTGTAGCATTTGGCTTTGTCACTTAAAATTAGAATTTTAATTTTTGTATATATGTCACGTAATTAATTAATCCAAATCATATAAATTAGATTTTGATTTATTTCATAATATATGTTAATAATAAAACTTTAAATCATAACATTCATTTTAATGACAATATTAAATCAAATAATTTTATCGATCCTATTAATATTATAATAACAAAATAAAATCGATGATTTCAATTGTTGAACTCTAAATCATAATACTTACTTTAATGACATTAATAAATCAAATTAGTTTACTAATCATAGACTATTTCTATATTTGTTATATTATAATAAAAACTTATTAATTATAAATTACCTCACAAAAGATTTTAATTTTAATTAGTTTTAATATTAATTATCATACAATCATGCAATAGAAAACGCAAGATGAGATCTTTGGCATGTTTGCCAAGTGTCAATCTCTCATGCATTCTCATTTTATATGCTATAAAAGGAAAGTTTGTCCACTTTAATTCTATTAATTATTAATTATTTTAAATTAAATAAATATTAATAAAATTCAAATTAAAAATGTTTGTGATGAACACGTTAAATCATGTATGCTTGGACAACTCAATAGTTTCTTTGAAAATGTAGAGTCATTGATATCAATTGGAACCCAAATAGGTGAGTTGGGAGAAAAAAAAAAATGTTAACCCTTTAGTCTCTACTTCCTTTACACATTAAAAATTATCTCTTCATACTTAATTCCTTCCATAATCTTCTTTACAAACTCAAAACACCTCATAAACCCTAATCAACCACCACCAAAAAATATTTTTTGTAAGTGATGTTATGTAGCATTTGGCTTTGTCACTTAAAATTAGAATTTTTAAATTTTTGTATATATCACGTAATTAATTCATCCAAATCATATAAATTAGATTTTGATTTATTTCAATAGTATATGTTAATAATAAAACTTTAAATCATAACTATTTTAATGACAATATTAAATCAAATATTTTATCAATCCTAGATTACTTATTGTATTTTATAATAATAAAATCGATGATTTCAATTTAAGAACTCTAAATATAATACTTACTTTAATGACATTAATAAATCAAATTAGTTTACTAATCATAGACTATTTTATATTTGTTATATTTTATAATAAAAACTTATTAATTATAAATTACAAAAGATTTTAATTTTTAATTAGTTTTTTAATATATAATCATGCAATAGAAAACGCATGAGATCTTTAGCATGTTTGCCAAGTGTCAATCTCTCATGCATTCTCATTTTATATTGATGCTATAAAAAAAGTTTGTCCATTTAATTCTATTAATTATTAATTATTTTAAATTAAATTAATATTAAAAATTCAAAAAAAATGTTTGTATGAACACGTTAAATCATGTATGCTTGACAACTCAATAGTTTCTTTGAAAATGTAGAGTCATTGATATCAAACAAACCAAACAGAAAAAAATGTTAAACCACTTCCTCCACAAAAAATTATCTCTCATTCTTCTTAATTCCTCCCATAATCTCTTCTACAAAATCAAAACACATAAACCCTAATCAACCACCAAAATTATTATTTCGAAAGATGGTATGAGTGTAGTTTGGCTGTCACTTAAAATTAGAATTTTTAAATTTGTATATATGTCACGAATTAATTCATCCAAATCATATAAATTAGATTTTATTTATTTCAATAATATATGTTAATAATAAAACATTAAATAGTAATATTCATTTTAATGACAATATTAAATCAAATTTTATCGATCCTAGATTTTTCTATACATTTATTGTATTTTATATTAAGAAAATAAATCAATGGTTAAGAAATCTTTAATCATAATATTGACATTAGTTTATTAATCATAGACTATTTTATATTTGTTATATTTTATCATCACAAACTTATTAATTATAAATTACCTCACAAAAGATTTTAATTTTTAATTACTGTTTTAATATATATTAATTATCATGCAATCGAAAAAGCAAGTTGAGATCTTTGGCAAGTTTTCCTAGTGTCAATCTCTCATATTCTCTTTTTTATTGTTGCTATAAAAGAAAGTTTGTTTACTTTAATTCTATTAATTATTTATTAATTTAAATTAAATAAAGATTAATAAAAATGCAAAAAAAATGTTGTTATGAACACGTTAAATCATGTATGCTAGACAACTCAATAGTTTCTTTGAAAATGTAGAGTCATTGATATCAATTGGAACCCAAACAGTGAGTTGGGAGAAACAAAAATGTTAACCCTTAGTCTTCTTCACTCCTCTTCACATTAAAAATTATCTTCATTCTTCTTAATTCCTTCCATAATCTCCTCTTCTACAAAATCAAAAACACCACATAAACCCTAATCAACCACCACCAAAAATTATTTCTGTAGCAGTGATGGTATGAGTGTAGCATTTGGCTTTGTCACTTAAAATTAGAATTTTTAAATGTTTGTATATATGTCACGTAATTAATTCATCCAAATCATATAAATTAGATTTTCATTTATTTCAATAATATATGTTAATAATAAAACATTAAATCGTAACATTCATTTTAATGACAATATTAAATCAACTAATTTTATCGATCCTAGATTGTTCTATACATTTATTGTATTTTATATTAAGAAAATAAAATCCATGCAATGGTTAAGAAATCTTAATCATAATATTGACATTAGTTTATTAATCATAGACTATTTTTATATTTGTTATATTTTATCATCACAAACTTATTAATTATAAATTACCTCACAAAAGATTTTAATTTTTAATTACTGTTTTAATATATTAATTATCACAATAATCGAAAAAGCAAGTTGAGATCTTTGGCAAGTCCATGTCAATCTCATGCATTTTTTTTATTCTTGCTATAAAGGAAAGTTTGTCTTACTTTAATTCTATTAATTATTAATTAGTTTAAATTAAATTAAGATTAATAAAATGCAAAAAAATGTTTGTTATGAACACGTTAAATCATGTATGCTTGGACAACTCAATAGTTTCTTTGAAAAATGTAGAGTCATTGATATCAATTGGAACCCAAACAGTGAGTTGGAGAAACAAAAAATGTTAACCCTTTAGTCTCTCTTACTTCCTCTTCACATTAAAAATTATTCTCTTCATTCTTCTTAATTCCTTCCATAATCTCCTCTTACAAAATCGAAAACACCACATAAACCCTAATCAACCACCACCAAAAATATTTTTGTAGTGTTGATGTTATGAGTGTAGCATTTGGCTTTGTCACTTAAAATTAGAATTTTAAATTTTTGTATATATGTCACGTAATTAATTCATCCAAATCATATAAATTAGATTTTGATTTATTTCAATAATATATGTTAATAATAAAACTTTAAATCAAATATCTATTTTAATGACAATATTAAATCAAAATTTTATCGATCCTAGATTACTTATTGTATTTTATAATAAGAAAATAAAATCGATGATTTCAATGGTTAAGAACTCTAAATCATAATACTTACTTTAATGACATTAATAAATCAAATTAGTTTACTAATCATAGACTATTTCTATATTTGTATATTTTATAATAAAAACTTATTAATTATAAATTACCTCACAAAAGATTTTAATTTTAATAAGTTTTTAATATATTAATTATCATACAATCATGCAATGGAAAAACAAGATGAGATCTTTGGCATGTTTGCCAAGTGTCAATCTCTCATGCATTCTCATTTTATATTGATGCCATAAAAGGAAAGTTTGTCCTACTTTAATTTATTATTATTAATTATTTTAAATTAAATAAATATTAAAAAATACAAAAAAAATGTTTGTTATGAACACGTTAAATCATGTATGCTTGGACAACTCAATAGTTTCTTTGAAAATGTAGAGTCATTGATATCAATTGGAACCCAAACAGTGAGTTGGGAGAAACACAAAAATGTTAACCCCTTTAGTTTACTTACTCACATAAAAATTATCTCTTCATACTTCTTAATTCCTTCCATAATCTCTCTACAAAATCAAAAACACCACATAAACCCTAATCAACCACCACCAAAAATATTTTAATAGTGATGTTATGATTGTAGCATTTTTTGTCACTTAAAATTAGAATTTTTAAATTTTTGTATATATGTCACGTAATTAATTCATCCAAATCATATAAATTAGATTTTGATTTATTTCAATAATATATGTTAATAATAAAACTTTAAATCATAATATCATTTTAATGACAATATTAAATCAAATAATTTTATCGATCCTAGATTATTTATTGTATTTTATAATAAGAAATAAAATCGATGATTTCAATTGTTAAGAACTCTAAATCATAATCCTTACTTTAATGACATTAATAAATCAAATTAGTTTATTAATCATAGACTATTTTATATTTGTTATATTTTATAATAAAAACTTATTAATTATAAATTACCCACAAAAGATTTTAATTTTTAATTAGTTTTTAATATATTAATTATCATAATCATGCATGAAAAACGCAAGATGATTTGCCAAGTGTCAATCTCTCATGCATTCTCATTTTATATTGATAAAAGGAAAGTTTGTCCACTTTAAATTAATTATTAATTATTTTAAATTAAATAAATATTAATAAAATGCAAAAAAAGTTTGTTATGAACATTAAATCATGTATGCTTGGACAACTAATAGTTTCTTTGAAAATGTAGAGTCATTGATATCAATTGGAACCCAAATAGGTGAGTTGGGAGAAACAAAAAATAAAGTTAACTTTATAGTCTTCTCTTCACATTAAAAATTATCTCTTCATACTTCTTAATTCCTTCCATAATCTTCTCTTTACAAAATCAAAACACCTCATAAACCCTAATCAACCACCACCAAAAATATTTCAGAAAGGATGTTATGAGTGTAGCATTTGGCTTTGTCAAATTAGAATTTTAAATTTTTGTATATGTCTTGTAATTAATTCATCCAAATCATATAAATTAGATTTTGATTTATTTCAATAATATATGTTAATAATAAAACTTTAAATCGTAATATTCATTTTAATGACAATATTAAATCAAATTGTTTTATCGATCCTAGATTGTTCTATACATTTATTGTATTTTATATTAAGAAAATAAAATCGATGATTTCAATGGTTAAGAACTCTAATCATAATATTTACTTTAATGATATTATAAATCAAATTAGTTTATTAATCATAGATTATTTTTATATTTGTTATATTTTATCATCCAAACTTATTAATTATAAATTACCTCACAAAAGATTTTAATTTTAATTGCTTTAATATATTAATTATCATACAATCGAAAAAGCAAGTTGAGATCTTGGCAAGTTTTCCAAGTGTCAATCTCATGCATTCTCTTTTTATTGTTAAGGAAAGTTTGTTTATTTTAATTTATTAATTATTAATTAATAAATTAAATTAAGATTAATGAAAATGCAAAAACATCTTTCTATGAACACGTTAAATCATGTATGCTTGACAACTAGTTTCTTTGAAAAATGTAGAGTCATTGATATCAATTGGAACCCAAAAGTGAGTGGGAGAAAAAAAAAATGTTAACCCCTTAGTCTTCTTCTTCCTCTTCACATTAAAAATTATCTCTTCATTCTTCTTAATTCCTTCCATAATCTCCTCTTCTACAAAATCAAAACACCACATAAACCCTAATCAACCACCACCAAAAATTATTTCAGAAAGGAAGATGGTATGAGTGTAGCATTTGGCTTTGTCACTTAAAATTAGAATTTTTAAATTTTTGTATATATGTCACGTAATTAATTCATCCAAATCATATAAATTAGATTTTCATTTATTTCAATAATATATGTTAATAATAAAACTTTAAATCGTAATATTCATTTTAATAATATTAAATCAATCAATTTTATCGATCCTAGATTGTTCTATACATTTATTGTATTTTATATTAAGAAAATAAAATCCATTGCAATGGTTAAGAAATCTTAATCATAATATTGACATTAGTTTATTAATCATAGACTATTTTATATTTGTTATATTTTATCATCACAAACTTATTAATTATAAATTACCTCACAAAAGATTTTAATTTTAATTATTTTTAATATATTAATTATCATGCAATCCAAAAAGCAAGTTGAGATCTTTAAGTTTTCCAAGTGTCAATCTCTCATGCATTCTCTTTTTTTGTTATAAAAGGAAAGTTTGTCTTACTTTAATTCTATTTAATTATTATAAATTAAATAAAGATTAATAAAATGCAAAAAATGTTTGTTATGAACACGTTAAATCATGTATGCGAGACAACTCAATAGTTTCTTTGAAAATGTAGAGTCATTGATATCAATTGGAACCCAAACAGTGAGTTGGGAGAAACAAAAATCATAACCCCTTAGTCTTCTTCACTCCTCTTCACATTAAAAATTATCTCTTCATTCTTCTTCCTTCCATAATTCTTCTACAAAATCAAAACACCACATAAACCCTAATCAACCACCACCAAAAACTATTTCAGCAAAGGATGTTATGAGTGTAGCATTTGCTTTGTCACTTAAAATTAGAATTTTAAATTTTTGTATATATGTCACGTAATTAATTCATCCAAATCATATAAATTAGATTTTGATTTATTTCAATAATATATGTTAATAATAAAACTTTAAATCATAAATTCATTTTAATGACAATATTAAATCAAAAATTTTATCGATCCTAGATTACTTATTGTATTTTATAATAAGAAAAAAAGCGTTGATTTCAATGGTTAAGAACTCTAAATCATAATACTTACTTTAATGACATTAATAAATCAAATTAGTTTACTAATCATAGACTATTTCTATATTTGTTATATTTTATAATAAAAACTTATTAATTATAAATTACCACAAAAGATTTTATTTTTAATTAAGTTTTTAATATATTAATTATCATACAATCATGCAATAGAAAAGCAAGATGAGATCTTTGGCATGTTTGTTTAGTGTCAATCTCTCATGCATTCTCATTTTATATTGATGCCAAAAGGAAGGTTTGTCCTACTTTAATTTATTAATTATTAATTATTTTATATTAAATAAATATTAATAAAAATACAACAAAAAAAATGTTTGTTATGAACACGTTAAATCATGTATGCTTGGACAACTCAATTTTGAAAATGTAGAGTCATTGATATCAATTGGAACCCAAACAGTGAGTTGGGAGAAGAACAAAAATGTTAACCCCTTTAGTCTTCACTTTTACACATTAAAAATTATCTCTCTTCATATCTTAATTCCTTCCATAATCTCTCTTCACAAAATCAAAACACCACATAAACCCTAAACACCCACCACCAAATATTTCAAGCTGATGTTATGATTGTAGCATTTTATTTTGTCACCAAATTAGAATTTTTAAATTTTGTATATAAGTCACGTAATTAATTCATCCAAATCATATAAATTAGATTTTGATTTATTTCAATAATATATGTTAATAATAAAACTTTAAATCATAACATTCATTTTAATGACAATATTAAATCAAATAATTTTATCGATCCTAGATTACTTATTGTATTTTATAATAAGAAAATAAAATCGATGATTTCAATTGTTAAGAACTCTAAATCATAACTTACTTTAATGACATTAATAAATCAAATTAGTTTACTAATCATAGACTATTTCTATATTTGTTATATTTTATAATAAAAACTTATTAATTATAAATTACCTCACAAAAGATTTTAATTTTTAATTAGTTTTTAATATATTAATTATCATACAATCATGCAATAGAAAACGCAAGATGATCTTGGCATGTTTGCCAAGTGTCAATCTTCATGCATTCTCATTTTATATTGATGCTATAAAAGGAAAGTTTGTCCACTTTAATTCTATTAATTATTAATTATTTTAAATTAAATAAATATTAATAAAATGCAAAAAAAAAGTTTGTGAACACGTTAAATCATGTATGCTTGACAACTCAATAGTTTCTTTGAAAATGTAGAGTCATTGATATCAATTGAACCAAATAGGTGTGAGTGGGAGAAACAAAAAAATGTTAACCCATAGTCTTCTTCACTTCCTTTCACATTAAAAATTATCTCTTCATACTTCTTAATCCTTCCATAATCTCTCTTCTACAAAATCAAAAACACCACATAAACCCTAATCAACCACCACCAAAAAATATTTCGAAAGTGTTGATGTTATGAGTAGCATTTGGCTTTGTCACTTAAATTAGAATTTTTAAATTTTGTATATATGTCACGTAATTAATGCATCCAAATCATATAAATTAGATTTTGATTTATTTCAATAATATATGTTAATAATAAAACTTTAAATCATAACATTCATTTTAATGACAATATTAAATCAAATAATTGTATCGATCCTAGATTACTTATTGTATTTTATAATAAGAAAATAAAATCGATGATTTCAATGGTTAAGAACTCTAAATCATAATACTGACTTTAATGACATTAATAAATCAAATTAGTTTACTAATCATAGACTATTTCTATATTTGTTATATTTTATAATAAAAAAACTTATTAATTATAAATTAACTCACAAAAGATTTTAATTTTAATCATTTTTTAATATATTAATTATCAATAGAAAAAAGCAAGATGAGTTCTTTGGCAAGTTTGCCAAGTGTCAATCTCTCATGCATTCTCATTTTATATTGTTGCTATAAAAGGAAAGTTTGTCTTACTTTAATTCTATTAATTATTAATTATTTTAAATTAAATAATAAAAAGTTTGTTTGTTTAAATCATGTATGCTTGGACAAAGTCAATAGTTTCTTTGAAAATGTAGAGTCATGATATCAATTGGAACCTAAATAGGTGAGTTGGGAGAAACAAAAATTTGAACCTCAAAGTTTATATTCATCGACAACCTCGTTAGCAATATGTCATCAACATAAAGCCACACTAGAATCATATTGCTTCCAATGTTTCACATACACGCCTACTCCATCTCACATTTCAAACCTGCTTTTGAAAATGAATCAATATTCTGATTCCAAGCTTTGCTTTGCTTCAATCCATAAAGAGCTTTGTAGCTTGTACACCATTCCTTCCTGATTCTTGTTCACGAAGCCAGGAGGTTGTGACACGTATACCTCCTCTTGTAATGGACCGTTTAGAAATGCTGAGTTCACATCCAAATGCATCAGCGGCCAACTTCTATTTTCAGCTAAAGCAATCACCAATATGATTGTTTCATGCCTAGCTATAGGAGCAAACACCTCAAAATAATCTAGTCCAGGTTTCTAAAGAAAAACTCTGGCCACTATCCTTGATTTATGCTTTCCAACTGATCCATCTGGCTTAAGCTTTACCTTAAAAACCCATCTGACGTTGATGACTTTCTTCTCCCTTGGAAGCTCAGTTAACTTCCAAGTCTTGTTTCCTTCTGAAGCCTTAAGTTCTTTTACAATGGCCTTCATCCATATTTTCTTCTTGAGAACTTTTCCAACTACCTTTGTTCGTAATCTCCTTCCACTCTAGAACCGATCTCCTTCTAGACTTTCTTTAGAAGTTCTATTTCCACCAAGTTCCACCTGTTAACTTCGACCTTATCTAGAACCACCTTTAAAAGTTCGATCACCTTCAAAGTTCTTTCTTCGAAGTTCCACCTTCAAAATTATGACCATCATGAGGCGGACTACCTTAGAAGCTCTCCTTCGTAAGGTCCACCTTTAGAGTCATTGTTACCCCCAAAGTTCTCTTACTTTCAAGACAATCCACAACTCCATACTCAAGGATTTCAAGGGTTGACTGCACAAACCTCTTTTAAGCAATCCATCCAAACTAGGTTTTGCTCCTGTCAAGATGGATTTCAGTGTTTAAATGATCATCATACCCCATAATATGCTTCAAGGGATCACCATATCAAGTTTCAAGCCTTACAAGTCAAAATTGCTCATCCACTTGCTCAGATGGCTGAAAATCAACTATATTGGACAAAAAGTCAATTGTGGTCAACATGCAGTCAAACTTCATATTTTTTGGTCAACACCAATATTTTGAAGTAATATTCATACTTTGATCAAGGGTTGATCATGATTCATCAAGAAAAGTCAAGATTTGATCAAAGATCAAAGTTTCCAAATTAGGGTTTTCTAGACAAAAGTCAATAGAACTTTGACCAGGCATAACTTTCACATGCTTTATTAGAAATTTTTCCACAAAAGCTCATTTAAAAGGGAATTCAAGTCTCTACAACTTCATGTCTCACAAGCTTTGGCTAGAAATGCTTCATTTTGAAGTTATGGATCAAAACATTATAGGTCCTTTAAAAGTCAACAAAAGTCATCTTTTTGCAAAGAAGTGTTCATGAACATGAAAACTTCAATGAAGATGAAACCAAAATTGATGTTTATAATACATCTTGATCTTTCTAAAAAGTCCAAGAACACCCAAAAATGTTAAAAATTGAGCAAGATACAAGTTGTGCAAATTGAGCATTTTTGAGCGGGTGCATAAAGGAAAATACTTGACAAATGCAAATATTTTTCAAATGGGCTTAGAATTTTATGATCCAAATCGATCTTAACATTATCCATAGTCTCTATGCTCCTTGCCACGCCTCTTTCCCAATTTATTAGATTTATTTTGGATTTAAAGCATTTAAATTCAATTTTAATTAAATAAAATGCAAAAGCAAGGTCTAAGACAAGTTGGGCTTGATTCGAGGACCAAGGAAGCCCAAACAAGATGCCAAATTAAAGATTTACGGAAAGATTGAGCCAAGTTTGGAAAGATTTCATACAAATTTCAAATCAAATGTTCTCCATTGAAAGAAGATATTTTCTTAAAGTCTTGACCTATTTTCACCTCTATATATACCCAACTAGTTCAGATGCTCAAGGATTACTAGCCTGCAAGAACCCTAAAATTCTCAAAATTCCAAGAAGTTGGCAAATTCAGATTCTATTTTCCAACCACTTTAGTCACTTTAAGCACTATGTAACACGGGAGAACTGACTGATTGTTTTATGCTTGATCAAATGGCAGATAGCAAGAGTCGCCAACCGACTTTTATTTTATCCAATTATGGACGGTAAAGAGAATAGAAAAGATTCAAGATTCCGGTAAGGAGGTGATTATGAAAAGGGAAGGTATTAGCACCATTTCCATCTCGTAGTTATCTACGGGTTTAATTGCTTTAGCTCACTTTGAAACTTGCTTTCTCGGTGTGTGTTTGAAAATGTTTTGAAAAGACATTTCGCTTGACTTCGTAATGATCCATTGGAACATAATGAAGTGTTCGGAATGTTTCGCTTTGGAAAAGAACTTGTAATACTGGAATGTATACAAGGCGTTTGAAAATGAACTTTTAGAAAGTGTGGGGTGGAAAAGTTTTTTGATAGATCAAGCAATTAAGAGTCTATTACCTACTCGTAATCTGGTCAAGCTCGTGTTATTTCTTTTAGAATAGTGCTATCCATACTGCTAGTTGGTAGGTAACCCTATTCTTGGATGTGAAGGGACATTTGAAGGACATATGATGGTCATAAAGGCAACTCGAGGGGTATCCTAGCACGTAGGGACGATCATCACTTTTCGTAGGAAACATCGAGGGTCATCGAGACTATGATCTTTGATTCTAAGGGGACTATGATATATTTGAGGCACCGGTGTTAGGATACCTCACGCTCGAGGGACTTGACCATTTATTCGAAAGGCAACAAGAGAGAATACCCTAGAGGGTGCATGTGAAAAGAGTGTGTTGAGTTCGATAATTTATCTTGTGATTAGAGTTAGCTATGTGGATTTTATCATGCCACACGCCTAATTTACTAGCAGCTTTATAGGTGCGGAAAGCAAATTATGTGAGTAAATCCTACGCTATTACATGGCTTTAGGGCGCTTACATAATATAAGGAAAGTAAAACCTAATTAAAACTATTACATCCCAGCATGTTAATAATATTTCAGAAAGTGTTGATGTTATGAGTGTAGCATTTGGCTTTGTCACTTAAAATTAGAATTTTAAATTTTTGTATTTATGTCACGAATTAATTCATCCAAATCATATAAATTAGATTTTGATTTATTTCAATAATATATAATAATAATAAAACTTTAAATCATAAGATTCATTTTAATGACAATATTAAATCAAATAATTTTATCGATCCTAGATTACTTATTATATTTTATAATAAGAAAATCGATGATTTCAATTGTTAAGAACTCTAAATCATAATACTTACTTTAATGACATTAATAAATCAAATTAGTTTACTAATCATAGACTATTTCTATATTTGTTATATTTTATAATAAAAACTTTAATTATAAATTACCTCACAAAAGATTTAAATTAATTAATTTTTTATATTATCACACAATCATGCAATAGAAAACGCAAGATGAGATCTTGCATGTTTGCCAAGTGTCAATCTCTCATGCATTCTCATTTTATATTGATGCTATAAAAGGAAAGTTTGTCTACTTAAATATTAATTATTAATTATTTTAAATTAAATAAATATTAATAAAAAAAAAAAAGTTTGTTATGAACACGTTAAATCATGTATGCTTGGACAACTCAATAGTTTCTTTGAAAATGTAGAGTCATTGATATCAATTGAACCCATACAGTGAGTTGGGAGAAACAAAAAATGTTAACCCTTTAGTCTTCACTTCCTCTTCACATTAAAAATTATCTCTTCATTCTTAATTCCTTCCATAATCTCCTCTTCTACAAAATCAAAACACCACATAAACCCTAATCAACCACCACCAAAAATATCAGAAAAGATGTTATGAGTGTAGCATTTGGCTTTGTCACTTAAAATTAGAATTTTAAATTTTGTATATATGTCACGTAATTAATTCATCCAAATCATATAAATTAGATTTTCATTTATTTCAATATGTTAATAATAAAACTTTAAATCGTAAATATCATTTTAATGACAATATTAAATCAAATTGTTTTATCGATCCTAGATTGTTCTATACATTTATTGTATTTTATATTAAGAAAATAAAATGATGATTTCAATTAAGAACTCTTAATCATAATATTTACTTTAATGACATTTATAAATCAAATTAGTTTATTAATCATAGACTATTTTTATATTTGTTATATTTTATCATCACAAACTTATTAATTATAAATTACCTCACAAAAGATTTAATTTTTTAATGTTAATATATTAATCATACAATCGAAAAAGCAAGTTGAGATCTTTGGCAAGTTTTCCAAGTGTCAATCTCTCATCTCTCTTTTATTGTTGCTATAAAAGGAAGGTTTGTTTTACTTAATTATTAATTATTTTAAATTAAATAAATATTAATAAAAAACAAAAAGTTTGTTATGAACACGTTAAATCATGTATGCTTAACTCAATAGTTTCTTTGAAAAATGTAGAGTCATTGATATCAATTGGAACCAAACAGTGAGTTGGGAGAAACAAAAAAATGTTAACCCTTAGTCTTCTTCACTTCTCTTCACATTAAAAATTATCTCTTCATTCTTCTTAATTCCTTCCATAATCTCTCTTCTACAAAATCAAAACACCATAAACCCTAATCAACCACCACCAAAAAATATCAGAAAGGATGTTATGAGTGTAACATTTGGCTTTGTCACTTAAAATTAGAATTTTAAATTTTTATATATGTCACGTAATTAATTCATCCAAATCATATAAGTTAGATTTTCATTTATTTCAATAATATATGTTAATAATAAAACTTTAAATCGCATTCATTTTAATGACAATATTAAATCAAATTGTTTATCGATCCTAGATTAATACATTTATTGTATTTTATATTAAGAAAATAAAATCGATGATTTCAATGGTTAAGAACTCTAATCATAATATTTACTTTAATGATATTTATAAATCAAATTAGTTTATTAATCATAGACTATTTTATATTTGTTATATTTTTTCATCACAAACTTATTAATTATAAATTACCTCACAAAAGATTTTAATTTTTAATTACTATTTTAATATATTAATTATCACAATCGAAAAAGCAAGTTGAGATCTTTGGCAAGTTTTCCAAGTGTCAATCTCTCATGCATCTTTTTATTGTTGCTATAAAGGAAAGTTTGTCTTACTTTAATTCTATTAATTATTAATTAATTTAAATTAAATAAAGATTAATAAAATGCAAAAATGTTTGTTATGAACACGTTAAATCATGAATGCTTGGACAACTCAATAGTTTTGAAAAGTCATGATATCAATTGAATCAACAAGAGTTGGGAGAAACCAAAAAAATGTTAACCCCTTAGTCTTCTTCACTTCTCTTCACATTAAAAATTATCTCTTCATTCTTCTTAATTCCTTCCATAATTCCTCTTCTACAAAATCAAAACACCACATAAACCCTAATCAACCACCACCAACAAATATTTCAGAAAGGGTTGATGTTATGAGTGTAGCATTTATTTTGTCACTTAAAATTAGAATTTTTAATTTTGTATATATGTCACGTAATTAATTCATCCAAATCATATAAATTAGATTTTCATTTATTTCAATATTATATGTTAATAATAAAACTTTAAATCGTAAATATCATTTTAATGACAATATTAAATCAAATTGATTTATCGATCCTAGATTGTTCTATACATTTAATTTATTTTATATTAAGAAAATAAAATCGATGATTTCAATGGTTAAGAACTCTTAATCATAATATTTACTTTAATGACATTTATAAATCAAATTAGTTTATTAATCATAGACTATTTTTATATTTATATATTTATCATCACAAACTTATTAATTATAAATTACCTCACAAAAGATTTTAATTTTTAATTACTATTTTAATATATTAATTATCATACAATCAAAAGCAAGTTGAGATCTTTGGCAAGTTTTCCAAGTGTCAATCTCTCATGCATTCTCTTTTTATTGTTGCTATAAAAGGAAAGTTTGTCTTACTTTAATTCTATTAATTATTAATTAATTTAAATTAAATAAAGATTAATAAAAATGCAAAAAAAAGTTTGTTATGAACACGTTAAATCATGTATGCTTTGACAACTCAATAGTTTCTTTGAAAATGTAGAGTCATTGATATCAATTGAACCCAAACAGTGAGTTGGGAGAAACAAAAAATGTTAACCCCGTCTTCTTCACTTCCTCTTCACATTAAAAATTATCTCTTCATTCTTCTTAATTCCTTCCATAATCTCCTCTTTACAAAATCAAAAACACCACATAAACCCTAATCAACCACCACCAAAAAATATTTCTGTAGCAGTGATGTTATGAGCGTAACATTTGGCTTTGTCACTTAAAATTAGAATTTTTAAATCTTTGTATACATGTCACGTAATTAATTCATCCAAATCATATAAGTTAGATTTTCATTTATTTCAATAATATATGTTAATAATAAAACTTTAAATCGTAATATTCATTTTAATGATATTAAATCAAATTGTTTTATCTATCCTAGATTGTTCAATACATTTATTGTATTTTATATTAAGAAAATAAAATCGATGATTTCAATGGTTAAGAACTCTTAATCATAATATTTACTTTAATGATATTTATAAATCAAATTAGTTTATTAATCATAGACTATTTTTATATTTGTTATATTTTTTCATCACAAACTTATTAATTATAAATTACCTCACAAAAGATTTTAATTTTTAATTACTTTTTAATATATTAATTATCATAATCGAAAAGCAAGTTGAGATCTTTGGCAAGTTTTCCAAGTGTCAAATCTCAAATCTCTTTTTTATTGTTATAAAAGGAAAGTTTGCCTTACTTTAATTCTATTAATTATTAATTAATTTAAATTAAATAAAGATTAATAAAATGCAAAAAAATGTTTGTTATGAACACGTTAAATCATGTATGCTTGGACAACTCAGTTTCTTTGAAAATGTAGAGTCATTGATATCAATTGGAACCCAAACAGTGAGTTGGGAGAAACCAAAAAATGTTAACCCTTTAGTCTTCTTCACTTCCTCTTCACATTAAAAATTATCTCTTCATTCTTCTTAATTCCTTCCATAATCTCCTCTTCTACAAAATCAAACACCACATAAACCCTAATCAACCACCACCAACAAATATTTCGTAGCAGTGATGTTATGAGTGTAGCATTTGGTTTCTTAAAATTAGAATTTTTAAATTTTTGTATACATGTCACGTAATTAATTCATCCAAATCATATAAATTAGATTTTCATTTATTTCAATATTATATGTTAATAATAAAACTTTAAATCGTAACATTCATTTTAATGACAATATTAAATCAAATTGATTTATCGATCCTAGATTGTTCTATACATTTAATTTATTTTATATTAAGAAAATAAAATCGATGATTTCAATGGTTAAGAACTCTTAATCATAATATTTACTTTAATGACATTTATAAATCAAATTAGTTTATTAATCATAGACTATTTTTATTTGTTATATTTTATCATCACAAACTTATTAATTATAAATTACCTCACAAAAGATTTTAATTTTAATTACTATTTTAATATATTAATTATCATACAATCGAAAAGCAAGTTGATCTTTGGCAAGTTTTCCAAGTGTCAATCTCTCATGCATTCTCTTTTTATTGTTGCTATAAAGGAAAGTTTGTCTTACTTTAATTCATTATTAATTAATTTAAATTAAATAAAGATTAAAATGCAAAAAATGTTTGTTATACACGTTAAATCATGTATGCTTGGACAACTCAATAGTTTCTTTGAAAAGTAGAGTCATTGATATCAATTGGAACCCAAACAGTGAGTTGGGAGAAACAAAAAAATGTTAACCTTAGTCTTCTTCACTTCCTCTTCACATTAAAAATTATCTCTTCATTCTTCTTAATTTTCCATAATCTCCTCTTCCACAAAATCAAAACACCACATAAACCCTAATCAACCACCACCAAAAATATTTCAGAAAGGTGATGTTATGAGTGTAGCATTTGGCTTTGTCACTTAAAATTATAATTTTAAATTTTTGTATACATGTCACGTAATTAATTCATCCAAATCATATAAATTAGATTTTCATTTATTTCAATATATGTTAATAATAAACTTTAAATCGTAATATTCATTTTAATGACAATATTAAATCAAATTGTTTTATCGATCCTAGATTGTTCTATACATTTATTGTATTTTATATTAAGAAAATAAAATCGATGATTTCAATGGTTAAGAACTCTTAATCATAATATTTACTTTAATGACATTTATAAATCAAATTAGTTTATTAATCATAGACTATTTTTATATTTGTTATATTTTATCATCACAAACTTATTAATTATAAATTACCTCACAAAAGATTTTAATGTTTAATTATGCTTTAATATATTAATTATCATACAATCGAAAAAGCAAATGAGATCTTTGGCAAGTTTTCCAAGTGTCATCCTCATGTCTCTTTTATTGTTGCTATAAAAGAAAGTTTGTGTTACTTTAATTTATTAATTATTTATTAATAAATTAAATAAAGATTAATAAAATGCAAAAAGTTTGTTATGAACACGTTAAATCATGTATGCTTGGACAACTCAATAATTTCTTTGAAAATGTAGAGTCATTGATATCAATTGAACCCAAACAGTGAGTTGGGAGAAACAAAAAAATGTTAACCCTTTAGTCTTCTTCACTTCCTCTTCACATTAAAAAATTATCTCTCTTCATTCTTCTTAATTCCTTCCATAATCTCCTCTTCTACTAAATCAAAAACACCACATAAACCCTAATCAACCACCACAAAAAATTTTTTTTGTAGCAGTGATGTTATGAGTGTAGCATTTGGCTTTGTCACTTAAAATTACAATTTTTAAATTTTTGTATACATGTCACGTAATTAATTCATCCAAATCATATAAATTAGATTTTCATTTATTTCAATAATATATGTTAATAATAAAACTTTAAATCGTAACATTCATTTTAAAGACAATATTAAATCAAATTGTTTTATCGATCCTTGATTGTTCTATACATTTATCGTATTTTATATTAAGAAAATAAAATCGATAATTTCAATGGTTAAGAACTCTTAATCATAATATTTACTTTAATGACATTTATAAATCAAATTAGTTTATTAATCATAGACTATTTTATATTTGTTATATTTTATCATCACAAACTTATTAATTATAAATTACCTCACAAGATTTTAATTTTAATTACCGCTTTTAATATATTAATTATCATATATCGAAAAAGCAAGTTGAGATCTTTGGCAAGTTTTCCAAGTGTCAATCTCTCATGCATTCTCTTTTTTATTGTTGCTATAAAAGGAAAGTTTGTTTATTTTAATTTATTAATTATTAATTAATTTAAATTAAATAAGATTAATAAAATGCAAAAAATGTTTGTTATGAACACGTTAAATCATGTATGCTTGGACAACAATAGTTTCGAAAATGTAGAGTCATTGATATCAATTGGAACCCAAACAATTGTTGGGAGAAACAAAAAATGTTAACCCTTAGTCTTTCACTTCTCTTCACATTAAAAATTATCTCTTCATTCTTCTTAATTCCTTCCATAATCTCCTTTCTACAAAATCAAAAACACATAAACCCAAATCAACCACCACCAACAAATATTTCGTAGCAAAGATGTTATGAGGTAGCATTTGGCTTTGTCACTTAAAATTAGAATTTTTAAATTTTTGTATACATGTCACGAATTAATTCATCCAAATCATATAAATTAGATTTTCATTTATTTCAATAATATATGTTAATAATAAAACTTTAAATCATAATATCTATTTTAATGACAATATTAAATCAAATTGTTTTATCGATCCTAGATTGTTCTATACATTTATTTATTTTATATTAAGAAAATAAAATCGATGATTTCAATGGTTAAGAACTCTAATCATAATACTACTTTAATGACATTTATAAATCAAATTAGTTTATTAATCATAGACTATTTTTTATTTGTTATATTTTATCACAAACTTATTAATTATAAATTACCTCACAAAAGATTTTAATTTTTAATTACTATTTTAATATATTAATTATCATACAATCAAAAAGCAAGTTGAGATCTTGGCAAGTCAAGTGTCAATCTCTCATGCATTCTCTTTTTATTGTTGCTAAAAGGAAAGTTTGTCTTACTTTAATTCTATTAATTATTAATTAATTTAAATTAAATAAAGATTAAAAAAATGCAAAAAATGTTTGTTATGAACACGTTAAATCATGTATGCTTGGACAACTCAATAGTTTCTTTGAAAAATGTAGAGTCATTGATATCAATTGAACCAAACAGGTGAGTTGGAAGAAAGAAAAAATAAACCCTTTAGTCTTCTTCACTTCTCTTCACATTAAAAATTATCTCTCTCTCTTCTTAATTCCTTCCATAATCTCCTCTCTACAAAATCAAAAACACCACATAAACCCTAATCAACCACCACCAATTTTTTAGCATGTTATGAGTGTAGTATTTGTCACTTAAAATTAGAATTTTAAATTTGTATATATGTCACTAATTAATTCATCCAAATCATATAAATTAGATTTTGATTTATTTCAATAATATATGTTAATAATAAAACTTTAAATCGTAATATCATTTTAATGACAATATTAAATCAAATTGTTTTATCGATCCTAGATTGTTCTATACATTTATTGTATTTTATATTAAGAAAATAAATCGATGATTTCAATGGTTAAGAACTTTAATCATAATATTTACTTTAATGACATTTATAAATCAAATTAGTTTATTAATCATAGACTATTTTTATATTTGTTATATTTTATCATCACAAACTTATTAATTATAAATTACCTCACAAAAGATTTTAATTTTAATTATGCTTTTAATATATTAATTATCATATAATCGCAAGTTGAGATCTTTGCAAGTTTTCCAAGTGTCAATCTCTCATGCATTCTCTTTTTATTGTTGCTATAAAAGGAAAGTTTGTCTTACTTTAATTCTATTAATTATTAATTAATTTAAATTAAATAAAGATTAATAAAATAAAGTTTGTTATGAACACGTTAAATCATGTATGCTTGACAACTCAATAGTTTCTTTGAAAATGAGTCATTATATCAATTGAACCCAAACAGAGTTGGGAGAACAAAAAATAACCCCTTAGTCTTCACTTCCTCTTCAAATTAAAAAATTATCTTCATTCTTCTTAATTCCTTCCATAATCTCCTCTTCTACAAAATCAAAAGCACCTCATAAACCCTAATCAACCACCATCAAAAATATCAGAAAGTTGATGTTATGAGTGTAGCATTTGGCTTTGTCACTTAAAATTAGAATTTTTAAATTTTTGTATATATGTTAATAATCATCCAAATCAAATATATAAACTAGATTTTGATTTATTTCAATAATATATGTTAATAATAAAACTTTAAATCATAATATTCATTTTAATGACAATATTAAATCAAATAATTTTATCGATCCTAGATTATTATTGTATTTTATAATAAGAAAATAAAATCGATGATTTCTGTTAAGAACTCTAAATCATAATACTTACTTTAATGACATTAATAAATCAAATTAGTTTACTAATCATAGACTATTTCTATATTTGTTATATTTTATAAAAAACTTATTAATTATAAATTACCTCACAAAAGATTTTAATTTTAATTAATTTTTTAATATATTAATTATCATAATCATGCAATAGAAAACGCAAGATGAGATCTTTTGCATGTTGCCAGTGTCAATCTCTCATGCATTCTCATTTTATATTGATGCTATAAAAGGAAAGTTTGTCTTTATTTAATTAATTATTAATTATTTTAAATTAAATAAATATTAATAAAAATGCAAAAAAAAATGTTTGTTATGAACACATTAAATCATGTATGCTTGGACAACTCAATAGTAAGAAAAATTGTAAACAATTTTAGTCTTCTCACTTCCTCTTCACATTAAAAATTATCTCTCTTCATTCTTCTTACCTTCCATAATCTCCTTCTACAAAATCAAAACACCACATAAACCCTAATCAACCACCACCAAAAAATATTTTGTAGCATGATGTTATGAGTGTAGCATTTAGCTTTGTCACTTAAAATTAGAATTTTTAAATTTTGTATATATGTCACGTAATTAATTCATCCAAATCATATAAATTAGATTTTGATTTTCAATAATATATGTTAATAATAAAACTTTAAATCGTAATATCTATTTTAATGACAATATTAAATCAAATTGTTTTATCGATCCTAGATTGTTCTATACATTTATTGTATTTTATATTAAGAAAATAAAATCGATGATTTCAATGGTTAAGAACTCTTAATCATAATATTTACTTTAATGACATTTATAAATCAAATTAGTTTATTAATCATAGACTATTTTTATATTTGTTATATTTTATCATCACAAACTTATTAATTATAAATTACCTCACAAAAGATTTTAATTTTTAATGCTTTAATATATTAATTATCATACAATCAAAAGCAAGTTGAGATCTTTGGCAAGTTTTCCAAGTGTCAATCTCTCATGCATTCTCTTTTATTGCTATAAAAGGAAAGTTTGTCTTACTTTAATTCTATTAATTATTAATTAATTTAAATTAAATAAGATTAATAAAATGCAAAAAATGTTTGTTATGAACACGTTAAATCATGTATGCTTGGACAACTCAATAGTTTCTTTCAAAATGTAGAAACAAAAAAAATGTTAACCCTTTAGTCTTCACTTCTCTTCACATTAAAAATTATCTCTTCATTCTTCTTAATTCCTTCCATAATCTCCTCTTCTACAAAATCAAAAACACCACATAAACCCTAATCAACCACCAAAAAATATTTCAGAAAAGTGATGTTATGAGTGTAGCATTTGGCTTTGTCACTTAAAATTAGAATTTTTAAATTTTTGTATATATGTCACGTAATTAATTCATCCAAATCATATAAATTAGATTTATTTATTTCAATATATATGTTAATAATAAAACTTTAAATCATAATATTCATTTTAATGACAATATTAAATCAAATTGTTTTATCGATCCTAGATTGTTCTATACATTTAATTTATTTTATATTAAGAAAATAAAATCGATGATTTCAATGGTTAAGAACTCTTAATCATAATATTTACTTTAATGACATTTATAAATCAAATTAGTTTATTAATCATAGACTATTTTTATTTGTTATATTTTATCACAAAACTTATTAATTATAAATTACCTCACAAAAGATTTTAATTTTTAATTACTATTTTAATATATTAATTATCATACAATCAAAAAAAGCAATTTGAGATCTTTGGCAAGTTTTCCAAGTGTCAATCTCTCATGCATTCTCTTTTTTTATTGTTGCTATAAAGGAAAGTTTGTCTTACTTTAATTCTAATTATTAATTAATTTAAATTAAATAAAGATTAAAAATGCAAAAAAAAATGTTTGTTATGAACACGTTAAATCATGTATGCTTGGACAACTCAATAGTTTCTTTGAAAAATGTAGAGTCATTGATATCAATTGAACCAAATGTGAGTTGGGAGAAAGAAAAAAATGTTAACCCTTAGTCTTCTTCACTTCTCTTCACATTAAAAATTATCTCTTCATTCTTCTTAATTCCTTCCATAATCTCCTCTTCTACAAAATCAAAACACCACATAAACCCTAATCAACCACCACCAAAATATTTTTAGCAAAGGATGTTATGAGTGTAGTATTATTTTGTTTAAAATTAGAATTTTAAATTTTTGTATATATGTCACGTAATTAATTCATCCAAATCATATAAATTAGATTTTGATTTATTTCAATAATATATAATAATAAAACTTTAAATCAGAATATCATTTTAATGACAATATTAAATCAAATTGTTTTATCGATCCTAGATTGTTCTATACATTTATTGTATTTTATATTAAGAAAATAAAATCGATGATTTCAATGGTTAAGAACTTAATCATAATATTTACTTTAATGACATTTATAAATCAAATTAGTTTATTAATCATAGACTATTTTATATTTGTTATATTTTATATCACAAACTTATTAATTATAAATTACCTCAAAAAGATTTTAATTTTAATTACTGTTTTAATATATTAATTATCATATAATCGAAAGCAAGTTGAGATCTTTGGCAAGTTTTCCAAGTGTCAATCTCTCATGCATTCTCTTTTTTATTGTTGCTATAAAAGGAAAGTTTGTCTTACTTTAATTCTATTAATTATTAATTAATTTAAATTAAATAAAGATTAATAAAATTGAAAAAAATGTTTGTTATGAACACGTTAAATCATGTATGCTTGGACAACTCAATAGTTTCTTTGAAAATGTAGAGTCATTATATCAATTGGAACCCAAACAGAGTTGGAGAAACAAAAATGTTAACCCCTTAGCTTCTTCTACTCTCTTCACATTAAAAATTATCTCTTCATTCTTCTTAATTCCTTCCATAATCTCCTCTTCTACAAAATCAAAACACCTCATAAACCCTAATCAACCACCACCAAAAAATATTGAAAGCGTTGATGTTATGAGTGTAGTATTTGGCTTTGTCACTTAAAATTAGAATTTTTAAATTTTGTATATATATGTCACGTAATTAATTCATCCAAATCATATAAATTAGATTTTGATTTATTTCAATAATATATGTTAATAATAAAACTTTAAATCATAACATTCATTTTAATGACAATATTAAATCAAATAATTTTATCGATCCTAGATTACTTATTGTATTTTATAATAAGAAAATAAAATCGATGATTTCAATGGTTAAGAACTCTAAATCATAATATTTACTTTAATGACATTAATAAATCAAATTAGTTTACTAATCATAGACTATTTCATATTTGTTATTTTTAAAAAAACTTATTAATTATAAATACCTCACAAAAGATTTTAATTTTTAATTAATTTTAATATATTAATTATCATACAATCATGCAATAGAAACCAAGATGAGATCTTTGGCAAGTTTGCCAAGTGTCAATCTCTCATGCATTCTATTTTATATTGATGCTATAAAAGGAAAGTTTGTCTTATTTAATTCTATTAATTATTAATTATTTAAATTATTAAATAAATATTATTAAAATGCAAAAAAATGTTTGTTATGAACACATTAAATCATGTATGCTTGGACAATCAATAGAAAGAAAAATTGTAAACACCTTTAGTCTTCTTCTTCACATTAAAAATATCTCTTCATTCTTCTTAATTCCTTCCAATTCTCTACAAAATCAAAAACACCATATAACCCTAATCAACCACCACCAAAAATATTTTGTAGCAGTGATGTTATATGTAGCATTTATTTTTCACTTAAAATTAGAATTTTTAAATTTTTGTATATATGTTTAATTAATTCATCCAAATCATATAAATTAGATTTTGATTTATTTCAATAATATATGTTAATAATAAAACTTTAAATCGAATATTCATTTTAATGACAATATTAAATCAAATTGTTTTATCGATCCTAGATTGTTCTATACATTTATTGTATTTTATATTAAGAAAATAAAATCGATGATTTCAATGGTTAAGAACTCTAATCATAATATTTACTTTAATGACATTTATAAATCAAATTAGTTTATTAATCATAGACTATTTTTATATTTGTTATATTTTATCATCACAAACTTATTATAAATTACTCACAAAAAGATTTATTTTTAATTACTGTTTTAATATATTAATTATCATATAATCGAAAAGCAAGTTGAGATCTTTGGCAAGTTTTCCAGTGTCAATCTCTCTGCATTCTCTTTTTTATTGTTGCTATAAAAGGAAAGTTTGTCTTACTTTAATTCTATTAATTATTAATTAATTTAAATTAAATAAAGATTAATAAAATTGAAAAAAATGTTTGTTATGAACACGTTAAATCATGTATGCTTGGACAACTCAATAGTTTCTTTGAAAATGTAGAGTCATTGATATCAATGGAACCCAAATGTGAGTGAGAAAAAAAAAATGTTAACCCTAGTCTTCTTCACTTCCTCTTCACATTAAAAATTATCTCTCATTCTTCTTAATTCCTTCCATAATCTCCTTCTACAAAATCAAAACACCACATAAACCCTAATCAACCACCATCAAAAAATATTTCAGTAGAAAGGATGTTATGAGTGTAGTATCATTTTGTCACTTAAAATTAGAATTTTAAATTTTTGTATATATGTCACGTAATTAATTCATCCAAATCATATAAATTAGATTTTGATTTATTTCAATAATAAAACTTTAAATCCTAACATTCATTTTAATGACAATATTAAATCAAATAATTTTATCGATCCTAGATTACTTATTGTATTTTATAATAAGAAAATAAAATCGATGATTTCAATGGTTAAGAACTCTAAATCATAATATTTACTTTAATGACATTAATAAATCAAATTAGTTTACTAATCATAGACTATTTCATTTGTTATATTTTATAAAAAACTTATTAATTATAAATACCTCACAAAAGATTTTAATTTTTAATTAATTTTTAATATATTAATTATCATACAATATAATAGAAAAAGCAAGATGAGATCTTTGGGTTTGTTTGAAAGTGTCAATCTCTCATGCATTCTCATTTTATATTGATGCTATAAAAGGAAAGTTTGTCTTACTTTAATTATATTAATTATTAATTATTTTAAATTAAATAAATATTAATAAAATGCAAAAAAAAATGTTAATGAACAATATTAAATCATGTATGCTTGGACAACTCAATAGTAAGAAAAAATTAAAACAATTAGTCTTCTTCTTACTTCCTCTTCACATTAAAAATTATCTCTTCATTTTTTAATTCCTTCCATAATCTCCTCTTCTACAAAATCAAAACACCACATAAACCCTAATCAACCACCACCAACAAATATTTTCGTGAAAGTGTTGATGTTATGAGTGTAGCATTTGCTTTGTCACTTAAAATTAGAATTTTTAAATTTTGTATATATGTCACGTAATTAATTCATCCAAATCATATAAATTAGATTTTCATTTATTTCAATATTATATTAATAATAACTTTAAATCAATATCATTTTAATGACAATATTAAATCAAATTGATTTATCGATCCTAGATTGTTCTATATTTATTTATTTTTATATTAAGAAAATAAAATCGATGATTTCAATGGTTAAGAACTTAAAATCATAATATTTACTTTAATGACATTTATAAATCAAATTAGTTTATTAATCATAGACTATTTTTATATTTGTTATATTATCATCAAACTTATTAATTATAAATTACCTCACAAAAGATTTTAATTTTTAATTACTTAATATATTAATTATCATACAATCGAAAAGCAAGTTGAGATCTTTGGCAAGTTTTCCAAGTGTCAATCTCATGCATTCTCTTTATTGTTGCTATAAAGGAAAGTTTGTCTTACTTTAATTCTATTAATTATTAATTAATTTAAATTAAATAAAGATTAATAAATTGCAAAAATGTTTGTTATGAACACGTTAAATCATGTATGCTTGGACAACTCAATAGTTTTTTGAAAAAGAGTCATTGATATCAATTGGAAACAGGTGAGTTGGGAGAAACAAAAAATGTTAACCCCTAGTCTTCTTCACTTCCTCTTCACATTAAAAATTATCTCTCCATTCTTCTTAATTCCTTCCATAATCTTCCTTCTACAAAATCAAAACACCACATAAACCCTAATCAACCACCACCAAAAATATTCAAAGCAGTGATGTTATGAGTGTAGCATTTTCCTTTGTCACTTAAAATTAGAATTTTTAAATTTTTGTATATATATGTCACGTAATTAATTCATCCAAATCATATAAATTAGATTTTGATTTATTTCAAGTATATATGTTAATAATAAAACTTTAAATCATAACATTCATTTTAATGACAATATTAAATCAAATAATTTTATCGATCCTAGATTACTTATTGTATTTTATAATAAGAAAATAAAATCGATGATTTCAATGGTTAAGAACTCTAAACCATAATACTTACTTTAATGACATTAATAAATCAAATTAGTTTACTAATCATAGACTATTTCTATATTTGTTATATTTTATAATAAAAAACTTATTAATTATAAATTACCTCACAAAAGATTTTAATTTTTAATTAATTTTTAATATATTAATTATCATACAATCATGCAATAGAAAAAGCAAGATGAGATCTTTGGCAAGTTTGCCAAGTGTCAATCTCTGCATTCTCATTTATATTGATGCTATAAAAGGAAAGTTTGTCTTACTTTAATATTATTAATTATTAATTAAAATTAAATAAATATTAATAAAATGAAAAAATGTTTGTTATGAACACGTTAAATCATGTATGCTTGGACAACTCAATAATTTTGAAAATGTAGAGTCATTGATATCAATTGAACCAAAACATGAGTTGGGAGAAGCAAAAAAATTTAACCCAAAGTTTTAATCCTAAACCTCTAGGATACATCACAATAATTCTTCAGATATTTTGTATCAAATTTATTTTATATATATATATATATATATACCATATATAATAAGAACAAGATTATGTAAACCTTGATGGAAAAATATAAGGACCTCTTAACGATGTTGTTGGAGGTTAAGACTTTTCTTTAGTAGAGAATAAGTTACAAATACTTAACTAATTTAGATACTTTTAATTTATTTTTAAATTTTTGTATAGGTTAGCCGACCATAATTGATATAATGGTGGTTGGTGACCAAACATTTTTAGATGAAAAGATTCAAAGCATTATGTGCAACTTGGAGTCCCATGCCAATGGGAGTTGCATGCCATAATAGATTATTATGCTCCTCAAAGCAACTATTAATTTCTGTTAACACAAGTTGATTTTATAATTTTTTCTATTTTGATTACTTTATGTCATGAAAATGTACTACAAAGTAAATACAAAATATAATAAAATAAGAAAATAAGATGTGTAAAAAATTTAGTAAAATTCATTTTAACGGTTGTGTGAATTAGATAAGATCTTATAAGAAGAGAATAATTTGAACAATTAATCCTAACGATTTGGTCTGTCTTAAATAATCAAGGATTGTGGAATGAAATGAGATACAAGAAGTCAATTTAGATTCTTGATTTTATTAACCTTAAATATTTCTTTTAGCGATGTTTAAATATTTGTTACTCCAAATTTTTAATTGTGATGAGTGTAGCATTTGGCTTTGTCACTTAAAATTAGAATTTTAAAATTTTGTTTATGTAAACGTAATTAATTCATCCAAATGATATAAATTAGATTTTCATTTATTTCAATAATATATGTTAATAATAAAACTTTAAATCGTACATTCATTTTAATGACAATATTAAATCAAATTGTTTTATCGATCCTAAATTGTTCTATACATTTATTGTATTTTATATTAAGAAAATAAAATCGATGATTTCAATGGTTAAGAACCTTAATCATAATATTTACTTTAATGACATTAATAAATCAAATTAGTTTATTAATCATAGACTATTTCTATATTTGTTATATTTTATAATCACAAACTTATTAATTATAAATTACCTCACAAAAGATTTTAATTTTAATTACTATTTTAATATATTAATTATCATATATAGAAAAAGCAAGTTGAGATCTTTGGCAAGTTTTCCAAGTGTCAATCTCTCATGCATTCTTTTTTTTATTGTTGTTTAAAGGAAAGTTTGTCTTACTTTAATTTATTAATTATTAATTAATTTAAATTAAATAAATATTATTAAAATGCAAAAAAAATGTTTGTTATGAACACGTTAAATCATGTATGCTTGGAAACTCAATAGTTTCTTTTAAAATGTAGAGTCATTGATATCAATGGAACCCAAACAGTGAGTTGGGAGAAACAAAAAATGTAAACCCCTTAGTATTCTTCTACTCTTCACATTAAAAATTATCTCTTCATTCTTCTTAATTCCTTCCATAATCTCCTCTTTACAAAATCAAAACACCACATAAACCCTAATCAACCACCACCAAAAATACTGTTGATGTTATGAGTGTAGCATTTGGCTTTGTCACTTAAAATTAGAATTTTAAATTTTGTATATATGTCACGAATTAATTCATCCAAATCATATAAATTAGATTTTGATTTATTTCAATAATATATGTTAATAATAAAACTTTAAATCATAACATTCATTTTAATGACAATATTAAATCAAATTGTTTTATCGATCCTAGATTGTTCTATACATTTATTGTATTTTATATTAAGAAAATAAAATCGATGATTTCAATGGTTAAGAACTCTTAATCATAATATTTACTTTAATGACATTTATAAATCAAATTAGTTATTAATCATAGACTATTTTATATTTGTTATATTTTATCACAAACTTATTAATTATAAATTACCTCACAGATTTTAATTTTTAATTACTTTTTAATATATTAATTATAATCGAAAAAAAGCAAGTTGAAATCTTTGGCAAGTTTTCAAGTCTCATGCATTTTTTATTGTTGATTTAAAAGGAAAGTTTGTCTTACTTTAATTCTATTAATTATTAATTAACTTAAATTAAATAAATATTTAAAAATGCAAAAAAAATATGTGTTATGAACACTAAATCATGTATAATCAATAGTTTCTTTTAAAATAGAGTCATAGTTATCAATTGAACCAAACAGTGAGTTGGGAGAAACAAAAAACTTAACCCTTAGTATTCTTCACCTCTACACATTAAAAATTATCTCTCTTCTTCTTAATTCCTTCCATAATCTCCTCTTCTACAAAATCAAAACACCACATAAACCCTAATCAACCACCACCAAAAATTATTTTAGAAGATGTTATGAGTGTAGCATTTGGCTTTGTAATAAAATTAGAATTTTTAAATTTTTGTATATATCTCAATTAATTCATCCAAATCATATAAATTAGATTTTATTTATTTCAATAATATATGTTAATAATAAAAGTTTAAATCATAACATTCATTTTAATGACAATATTAAATCAAATAATTTTATCGATCCTAGATTACTTATTGTATTTCATAAGAAAATAAAATCGATGATTTCAATGGTTAAGAACTCAAATCATAATACTTACTTTAATGACATTAATAAATCAAATTAGTTTACTAATCATAGACTATTTCTATATTTGTTATATTTTATAATAAAAACTTATTAATTATAAATTACCTCACAAAAGATTTTAATTTTAATCATTTTAATATATTAATTATCATACAATCATACAATAGAAAAAGTAAGATGAGTTCGGCATGTGTCAATCTTCATGCATTCTCATTTTATATTGTTGCTATAAAAGGAAAGTTTGTCTTACTTTAATTCTATTAATTATTAATTATTTTAAATTAAATAAATATTAATAAAAATGCAAAAAAATGTTTGTTATGAACACGTTAAATCATGAATGCTTGGACAGCTCAATAATTTCTTTGAAAATGTAGAGTCATTGATATCAATTGAACCCAAACAGTGACTGGGGAGAAACAAAATAAAACCTTTAGTCTTCTACTCTCTTCACATTAAAAACTATCTCTTCATTCTTCTTAATTCTTCCATTATCTCCTCTTCACAAATCAAACACCACATAAACCCTAATCAACCACCACCAAAAATATTTCATATATTTTAGGCGATGAGTGTAGCATTTGGCTTTTTGTCATAAAAAATTTTTAATTTTTGTTTAATGTCACGTAATTAATTCATCCAAATCATATAAATTAGATTTTCATTTATTTCAATAATATATGTTAATAATAAAATCATAAAATTCATTTTAATGACAATATTAAATCAAATAATTTATCGATCCTAGATTACTTATTGTATTTATATAAGAAAATAAAATCGATTTCAATGGTTAAGAACTCTAAATCATAATACTTACTTTAATGACATTAATAAATCAAATTAGTTTATTAATCATAGACTATTTTATATTTGTTATATTTTATAATACAAAACTTATTAATTATAAATTACCTCACAAAAGATTTTAATTTTTATTATTTTTTAATATATTAATTATCATACAATCATACAATAGAAAAAGTAAGATGAGTCTTGGCAAGTTCCAAGTGTCAATCTCTCATGCATTCTCATTTATATTGTTATAAAAGGAAAGTTTGTCTTACTTTAATTCTATTAATTATTAATTATTTTAAATTAAATAAATATTAATAAAATGCAAAAAAAAGTTTGTTATGAACACGTTAAATCATGTATGCTTGGACAACTCAATAGTTTTGAAAATGTAGAGTCATTGATATCAATTGAACCCAAACAGTGAGTTGGGAGAAACAAAAAATGTTAACCCTTTCTTCTACTTCTTCACATTAAAAATTATCTCTTTATTCTTCTTAATTCCATAATATCCTCTTTCTAAAATCAAAACCACATAAACCCTAATCAACCACCACCAAAAAATATTTAGTAGTATTATGAGGTGTAGCATTTGGCTTTTTATTAACTTGTTTTATCGATCCTAGATTGTTCTACATTTCAAGAAATTATATTAAGAAAATAAAATCGATGATTTAAACGGTTAAGAACTCTCATAATATTTACTTTAATGACAAATCAAATTAGTTTAATCATAGATTATTTTTATATTTGTTATATTTTATCATCACAAACTTATTAATTATAAATTCACAAAGATTTTAATTTTAATTATTGTTTTATATATTAATTATCATACAATCCAAAGCAAGTTGAGATTCAAGTTTTCCAAGTGTCAATCATATATTTTTATTTTAAAAGGAAAGTTTGTCTTACTTTAATTTATTAATTATTAATTAATTAAATTAATAAATTTTAATAAAAATGCAAAAAAGTTTGTTATGAACACGTTAAATCATGTATGCTTGACAGCTCAATAGTTTCTTTGAAAATGTAGAGTCATTGATATAACAATGAAATAGGTGAGTTGGGAGATATTGAACTCAAAGTTTATATCTTCGACAATTTCGTAAGCAATATGTCATCAACATAAAGCCACTCAGAATCATATTGCTTAAGAATGTTTACATACATCATATACTCCATCTCACATTTCAAACCCTTGTTTCTTGAAAAATGAATCAATATTTGATTCCAAGATTTGGTGCTTGCTTCAATCCATAAAGATTTTGTAGCCATTCCTTCCCGATTCTTTTTTCAAAGCTGTGAGGTCAGATATTTGATACCTCTTGTAATAACTGCTTAGAAACAAATGCACGGCCACTGCAGCTAAAGCAATCACCATGATTGTTTCATGCCTAGCTATAGGAGCAAACACCTCAAAATAATCTAGTCCGTGTTTCTAAAGAAAAATCGCCACTATCCTTGCTTTGTGCTTTAACCGATCCATCCGCTTGCTTTTACCTAAAACCCATCCACGTTGATGACTTCTCTGAAGCTCAATTAACTTCCAAGTCTTTCCTTCCTCTTAAGTTCTTTTAAATGGCCTTCATCCATATTTTCTTCTTGAGAACTTTTCCAATCGCTTTCAGAACTCTTCCGACTCTAGAATCAGATCTCCTTCTAGACTTTCTTCGTGTTCTATTTCCACCGAAGTTCCACCTTTGTTAACTCTGACCTTATCTAGAACCACCACCCAAAGTTCGATCACTTAAAAGTTCTTCTTCAAGTTCCTCAAAATTATGACCATCAGAGATTGGATCCTTAGAAGTTTCCTTCAAGGTCCACCTCACTTGTTATACCCCAAAGTTCTCTTACTTCAAGACAATCCACAACTCCATACCAAGGATTCACCGTACAAACCCTCTTTAAGCAATCCATCCACTTGCTCACCATCACCGAAAATCACCTATATTGACAAAAAGTCAATCAGGGTCAATATGCACAAACTTCATTTTTGGTCAACACCAATATTTTGAAGTAATATTCATACTTTGATCAAGGGTTTATCATGATTCATCAAGAAAGTCAAGATTTGATCAAAGATCAAAGTTTCCAAATTAGTTTTCAGACAAAACAGAACTTTGACTGTGCATAACTTTCATGCTTTATTAGAAATTTTTCCACAAAAGCTCATTTAAAAGGGAATTCAAGTCTCAAACTTCTCTTCCAAGCTTGGGCTAAAATGCTTCATTTGAAGTTATGGATCAAAACATTATAGGTCCTTTTAAAAGTCAACAAAAAGTCATTGCAAGAAGTGTTCATGAACATGAAAACTTAAATGAAGATGAAACCAAAATTGATGTTTATAATACATCTTGATCTTTCTAAAAGTCCAAGAACACCCAAAATGTTAAAATTGAGCAAGATATGTGCAAATTGATATTTTATTTATAAAGGAAAATACTTAACAAATGCAAATATTAAATGGGTTTTATTTTATGATCCAAACTGATCTAACATTATCCATAGTCTCTATGTCCTTGCCACGCCTCTTTCCCAATTTATTAGATTTATTTTGATTTAAAGAATTTAAATTCAATTAATTAAATAAAAGCAAGGTCTAAGACAATGGTTTGATTTCTACTTATCTTGAGGGAAGGAAGCAAACAAGACAAATTCAAAGAATGTTTGAAAGATTAGTTTAAAGATCAATTTCAAATCAAATGTTTCAGAAGATATCTTAAAGTCTTGACCTATTTACCCTCATATATACCCAACTAGTTCAGATGCTCAAGGACGGATTTATTAGCCCATTAAGAACCCTAAAACCTCAAAATTCCAAGAAGTTAAAATTTATTCTATTTTCCAACCACTTTAGTCACTCTTAACACCAGAATCACTTTGATTATTAATATGTTTAAAAGAGTCACCACTATTTTATCCAATTAAAGAAGAGAATAGGAAAGACTTAGATTCCGAAAGATTATGAGGAAGGTATTAATCAGACATTCATTCTTAATTGCTTTAGCTCACTTGAAACTTGTTTTCTCGTGTTTGAAAATGTTTGAAAATATCGCTTTGTCTTCGTAATGATTCATACCGAATGTATACTAAGTGTTCGGAATGTTTCGCTGGAAAAGAAATTTGTAATGATTTACGTTGAATGTATACAAGTTGAAAATGAACTTTTTAGAAAGTGTAAGGGAAAGTTTTGATAGAGCAAGCAATTATTCCAACTTTCATATTTTACTTTCCTTTAATGTTATCCACTGTTAGTTGGTGGTAACCATTCGTTGGATGAAGGACATTTGAAGGGACATATGATGGTCATAGGAAACCGTAGGGTATCCTAGCACGAGGGACGATCATCACTTTTCGAAACATCGAGGACTCAAAGATCTTGATTCAATGATAATATATTTGCTCAACGGTGCATTACCCGCTCGAGGGATTCATTTATTCAGGCAAACAAGAGAGAATAATTTAGGGTGCATGTGTAGAAGTGTTGAGTTCAGATAATTTATCTTGTTATTAGTTAGCTATGTGGATTTTATCACACACTTAATTTACTAGCTTTATAGGTGAAAGCATTATGTAAACCTACGCTATTACATGGTTTTGCGCTTACATAATATAGAGTGCGAAAGTAAAACCTAATTAAAACTATTACATCCCATGAGCAAGCTATATAATATTTCTGAGAAAGGAGCATTTGGCTTTGTCACTTAAAATTAGAATTTTAAATTTTTGTATATATCACGTAATTAATTCATCCAAATCATATAAATTAGATTTTGATTTATTTCAATATATAATAATAATAAAACTTTAAATCATAACATTCATTTTAATTATTAAATCAAATAATTTTATCGATCCTAGATTACTTATAATAAGAAAATAAAATCGATGATTTCAATTGTTAAGAACTCTAAATCATAATACTTACTTTAATGACATTAATAAATCAAATTAGTTTACTAATCATAGACTATTTCTATATGTTATATTTTATACAAAAACTTATTAATTATAAATTACCTCACAAAAGATTTAATTTTTAATTAATTTTTAATATATTAATTATCATACAATCATGCATAGAAAAACGAAGATGAGATCTTTGGCATGTTTGCCAAGTGTCAATCTCTGCATTCTCATTTTATATTGATGCTATAAAAGGAAAGTTTGTCCTACTTTAATTCTATTAATTATTAATTATTTTAAATTAAATAAATATTAATAAAATGCAAAAAAAAAAACAGTTAAACATGAACATGTTGACAACTCAATAGTTTCTTTGAAAATGTAGAGTCATTGATATCAATTGGAACCCAAACAGAGTTGAGAAAAAAAAAATGTTAACCCCTTAGTCTTCTTCACTCCTCTTCACATTAAAAATTATCTCTCTTCATTCTTCTTAATTCCTTCCATAATCTCTCTACAAAATCCAAAACACCACATAAACCCTAATCAACCACCACCAAAAAATATCAGAAAGTGATGTTATGAGTGTAGCATTTGGCTTTGTCACTTAAAATTAGAATTTTTAAATTTTTGTATATATGTCACGTAATTAATTCATCCAAATCATAAATTAGATTTTCATTTATTTCAATAATATATGTTAATAATAAAACTTTAAATCATAACAATCATTTTAATGACAATATTAAATCAAATAATTTTATCGATCTAGATTATTATTGTATTTTATAATAAGAAAATAAAATCGATGATTTCAATGGTTAAGAACTCTTAATCATAATACTTACTTTAATGACATTTATAAATCAAATTAGTTTATTAATCATAGACTATTTTTATATTTGTTATATTTTATCATACAAACTTATTAATTATAAATTACCTCACAAAAGATTTTAATTTTTAATTAATTTTTAATATATTAATTATCATACAATCATGCAATAGAAAAACGCAAGATGATTTGGCAAGTTTGCCAATCAATCTCATATCTCATTTTATATTGATTATAAAAGGAAAGTTTGTCTTACTTTAATTCTATTAATTATTAATTATTTAAATTAAATAAATATTAATAAAATGCAAAAAAAATTTATGGAACACGTTAAATCATGTATGCTTGGACAACTCAATAGTTTCTTTGAAAATGTAGTCATTGATATCAATTGAACCAAACAGTGAGTTGGAAGAAAGAAAAAATGTAAACACCTTAGTCTTCTTCACTTCCTCTTCACATTAAAAATTATCTCTTCATTCTTCTTAATTCCTTCCATAATCTCCTCTCTACAAAATCAAAACACCACATAAACCCTAATCAACCACCACCAAAAATATTTTTGTAGTGTTGATGTTATGAGTGTAGCATTTAGCTTTGTCACTTAAAATTAGAATTTTTAAATTTTTGTATATATGTCACGAATTAATTCATCCAAATCATAAATTAGATTTTCATTTATTTCAATAATATATGTTAATAATAAAACTTTAAATCATTCATTTTAATGACAATATTAAATCAAATTGTTTTATCGATCCTAGATTGTTCTATACATTTATTGTATTTTATATTAAGAAAATAAAATCGATGATTTCAATGGTTAAGAACTCTTAATCATAATATTTACTTTAATGACATTTATAAATCAAATTAGTTTATTAATCATAGACTATTTTTATATTTGTTATATTTTATCATCACAAACTTATTAATTATAAATTACCTCACAAAAGATTTTAATTTTTAATTACTGTTTTAATATATTATTATTATCATATAATCGAAAAAGCAAGTTGAGATCTTTGGCAAGTTTTCCAAGTGTCAATCTCTCATGCATTCTCTTTTTATTGTTGCTATAAAAGGAAAGTTTGTCTTACTTTAATTCTATTAATTATTAATTAATTTAAATTAAATAAATGAAAATCAAAAAAATGTTTGTTATAAACACTAAATCATGTATGCTTGGACAACTCAATAGTTTCTTTGAAAAATGTAGAGTCATTTGATATCAATTGGAACCCAAAGTGAGTTGGGAGAAACAAAAATGTTAACCCTTAGTCTTCTTACTTCCTCTTCACATTAAAAATTATCTCTCTTCATTCTTCTTAATTCTTCCATAATCTCTTCTACAAAATCAAAAGCATTAATAAACCCTAATCAACCACCATCAAAAATATTTGATGATGTTATGAGTATAGCTTTGTTTAAATTAATTAAATTGTATATATGTTACAATTAATTCATCCAAATCATATAAATTAGATTTTGATTTATTTAATATATAATAATAAAACTTTAAATCATAACATTTTAATGACAATATTAAATCAAATATTTTATCGATCCTAGATTACTTATTGTATTTTATAATAAGAAAATAAAATCGATGATTTCAATGGTTAGAACTCCTAATCATAATACTTACTTTAATGACATTAATAAATCAAATTAGTTTATTAATCATAGACTATTTTTATATTTGTTATATTTTTATCAAAACTTATTAATTAACATGATTTGTTTTAATTAATTTTAATATATTAATTATCATAAAATCATGCAATAGAAAAAGCAAGATGAGATCTTTTGCAAGTTTCCAAGTGTCAATCTCATGCATTCTCATTTTATATTGATGCTATAAAAGGAAAGTTTGTTTATTTTAATTCTATTAATTATTAATTATTTTAAATTAAAAATTAATAAAATGAAAAAAAAAAAAGTTTGTTATGAACACGTTAAATCATGTATGCTTGGACAACTCAATAGTTTTGAAAATGTAGAGTCATTGATATCAATTGAACCAAACAGTGAGTTGGAAGAAACAAAAATTGTTAACACCTTAGTCTTCTTACCTCTTCACATTAAAAATTATCCTCTTCATTCTTCTTAATTCCTTCCATAATCTCCTCTACAAAATCAAAAACACCACATAAACCCTAATCAACCACCACCAAAAAATATTTCTGTCAGATGATGTTAGAAGTATATTTGGCTTTGTCACTTAAAATTAGAATTTTAAATTTTTGTATATGTCACGTAATTAATTCATCCAAATCATATAAATTAGATTTTGATTTATTTCAATAATATATAATAATAAAACTTTAAATCGTAATATTCATTTTAATGACAATATTAAATCAAATGTTTTATCGATCCTAGATTGTTCTATACATTTATTGTATTTTATATTAAGAAAATAAAATCGATGATTTCAATGGTTAAGAACTCTTAATCATAATATTTACTTTAACATTTATAAATCAAATTAGTTTATTAATCATAGACTATTTTATATTTGTTATATTTATCATCACAAACTTATTAATTATAAATTACCTCACAAAGATTTTAATTTTAATTACTGTTTTAATATATTAATTATCATACAATCGAAAGCAAGTTGAGATCTTGGCAAGTTTTCCAAGTGTCAATCTCATGCATTCTCTTTTTATTGTTGCTATAAAGGAAAGTTTGTCTTACTTTAATTCATTATTAATTAATTAATTAATTTAAGATTAATAAATTGCAAAAAAATGTTTGTTATGAACGTTAAATCATGTATGCTTGGACAACTCAATAGTTTCTTTGAAAATGTAGAGTCATTGATATCAATTGAACCCAAACAGGTGTTGGGAGAAACAAAAAAATGTTAACCCCTTAGTCTTCACTTCCTTTCACATTAAAAATTATCTCTTCATACTTCTTAATTCCTTCCATAATCTCCTCTTCTACAAAATCAAAAACACCACATAAACCCTAATCAACCACCACCAAAAAATATTTTCAGAAAGTGATGTTATGAGTGTAGCATTTGGCTTTGTCACTTAAAATTAGAATTTTTAAATTTTGTATATATGTCACGATTAATTCATCCAAATCATATACATTAGATTTTCATTTATTTCAATAATATATGTTAATAATAAAACTTTAAATCATATTCATTTTAATGACAATATTAAATCAAATAATTTTATCGATCCTAGATTACTTATTGTATTTATATAAAAATAATGATTGATTTCAATTGTTAAGAACTCTAAATCATAATACTTACTTTAATGACATTAATAAATCAAATTAGTTTACTAATCATAGACTATTTATATTTGTTATATTTTATAATACAAAACTTATTAATTATAAATTACCTCACAAAAGATTTTAATTTTTAATTAATTTTTAATATATTAATTATCACAATCATAGAAAAAGCAAGATGAGATCTTTGGCATGTTTGCCAAGTGTCAATCTCTCATGCATTCTCATTTTATATTGATGCTATAAAAGGAAAGTTTGTCTACTTTAATTTCTATTAATTATTAATTATTTTAAATTAAATAAATATTAATAAAATGCAAAAAAAGTTTGTTATGAACACGTTAAATCATGTATGCTTGGACAACTCAATAGTTTCTTTGAAAATGTAGAGTCATTGATATCAATTGGAACCCATACAGAGTTGGGAGAAACAAAAATGTTAACCCTTAGTCTTTCACTTCCTCTTCACATTAAAAATTATCTCTTCATTCTTCTTAATTCCTTCCATAATCTCCTCTCTACAAAATCAAAACACCACATAAACCCTAATCAACCACCACCAAAAAATATTTGATGTTATGAGTGTAGTTTCTTTGTCACTTAAAATTAGAATTTTAAATTTTTGTATATGTCACGAATTAATTCATCCAAATCATATATTAGATTTTCATTTAATATATGTTAATAATAAAACTTTAAATCATAATATTATTTTAATGACAATATTAAATCAAATAATTTTATCGATCTAGATTATTTATTGTATTTTATAATAAGAAAATAAAATCATGATTTCAATGGTTAAGAACTCTAAATCATAATACTTACTTTAATGACATTATAAATCAAATTAGTTTATTAATCATAGACTATTTATATTTGTTATATTTTATAATCAAAAACTTATTAATTATAAATTACCTCACAAAAGATTTTAATTTTAATTATTTTTAATATATTAATTATATACATCATGCAATAGAAAAAGCAAGATGAGATCTTTGGCAATGTTTCCAAGTGTCAATCTCTCATGCATTCTCATTTTATATTGATGCTATAAAAGGAAAGTTTGTTTCTTTAATTTATTAATTATTAATTATTTTAAATTAAATATAAATTATTAAAATGCAAAAAAAAATGTTTGTTATGAACACGTTAAATCATGTATGCTTGGACAACTCAATAGTTTTTTGAAAATGAGTCATTGATATCAATTGAACCCAAACAGTGAGTTAAGAAAGAAAAATGTTAACACTTTAGTCTTCTTCACTTCCTCTTCACATTAAAAATTATCTCTTCATTCTTCTTAATTCCTTCCATAAATTCTACAAAATCAAAAACACCACATAAACCCTAATCAACCACCACCAAAAAATATTTTCGTAGTAATGATGTTATGAGTAGCATTTAGCTTTGTCACTTAAAATTAGAATTTTAAATTTTTGTATATATGTCACGTAATTAATTCATCCAAATCATATAAATTAGATTTTGATTTATTTCAATAATATATGTTAATAATAAAACTTTAAATCGTAATATTCATTTTAATGACAATATTAAATCAAATTGTTTTATCGATCCTAGATTGTTCATACTATTGTATTTATATAAGAAAATAAAATCGATGATTTCAATGGTTAAGAACTCTTAATCATAATATTTACTTTAATGACATTTATAAATCAAATTAGTTTATTAATCATAGACTATTTATTTGTTATATTTTATCACAAACTTATTAATTATAAATTACCTCACAAAAGATTTTAATTTTTAATTACTGTTTTAATATATTAATTATCATATAATCGAAAAAGCAATGAGATCTTGGCAAGTTTTCCAAGTGTCAATCTCTCATGCATTCTCTTTTTTTATTGTTGCTATAAAAGGAAAGTTTGTTTACTTTAATTTATTAATTATTAATTAATTTAAATTAAATAAAGATTAATAAAATGTAAAAAACATTAAATCATGTATGCTTGGACAACTCAATAGTTTCTTTGAAAATGTAGAGTCATTATATCAATTGGAACCCAAACAGTGAGTTGGGAGAAACAAAAAATGTTAACCCCGTCTTCTTTCACTTCTCTTCAATTAAAAATTATCTCTCTTCATTCTTAATTCCTTCCATAATCTCCTCTTCTACAAAATCAAAACACCACATAAACCCTAATCAACCACCACCAAAAAATATTTTAGCAAAGGATGTTATGAGTGTAGATTTGGCTTTGTCACTTAAAATTAGAATTTTTAAATTTTTGTATATATGTCACGTAATTAATTCATCCAAATCATATAAATTAGATTTTGATTTATTTCAATAATATATGTTAATAATAAAACTTTAAATCATAACAATTATTTTAATGACAATATTAAATCAAATAATTTTATCGATCCTGAGATTATTGTATTTTATAATAAGAAAATAAAATCGATGATTTCAATGGTTAAGAACTCTAAATCATAATACTTACTTTAATGACATTAATAAATCAAATTAGTTTACTAATCATAGACTATTTCTATATTTGTTATATTTTAATAAAAACTTATTAATTATAAATTACCTCACAAAGATTTTAATTTTAATTAATTTTTTAATATATTAATTATCATACAATCATGCAATAGAAAAACGCAAGATGAGATCTTTGGCATGTTTGCCAAGTGTCAATCTCTCATGCATTCTCATTTTATATTGATGCTATAAAGGAAAGTTTGTCTACTTTTAATTAATTATTAATTATTTTAAATTAAATAAATATTAATAAAAATGCAAAAAAAGTTTGTTATGAACATTAAATCATGTATGCTTGGACAACTCAATAGTTTTTTGAAAAGTCATTGATATCAATTGAACCAAACAGTGAGTTGGGAGAAAGAAAAAATTGTAAACCCTTTAGTCTTCTTCACTCTCTTCACATTAAAAATTATCCTCTTCATTCTTCTTAATTCCTTCCATAATCTTCTCTACAAAATCAAAACACCATAAACCCTAATCAACCACCACCAAAAATATTTATGATGTTATATATGTATTTTTGTCACTTAAAATTAGAATTTTAAATTTGTATATATGTCACGTAATTAATTCATCCAAATCATATAAATTAGATTGATTTCAATATATGTAATAAAACTTTAAATCGTAATATTCATTTTAATGACAATATTAAATTGTTTTATCGATCCTAGATTGTTCTTATACATATTATATTAAGAAAATAAAATCGATGATTTCAATGGTTAAGAACTCTTAATCATATTTACTTTAATGACATTTATAAATCAAATTAGTTTATTAATCATAGACTATTTTTATATTTGTTATATTTTATCATCACAAACTTATTAATTATAAATTACCTCACAAAAGATTTTAATTTTTAATTACTGTTTTAATATATTAATTATCATACAATCGAAAAAGCAAGTTGAGATCTTTGCAAGTCCAAGTGTCAATCTCATGCATTCTCTTTATGATGTTATAAAAGGAAAGTTTGTCTTACTTTAATTCTATTAATTATTAATTAATTTAAATTAAATAAAGATTAATAAAATTGCAAAAAAATATGAACACGTTAAATCATGTATGCTTGGACAACTCAATAGTTTCTTTGAAAATGTAGAGTCATTGATATCAATTGAACCCAAACAGTGTTGAGAGAAAAAAAAATGTTAACCCTTTAGTCTTCACTTTTACATTAAAAATTATCTCTTCATACTTAATTCCTTCCATAATCTCCTCTTCACAAAATCAAAACACCACATAAACCCTAATCAACCACCACCAAAAAATATTTCGTAGTAGTGATGTTATGAGTGTAGCATTTGGCTTTGTCACTTAAAATTAGAATTTTAAATTTTTGTATATATCACGTAATTAATTCATCCAAATCATATAAATTAGATTTTGATTTATTTCAATAATATATGTTAATAATAAAACTTTAAATCCATTCATTTTAATGACAATATTAAATCAAATAATTTTATCGATCCTAGATTACTTATTGTATTTTATAATAAGAAAATAAAATCGATGATTTCAATGGTTAAGAACTCTAAATCATAATATTACTACTTAATGACATTAATAAATCAAATTAGTTTTAATCATAGACTATTTCATATTTGTTATATTTTATAATAAAAACTTATTAATTATAAATTACCACAAAAGATTTTAATTTTTAATTAATTTTTAATATATTAATTATCATACAATCATGTAGAAAAGCAAGATGAGATCTTTGGCATGTTTTGAAGTGTCAATCTCTCATGCATTCTCATTTTATATTGATGCTATAAAGGAAAGTTTGTTTACTTTAATTTATTAATTATTAATTATTTTAAATTAAATAAATATTAATAAAATGCAAAAAAAAAAATGTTTGACAACTCAATAGTTTCTTTGAAAATGTAGAGTCATTGATATCAATTGAACCAAACAGTGAGTTGGAAGAAAGAAAAATTGTAAACACCTTAGTCTTCTTCACTTCCTCTTCACATTAAAAATTATCTCTTCATTCTTCTTAATTCCTCATAATCTCCTCTTCATAAAATCAAAACACTACATAAACCCTAATCAACCACCACCAAAAATATTTTTGTAGCAAAGGATGTTATGAGTGTAGCATTTAGCTTTGTCACTTAAATTAGAATTTTTAAATTATATGTAATTTAATTCATCCAAATCATATAAATTAGATTTTGATTTAATAATATATGTTAATAATAAAACTTTAAATCATAATATCTATTTTAATGACAATATTAAATCAAATTGTTTTATCGATCCTAGATTGTTCTATACATTTATTGTATTTATATTAAGAAATAAAATCGATGATTTCAATGGTTAAGAACTCTTAATCATAATATTTACTTTAATGACATTTATAAATCAAATTAGTTTATTAATCATAGACTATTTTTATATTTGTTATATTTTATCACAAACTTATTAATTATAAATTACCTCACAAAAGATTTTAATTTTTAATTACTGTTTTAATATATTAATTATCATATAATCTAAAAAGCAAGTTGAGATCTTTGGCAAGTTTTCCAAGTGTCAATCTCTCAATCTCTTTTTTATTGTTGCTATAAAAGGAAAGTTTGTCTTACTTTAATTTATTAATTATTAATTAATTTAAATTAAATAAAGATTAATAAAATTAAAAAAATGTTTATTATAAACACTAAATCATGTATGCTTGGACAACTCAATAGTTTCTTTGAAAATGTAGAGTCATTATATCAATTGAACCCAAACAGTGAGTTAGAAACAAAAATGTTAACTCTACTTTCACTTCAAATTAAAAATTATCTTCATTCTTCTTAATTCCTTCCATAATCTCCTCTTCTACAAAATCAAAACACCACATAAACCCTAATCAACCACCACCAAAAATATTTATAGAAGATGTTATGATAGTATTTGTCACTTAAAATTAGAATTTTTAAATTTTATATATACGTAATTAATTCATCCAAATCATATAAATTAGATTTTGATTTATTTCAATAATATATGTTAATAATAAAACTTTAAATCATTTTAATGACAATATTAAATCAAATAATTTTATCGATCCTAGATTACTTATTGTATTTTATAATAAGAAAATAAAATCGATGATTTCAATGGTTAAGAACTCTAAATCATAATACTTACTTTAATGACATTAATAAATCAAATTAGTTTATTAATCATAGACTATTTCTATATTTGTTATATTTTATAATAAAACTTATTAATTAAATTACCTCACAAAAGATTTTAATTTTTAATTAATTTTAATATATTAATTATCATACAATCATGTAGAAAACGAAGATGAGATCTTGGCATGTTTGCCAAGTGTCAATCTCTCATGCATTCTCATTTTATATTGATGCTATAAAGGAAAGTTTGTCTACTTTAATTTATTAATTATTAATTATTTTAAATTAAATAAATATTAATAAAAATGCAAAAAAATGTTTGTTATGAACACAGTTAAATCATGTATGCTTGGACAACTCAATAGTTTCTTTGAAAATGTAGAGTCATTGATATCAATTGAACCAAACAGTGAGTTGGGAGAAACAAAAAATGTAAACACCTTAGTCTTCTTCACTTCCTCTTCACATTAAAAATTATCTCTTCATTCTTCTTAATTCCTTCCATAATCTCCTCTTTCTACATCATCAAAACACCACATAAACCCTAATCAACCACCACCAAAAAATATTTTTGTAGCAAGGATGTTATGAGTGTAGCATTTAGCTTTGTCACTTAAAATTAGAATTTTAAATTTTTGTATATATTCACGTAATTAATTCATCCAAATCATATAAATTAGATTTTGATTTATTTCAATATATATGTTAATAATAAAACTTTAAATCATAATATCATTTTAATGACAATATTAAATCAAATTGTTTTATCGATCCTATTGTTCTATACATTTATTGTATTTTATATTAAGAAAATAAAATCGATGATTTCAATGGTTAAGAACTCTTAATCATAATATTTACTTTAATGACATTTATAAATCAAATTAGTTTATTAATCATAGACTATTTTTATATTTGTTATATTTTATCATCAAAACTTATTAATTATAAATTACCTCAAAAGATTTTAATTTTAAAATTACTTTTAATATATTAATTATCATACATAATCGAAAAGCAAGTTGAGATCTTTAAGTTTTCCAGTGTCAATCTCTCATGCATTCTCTTTTTTATTGTTGCTATAAAAGGAAAGTTTGTCTTACTTTAATTTATTAATTATTAATTAATTTAAATTAAATAAAGATTAATAAAATTGCAAAAAAATGTTTGTTATGAACACGTTAAATCATGTATGCTTGGACAACTCAATAGTTTCTTTGAAAATGTAGAGTCATTGATATCAATTGAACCCAAACAGTGAGTTGGGAGAAACAAAAATGTTAACCCCTAGTCTTCTTTCACTTCTCTTCACATTAAAAATTATCTCTCTTCATTCTTAATTCCTTCCATAATCTCTTCTACAAAATCAAAACACCACATAAACCCTAATCAACCACCATCAAAAAAATTTCAGAAAAGTTGATGTTATGAGTGTAGCATTTGGCTTGTCACTTAAAATTAGAATTTTTAAATTTTGTATATATGCACGTAATTAATTCATCCAAATCATATAAATTAGATTTTGATTTATTTCAATAATATATGTTAATAATAAAACTTTAAATCATAACATTCATTTTAATGACAATATTAAATCAAATAATTTTATCGATCCTAGATTACTTATTGTATTTTATAATAAGAAAATAAAATCGATGATTTCAATGGTTAAGAACTCTAAATCATAATACTTACTTTAATGACATTAATAAATCAAATTAGTTTACTAATCATAGACTATTTCTATATTTGTTATATTTTATAATAAAACTTATTAATTATAAATTACCTCACAAAAGATTTTAATTTTTAATTAATTTTATATATTAATTATAAAATCATGCAATAGAAAAGCAAGATGAGATCTTTGCATGTTTGCCAAGTGTCAATCTCTCATGCATTCTCATTTTATATTGATGCTATAAAAGGAAAGTTTGTCTTATTTTAATTCTATTAATTATTAATTATTTAAATTAAATAAATTAATAAAATGCAAAAAAAAGTTTGTTATGAACACATTAAATCATGTATGCTTGGACAACTCAATAGTTTCTTTGAAAAATGTAGAGTCATTGATATCAATTGGAACCAAACAGGTGAGTTGGAAGAAAGAAAAAAATTGTAAACACCTTAGTCTTCTTCACTTCCTCTTCACATTAAAAAATTATCCCTCTTCATTCTTCTTAATTCCTTCCATAATCTCCTCTTCTACATCATCAAAAACACCACATAAACCCTAATCAACCACCACCAAAAAATATTTCTGTAGCAGTGATGTTATGAGTGTAGCATTTGGCTTTGTCACTTAAAATTAGAATTTTTAAATTTTTGTATATATGTCACGTAATTAATTCATCCAAATCATATAAATTAGATTTTGATTTATTTCAATATATGTTAATAATAAAACTTTAAATCGTAATATCTTTTAATGACAATATTAAATCAAATTGTTTTATCGATCCTAGATTGTTCTATACATTTATTGTATTTTATATTAAGAAAATAAAATCGATGATTTCAATGGTTAAGAACTTTAATCATAATATTTACTTTAAACTATAAATCAAATTAGTTTATTAATCATAGACTATTTTTATATTTGTTATATTTTATCATCACAAACTTATTAATTATAAATTACCTCACAAAAGATTTTAATTTTTAATTACTGTTTTAATATATTAATTATCATACAATCGAAAAAAGTGTTGAGATCTTGGCAAGTTTTCCAAGTGTCAATCTCTCATGCATTCTCTTTTATTGTTGCTATAAAAGGAAAGTTTGTCTTACTTTAATTTATTAATTATTAATTAATTTAAATTAAATAAAGATTAAATAAAATTGCAAAAAATGTTTGTTATGAACACGTTAAATCATGTATGCTTGGACAACTCAATAGTTTCTTTGAAAATGTAGAGTCATTGATATCAATTGGACCCAAACAGTGTGGTTGGGAGAAACAAAAAATGTTAACCCTTAGTCTTCTTCACTTCCTTTACACATTAAAAATTATCTCTCTTCATACTTCTTAATTCCTTCCATAATCTCCTTCTACAAAATCAAAACATAAACCCTAATCAACCACCAAAATATTTAGATATGAGTGTAGTATTTATTTTGTCACTTAAAATTAGAATTTTAAATTTTTGTATATATGTCACGTAATTAATTCATCCAAATCATATAAATTAGATTTTCATTTATTTCAATAATATATGTTAATAATAAAACTTTAAATCATAATATTCATTTTAATGACAATATTAAATCAAATAATTTTATCGATCCTAGATTACTTATTGTATTTTATAATAAGAAAATAAAATCGATGATTTCAATTGTTAAGAACTCTAAATCATAATACTTACTTTAATGACATTAATAAATCAAATTAGTTTACTAATCATAGACTATTTCTATATTTGTTATATTTTATAATAAAAACTTATTAATTATAAATTACCCACAAAAGATTTTAATTTTTAATTAAGTTTTTAATATATTAATTATCATACAATCATGAATAGAAAAACGAAGATGAGATCTTGGCATGTTTGCCAAGTGTCAATCTCTCATGCATTCTCATTTTATATTGATGCTATAAAGGAAAGTTTGTCCTACTTTAATTCTATTAATTATTAATTATTTTAAATTAAATAAATATTAATAAAAAATGCAAAAGTTTGTTATGAACACGTTAAATCATGTATGCTTGACAACTCAATAGTTTCTTTGAAAATGTAGAGTCATTGATATCAATTGAACCCAAAGGTGAGTTGGGAGAAAAATGTTAACCCCTTAAGTCTTCTTCACTCTTCACATTAAAAATTATCTCTTCATTCTTCTTAATTTTTCCATAATCTCCTTCTACAAAATCAAAACACCACATAAACCCTAATCAACCACCACCAAAAATATTTATGTAAAGTGATGTTATGAGTGTAGCATTTGGTCATTTAAAATTAGAATTTTAAATTTTTGTATATATGTCACGTAATTAATTCATCCAAATCATATAAATTAGATTTTCATTTATTTCAATAATATATTTAATAATAAAACTTTAAATCATAATATTCATTTTAATGACAATATTAAATCAAATATTTATCGATCCGATCCTAGATTACTTATTGTATTTTATATTAAGAAAATAAAATCGATTCAATGGTTAAGAACTCTTAATCATAATATTACTTTAATGACATTTATAAATCAAATTAGTTTATTAATCATAGACTATTTTTATATTTGTTATATTTTATAATACAAACTTATTAATTATAAATTACCTCACAAAAGATTTTAATTTTAATTAATGTTTTTAATATATTAATTATCATACAATCTAAAAGCAAGTTGAGATCTTTGGCAAGTTTCCAAGTGTCAATCTCTCATGCATTCTTTTTATTGTTGCTATAAAAGGAAAGTTTGTCTTACTTTAATTTATTAATTATTAATTAATTTAAATTAAATAAAGATTAATAAAATGCAAAAAAAAGATGAACGTTAAATCATGTATGCTTGGACAACTCAATAGTTTCTTTGAAAATGTAGAGTCATTGATATCAATTGGAACCCAAACAGTGAGTTGGAGAAACAAAAATGTTAACCCTTTAGTCTTCTTCACTTCCTCTTCACATTAAAAATTATCTCTTCATTCTTCTTAATTCCTTCCATAATCTCCTCTTCTACAAAATCAAAACACCATATAAATCAACCACCACCAAAAATATTTCAGCAAGTGATATGAGTAAATTTGGCTTTGTCACTTAAAATTAGAATTTTTAAATTTTTGTATATATATGTAATTAATTCATCCAAATCATATAAATTAGATTTTGATTTATTTCAATAATATATGTTAATAATAAAACTTTAAATCATAATATTCATTTTAATGACAATATTAAATCAAATAATTTTATCGATCCTAGATTGTTCTTACATTTATTGTATTTTATATTAAGAAAATAAAATCGATGCAATGGTTAAGAAATCTTAATCATAATATTGATATTAGTTTATTAATCATAGACTATTTTATATTTGTTATATTTTATCAACAAACTTATTAATTATAAATTACCACAAAAGATTTTAATTTTTAATTACTGTTTTAATATATTAATTATCATGCAATCGAAAAAGCAAGTTGAGATCTTTGCAAGTTTTCCAAGTGTCAATCTCATGCATTCTTTTTTATTGTTGCTATAAAAAGTTTGTCTTACTTTAATTCTATTATATTATTAATTTAAATTAAATAAAGATTAATAAAAATGCAAAAAATGTTTGTTATGAACACGTTAAATCATGTATGCTTGGACAACTCAATAGTTTCTTTGAAAATGTAGAGTCATTGATATCAATTGAACCAAACAGTTGGGAGAAACAAAAAATTGTTAACCCTTAGTCTTCTTCACTCTTCACATTAAAAATTATCTCTTCATTCTTAATTCCTTCCATAATCTCCTCTTACAAAATCAAAACACCACATAAACCCTAATCAACCACCAAAAAATATTTCAGAAAGTGATGTTATGAGTGTAGCATTTGGCTTTGTCACTTAAAATTAGAATTTTTAAATTTTTGTATATACGTAATTAATTCATCCAAATCATATAAATTAGATTTTGATTTATTTCAATAATATAATAATATAAAACTTTAAATCGTAACATTCATTTTAATGACAATATTAAATCAAATTGTTTTATCGATCCTAGATTATATTGTATTTTATTAAGAAATAAAATCATGATTTCAATGGTTAAGAACTCTTAATCATAATATTTACTAATTGATATTTATAAATCGATATATTAATGATTATTTATTATATCAACACAATAATTTATAAATTTAATTATTATCATAACATATCATGATCAAAAGCAAGTTGAGATCTTGGCAAGTCCTTCCACAACAATTAATTATTCTTATTAATTTATTAAATTAATTATTTAAATTAAATTAAGATTAATAAAATGCAAAAAAATGTTTGTTATGAACACGTTAAATCATGTATGCTTGGACAACTCAATAGTTTCTTTGAAAATGTAGAGTCATTGATATCAATTGAACCCAAACAGGTGAGTTGGGAGAAACAAAAATGTTAACCCTTAGTCTTCTTCTCTTTTCAAAATTATTATCTCTTCATTCTTAATTCCTTCCATAATCTCCTCTTCTACAAAAAATCAAAAACCCTAATCAACCACCACCAAAATATTTGTAGCAAAGGATGAAAGATATAGCTTTGTCACTTAAAATTAGAATTTTAAATTTTTGTATATATGTCACGTAATTAATTCATCCAAATCATATAAATTAGATTTTTATTTCAATAATATATGTTAATAATAAAATTAAATCGTAATATTCATTTTAATGACAATATTAAATCAAATAATTTTATCGATCCTAGATTATTTATTGTATTTTATATTAAGAAAATAAATCTGATTCAATGGTTAAGAAATCTTAACTAATTAATAATCTATTAATCATTATATTTGTTATATTTTATCATCACAAACTTATTAATTATAAATTACCTCACAAAAGATTTTAATTTTAATTAATATATTAATTACATGCAATCGAAAAGCAAGTTGAGATCTCAGTTTTCAAGTGTCAATTCTCTATATTGTTGCTATAAAAAAGTTTGTCTACTTTAATTTATTAATTATTAATTAAATTAAATAAATATTAATAAAAATGCAAAAAAATGTTTGTTATGAACACGTTAAATCATGTATGCTTGACAACTCAATAGTTTCTTTGAAAATGTAGAGTCATTGATATCAATTGAACCCAAACAGTGAGTTGGGAGAAACAAAAAATTGTTAACCCCTTAGTCTTTCACTTCTTCAAAATTATCTCTTCATCTTCATTCCTTCCATAATCTCTCAAACAAAATACCAAAAAATATTTAAAGTGATGTTATGAGTGTAGCATTTGGCTTTGTCACTTAAAATTAGAATTTTTAAATTTTGTATATATGTAATTAATTCATCCAAATCATATAAATTAGATTTTGATTTATTTCAATAATATATGTTAATAATAAAACTTTAAATCATAATATTCATTTTAATGACAATATTAAATCAAATAATTTTATCGATCCTAGATTGTTCTATACATTTGATTTTATATTAAGAAAATAAATCGATGATTTCAATGTTAAGAACTCTTAATCATAATATTTACTTTAATGACATTTATAAATCAAATTAGTTTATTAATCATAGACTATTTTTATATTTGTTATATTTTATCATCAAAACTTATTAATTATAAATTACCTCACAAAAGAATTTAATTTTTAATTATTTTTAATATATTAATTATCATAAATGAAAAGAATGAGATCTTTGGCAAGTTTTCCAAGTGTCAATCTCTAATGCATTCTCTTTTTTATATAAAGGAAAGTTTGTCTTACTTTAATTTATTAATTATTAAATTAAATTAAGATTAATGAAAATGCAAAAAAAATGTTTGTTATGAACACAATCAATAAACTCAATAGTTTTGAAAATGTAGAGTCATTGATATCATTGGAACCCAACAGTGAGTTGGGAGAAAAAAATGTTAACCCCTAGTCTTCTTCTACCTCTTCACATTAAAAATTATCTCTTCATTCTTCTTAATTCCTTCCATAATCTCCTCTTCACAAAAATCAACATAAACCCTAATCAACCACCACCAAAAATATTTTCAGAAAGGATGATGTTATGAGTGTAGCATTTGGCTTTGTCACTTAAAATTAGAATTTTAAATTTTTGTATATATGTCACGTAATTAATTCATCCAAATCATATAAATTAGATTTTGATTTATTTCAATAATATATGTTAATAATAAAACTTTAAATCGTAATATTCATTTTAATGACAATATTAAATCAAATAATTTTATCGATCCTAGATTGTTCTATACATTTATTGTATTTTTATTAAGAAAATAAAATCGATGCAATGGTTAAGAACTCTTAATCATAATATTGACATTTTTATTAATCATAGACTATTTTATATTTGTTATATTTTATATCAAACTTATTAATTATAAATTACCTCACAAAAGATTTTAATTTTTAATTATGTTTTAATATATTAATTATCATGCAATCGAAAAGCAAGTTGAGATCTTTGGCAAGTTTTCCAAGTGTCAATCATGCATTTCTTTTTTTATTGTTGCTATAAAAGGAAAGTTTGTCTTACTTTAATTCTATTAATTATTAATTAATTTAAATTAAATAAAGATTAATAAAAATGCAAAAAAAATGTTTGTTATGAACACGTTAAATCATGTATGCTTGGACAACTCAGTTTCTTTGAAAATGTAGAGTCATTGATATCAATTGGAACCCAAACAGGTGAGTTGGGAGAAACAAAAAATGTTAACCCCTTAGTCTTTCTACTTCTCTTCACATTAAAAAATTATCTCTTCATTCTTCTTAATTCTTCCATAATCTCCTCTTCTTCAAAATCAAAACACCACATAAACCCTAATCAACCACCACCAAAAAATATTTCGTAGTGTTGATGTTATGAGTGTAGCATTTGGCTTTGTCACTTAAAATTAAATTTTAAATTTTGTATATATGTCACGTAATTAATTCATCCAAATCATATAAATTAGATTTTGATTTATTTCAATAATATATGTTAATAATAAAACTTTAAATCATAATATTCATTTTAATGACAATATTAAATCAAATAATTTTATCGATCCTAGATTGTTCTATACATTTATTGTATTTTATATTAAGAAAATAAAATCGATGATTTCAATGGTTAAGAACTCTTAATCATAATATTTACTTTAATGACATTTATAAATCAAATTAGTTTATTAATCATAGACTATTTTTATATTTGTTATATTTTATCATCACAAACTTATTAATTATAAATTACCTCACAAAGAATTTAATTTTTAATTATGTTTTAATATATTAATTATCATACAATCGAAAAAGCAAGTTGAGATCTTTGGCAAGTTTTCCAAGTGTCAATCTCTCATGCATTCTCTTTTATTGTTGCTATAAAGGAAAGTTTGTCTTACTTTAATTCTATTAATTATTAATTAATTTAAATTAAATTAATATTAATAAAATGCAAAAAATGTTTGTTATGAACACGTTAAATCATGTATGCTTGACAACTCAATAGTTTCTTTGAAAATGTAGAGTCATTGATATCAATTGGAACCCAAAACAGTGAGTGCAGAGAAAAAAAAAATGTTAACCCCTTAGTCTTCTTCACTTCCTCTTCACATTAAAAATTATCTCTTCATCTTCTTAATTCCTTCCATAATCTCCTCTACAAAATCAAAACACCACATAAACCCTAATCAACCACCACCAAAAATTATTTCTGTAGTGTTGATGTTATGAGTGTAGCATTTGGCTTTGTCACTTAAAATTAGAATTTTAAATGTTTGTATATATGTCACGTAATTAATTCATCCAAATCATATAAATTAGATTTTCATTTATTTCAATATATATAATAATAAAATTTAAATCAATATCTATTTTAATGACAATATTAAATCAAATAATTTTATCGATCCTAGATTCTATACATTTATTGTATTTTATATTAAGAAAATAAAATCTGCAATGGTTAAGAAATCTTTAATCATAATATTGACATTAGTTTATTAATCATAGACTATTTTTATATTTGTTATATTTTATCATCACAAACTTATTAATTATAAATTACCTCACAAAAGATTTTAATTTTTAATTACTTTTTAATATATTAATTATCATACAATCGAAAAAGCAAGTTGAGATCTTTGGCAAGTTTTCCAAGTGTCAATCTCTCATGCACTTTTTATTGTTGCATAAAAGGAAAGTTTGTCTTACTTTAATTCTATTAATTATTAATTAATTTAAATTAAAAAGATTAATAAAATGCAAAAAATGTTTGTTATGAACACGTTAAATCATGTATGCTTGGACAACTCAATAGTTTCTTTGAAAAATGTAGAGTTGATATCAATTGAACCCAAACAGGTGAGTTGGGAGAAACAAAAAATGTTAACCCCTTTAGTCTTCTTCACCTCTTCACATTAAAAATTATCTCTTCATTCTTCTTTTCCTTCCATAATCTCCTCTTCTTCAAAATCAAAACACATAAACCCTAATCAACCACCACCAAAAAATATTTCGTAGCAAGTTGATGTTATGAGTGTAGCATTTGGCTTTGTCACTTAAAATTAGAATTTTAAATTTTGTATATATGTCACGTAATTAATTCATCCAAATCATAAATTAGATTTTGATTTATTTCAATAATATATGTTAATAATAAAACTTTAAATCATAATATCTTTTAATGACAATATTAAATCAAATAATTTTATCGATCCTAGATTGTTCTATACATTTATTGTATTTTATATTAAGAAAATAAAATCGATGATTTCAATGGTTAAGAACTCTAATCATAATATTTACTTTAATGACATTAATAAATCAAATTAGTTTATTAATCATAGACTATTTTTATATTTGTTATATTTTATCATCACAAACTTATTAATTATAAATTACCTCACAAAAGATTTTAATTTTAATTACTGTTTTAATATATTAATTATCATACAATCGAAAAAGCAAGTTGAGATCTTTGCAAGTCAAGTGTCATTCTAATGCATTCTCTTTTTTATTGTTGCTATAAAGGAAAGTTTGTCTACTTTAATTTATTAATTATTAATTAATTTAAATTAAATTAAGATTAATAAAAACAAAAAAATGTTTGTTATGAACACGTTAAATCATGTATGCTTGACAACTCAATAGTTTCTTTGAAAATGTAGAGTCATTGATATCAATTGGAACCCAACAGTGTGAGTTGGGAGAAAAAAATGTTAACCCTTTAGTCTTCTTTACTTCTCTTCACATTAAAAAATTATCTCTCTTCATTCTTCTTAATTCCTTCCATAATCTCCTCTTCTACAAAATCAAAACACCACATAAACCCTAATCAACCACCACCAAAAATATTTCAGAAAGTGATGTTATGAGTGTAGCATTTGGCTTTGTCACTTAAAATTAGAATTTTTAAATTTTTGTATATATGTCACGTAATTAATTCATCCAAATCATATAAATTAGATTTTCATTTATTTCAATAATATATGTTAATAATAAAACTTTAAATCGTAATATTCATTTTAATGACAATATTAAATCAAATAATTTTATCGATCCTAGATTGTTCTATACATTTATTGTATTTTATATTAAGAAAATAAAATCCATTCAATGGTTAAGAAATCTTAATCATAATATTATTAATTAGTTTATTAATCATAGACTATTTTTATATTTGTTATATTTTATCATCACAAACTTATTAATTATAAATTACCTCACAAAAGATTTTAATTTTAATTATGTTTTAATATATTAATTATCATACAATCGAAAAAGCAAGTTGAGATCTTTGGCAAGTTTTCCAAGTGTCAATCTCTCATGCATTCTCTTTTTTATTGTTGCTATAAAAGGAAAGTTTGTACTTTAATTTATTAATTATTAATTAATTTAAATTAAATAAAGATTAATAAAATGCAAAAAATGTTTGTTATGAACACGTTAAATCATGTATGCTTAGACAACTCAATAGTTTCTTTGAAAATGTAGAGTCATTGATATCAATTGGAACCCAAACAGTGAGTTGGGAGAAACAAAAAAATGTTAACCTTAGTCTTCTACTTCCTCTTCACATTAAAAATTATCTCTTCATTCTTCTTAATTCCTTCCATAATCTTCTACAAAATCAAAACACCACATAAACCCTAATCAACCACCACCAAAAAAATATTTGCAGGTGATGTTATGAGTGTAGCATTTGGCTTTGTCACTTAAAATTAGAATTTTAAATTTTGTATATATGTCACGTAATTAATTCATCCAAATCATATAAATTAGATTTTGATTTATTTCAATAATATATGTTAATAATAAAACTTTAAATCATAACATTCATTTTAATGACAATATTAAATCAAAAAATTTTATCGATCCTAGATTACTTATTGTATTTTAAAATAAGAAAATAAAATCGTTGATTTCAATGGTTAAGAACTCTAAATCATAATACTTACTTTAATGACATTAATAAATCAAATTAGTTTACTAATCATAGACTATTTCTATATTTGTCATATTTTATAATAAAAAACTTATTAATTATAAATTACCTCACAAAAGATTTTAATTTTTAATTAAGTTTTTAATATATTAATTATCATACAATCATGCAAGAAAAACAAGATGAGATCTTTGGCATGTTTGCCGAGTGTCAATCTCTCATGCATTCTCATTTTATATTGATGCTATAAAAGGAAAGTTTGTCGTACTTTAATTCTATTAATTATTAATTATTTTAAATTAAATAAATATTAATAAAATGCAAAAAGAAATGTTTGTTATGAACACGTTAAATCATGTATGCTTGACAACTCAATAGTTTCTTTGAAAATGTAGAGTCATTGATATCAATTGAACCCAAACAGTGAGTTGGAGAAGCAACAAAATTTGTACGTCAAAGTTTTAATCCTAAACTCCTAGATACATCACAATAATTTTCCGTATATTTTGTATCAAATTTAATATATATATATATATATATATATATATATATATATATATATATATATATATATATATATATATATATATATAATATAAATATATATAATGGAACAAGATTCTTAATCCATCCTAATTTGAGTTTTGATTTTTGTTTTGAATGTTTTTAGGTCTATTGAACGGAGAGAAAACTAAAGACAATATGTGAAACCTGATGGAAGATATAAGGACCTCTAACGATGTTGCTGGAGTTGACTTTCTTTGGTAGAGAATAAGATAAAATACTTAACTAATTTAACTAATTTAGATGCTACCTTCATTTATTTTAAAATTTTTGTATAGGTTATAATTATAATTGGATAGTATTTATGAATCCTTGAAGCGATCCAATGGTGGTGGTTGGTGACCAAACATTTTAGATGAAAAGATCAAAGCATTTATGTGCAACTTGAGTCCCATGCCAATGGGAGTTGCATTAGAAAGTAATACAATATAATGAAAATAAGAAAAATAAAGATGTGTAAAATTTATAAATTGTAATTTTAAACTACGTGTGAATGGAGATAAGATATAAGAAGAGAATAATTGTCCGTCGTTAATCAACGATTAGGTTCAAGAATAACTAAAGGATTGTGTGAATGAAAATGAGATAAAAGAAGCCAATTTAGATTCTTGATTTTGCGTAAACCATAAAATATTTCTGTAGCATAAACCAGAAAATATTTATTTCTGTAGCAGTGATGTTTAAATATTTGTATACCTAAATATTTTAATTCGTATGACTGTAGCATTTGGCTTTGTCACTTAAAATTAGAATTTTTAAATTTTTGTTGTTCTTAAACGTAATTAATTCATCCAAATGATATAAATTAGATTTTCATTTATTTCAATAATATATGTTAATAATAAAACTTTAAATCGTAACATTCATTTTAATGACAATATTAAATCAAATTGTTTTATCGATCCTAGATTGTTCTATACATTTATTGTATTTTATATTAAGAAAATAAAATCGATGATTTCAATGGTTAAGAACTGTTAATCATAATATTTACTTTAATGACATTAATAAATCAAATTAGTTTATTAATCATAGACTATTTCTATATTTGTTATATTTTATAATCAAAAATATATTAATTATAAATTACCTCACAAAATTATTTTAATTTTTAATTACTGTTTTAATATATTAATTATCATACCATAGAAATAAGCAAGTTGAGATCTTTGGCAAGTTTTCCAAGTGTCAATCTCTCATGCATTCTTTTTTTTTTATTGTTGCTTTAAAAGGAAAGTTTGTCTTACTTTAATTCTATTATTATTATTAATAAATTAAATAAATATTAATAAAAATGCAAAAAATGTTTGTTATGAACACGTTAAATCATGTATGCCTGGAAAACTCAATAGTTTCTTTTAAAAATATAGTCATATATATCAATTGGAACCCAAACAGGTGAGTTGGGAGAAACAAAAAAAATGTAAACCCCTTAGTATTCTTCACTTCCTCTTCACATTAAAAAATTATCTCTTCATTCTTCTTAATTCCTTCCATAATCTCCTCTTCTACAAAATCAAAAACACCACATAAACCCTAATCAACCACCACCAAAAATTATTTCTGTAGCAGTGATGTTATGAGTGTAGCATTTGGCTTTGTCACTTAAAATTAGAATTTTTAAATTTTTGTATATATGTCACGTAATTAATTCATCCAAATCATATAAATTAGATTTTGATTTATTTCAATAATATATGTTAATAAAACTTTAAATCATAACATTCATTTTAATGACAATATTAAATCAAATAATTGTATCGATCCTAGATTACTTATTGTATTTTATAATAAGAAAATAAAATCGATGATTTCAATGGTTAAGAACTCTAAATCATAATACTTACTTTAATGACATTAATTAATCAAATTAGTTTACTAATCATAGACTATTTCTATATTTGTTATATTTTATAATAAAAAACTTATTAATTATAAATTACCTCACAAAAGATTTTAATTTTTAATCATTTTTTAATATAAAATTATACAATCATAACAAGAAAAAGCAAGATGAGTTTTGGCAAGTCCAAGTGTCAATCTTCATGCATTCTCATTTTATATTGTTGCTATAAAAGGAAAGTTTGTCTTACTTTAATTCTATTAATTATTAATTATTTTAAATTAAATAAATATTAATAAAATGCAAAAAAAATGTTTGTTATGAACACGTTAAATCATGTATGCTTGGAAAGTCAATAGTTTCTTTGAAAATGTAGAGTCATTGATATCAATTGAACCTAAATAGGTGAGTTGGGAGAAAAATTTGAACCTCAAAGTTTATATCTTCGGACAACTCTCGTAAGCAATATGTCATCAACATAAAGCCACACTAGAATCATATTGCTTCGAATGTTTCACATAAACCACTCCATCTCACATTTCCAAACCTTGCTTGAAAATGAATCAATATTCGATTCCGTTTGGGTGCTTGCTTCAATCCATAAAGAGCTTGTGTAGCTTGTACACCATTCTTCCCGATTCTTGTTCACGGCCGAGGTTGTGACACGATACCTCCTCTTGTAATGGACCGCTTAGAAATGCCGAGTTCACATCCAAATGCATCACGCCAACTCTTTTCATTAAAGCAATCACCAATATGATTGTTTCATGCCTAGCTATAGAGCAAACACCAAAATAATCTAGTCCAGCTTTTCTAAAGAAAACTCGCCACTATCCTTGCTTTGTGCTTCCAACCGATCCATCTCGCTTAAGCTTTACCTTAAAACCCATCCGACGTTGATGACTTTCTTCTCCTTGAAGCTCGCTAACTTCCAAGTCTTGTTTCTTTTCAAGCCTTAAGTTCTTTTACAATGGCCTTCATCCATATTTTCTTCTTGAGAACTTTTCCAATCGCTTTTGTTCAGAATCCTTCCCGACTCTAGAACCGATCTCCTTCTAGACTTTCTTCGGTTCTATTTCCACCAGAAGTTCCACCTTTGTTAACTTCTGGACCTTATCTAGAACCACCACCTTTAAAAGTTCGATCACCTTCAAAAGTTCTTTCTTCTTAAGTTCCACCTTCAAAATTATGACCACCGCCAGAGGCTGGACTACCTTTAGCTCTCCTTCGAACCACCTTTAGAGTCATTGTTATACCCCAAAGTTTTCCCTCTTACTTCTCAAGACAATCCACAACTCCATACTCAAGGATTTCACAAGGGTTGACCAGACAAACCCTCTTTAAGCAATCTATCCAAACTAGGGTTTTTCTCCTCAAGTCAAGATGGATTTCCAGTGCTCTAAATGATCATCATACCCCATAATATGCTTCAAGGGATCACCATATCAAGTTTCAAGCCTTACAAGTCAAAATTGCTCATCCACTTGCTCAGATGGTTGAAAATCAACTATATTGGACAAAAAGTCAACTGTGGTCAACATGCAGGCAAACTTCTTATTTTTTGGTCAACACCAATATTTTGAAGTAATATTCATACTTTGATCAAGGGTTGATCATGATTCATCAAGAAAAGTCAAGATTTGATCAAAGATCAAAGTTTCCAAATTAGGGTTTTCTAGACAAAAGTCAATAGAACTTTGACCAGGCATAACTTTCACATGCTTTATTAGAAATTTTTCCACAAAAGCTCATTTAAAAGGGAATTCAAGTCTCTACAACTTCATGTCTCACAAGCTTGGGCTAGAAATGCTTCATTTGGAAGTTATGGATCAAAACATTATAGGTCCTTTTAAAAGTCAACAAAAAGTCATCTTTTGCAAAGAAGTGTTCACATGAAAACTTCAATGAAGATGAAACCAAAATTGATGTTTATAATACATCTTGATCTTTCTAAAAGTCCAAGAACACCCAAAATGTTAAAATTGAGCAAGATAGTTGTGCAAATTGAGCATTTTGAGTTGATAAAGGAAAATACTTGACAAATGCAAATATTTTTCAAATGGGCTTAGAATTTTATGATCCAAATCGATCTTAACATTATCCATAGTCTCTATGCTCCTTGCCACGCCTCTTTCCCAATTTATTAGATTTATTTGGATTTAAAGAATTTAAATTCAATTTTAATTAAATAAAATGCAAAGCAAGGTCTAAGACAAGTGGGCTTGATTTCTACTTATCTTGAGGACCAAGGAAGCCCAAACAAGATGCCAAATTGCAAGAATATTTAAGGAAAGATTGAGCCAAGTTTGGAAAGATTTATACAAATTTCAAATCAAATGTTCTCCATTGAAAGAAGATATTCTCTTAAAGTCTTGACCTATTTTCACTCCCTATATATACCCAACTAGTTCAGATGCTCAAGGGACTGGATTACTAGCCTCGTAGAACCCTAAAATTCTCAAAATTCCAAGAAGGCAATTTATTCTATTTTCCAACCACTTTAGTCACTTTCAACACTGTAACACGGTGGAGAACTGATTTGGATTGTTTTATTTGATAAAATGTTGTAGATAGCAAGAGTCGGCACCGACTTTTATTTTATCCAATTAGGGACGGTAAAAGAATAGGAAAAGACCTTCTAGATTCCAGTAAGGAGGTGATTATAAAAGGAAGGTATTAGCAATTTCCATCCGTAGTTATCTAATGCCTTAATTGCTTTAGCTCACTTGAAACTTGCTTTGTCGTGTGTGTGTTTGAAAATGTTTTGAAAAGACATGACTGTAATGATTCACGCTGAATGTGTACCAAGTGTTCGGAATGTTTCGCTTGGAAAAGAACTTTGTAATGATTTATTGGAATGTATACAATGTTTGAAATGAACTTTTTAGAAAGTGGGTGGAAAAGTTTTTGATAGAGCAAGCAATTAAGAGTTTACCTACCAGTCTGTCGCTTTCTGTTATTTTACTTTCTTTAGAATAGTGCTATCCATACCGTTAGTTGGTAGGTAACCCTATTTTGGATGAAGGGACATTTGAAGGGACATATAATGGTCATAAAAGGCAACTCAGTGGGTATCCTAGCACGTAGGGACGATCATTTCGTAGGAAACATCGAGGGTCATCGAGGGACTATGATCTTTGATTCAAGGGACTATGATGTTTGTAGGCAACGCGTGTAGGATACTCACGCTCGAGGGACTTGACCATTTATTCGAAAGGCAACAGAGAGAATACCTGTAGGCATGTGTGAAAAGAGGTGTTGAGTTCGTATAATTTATCTTGTGATTAGAGTTAGCTATGTGGATTTTATCATGCCACACGCCTAATTTACTAGCTTTATAGGTGCGAGCAAATTAAGAAAGTTAAAGGAAAGTAATTACATGGCTTTAGGCGCTATATAATAGGAGGCAAGTAAACCTAATTAAAACTATTACATCCCATGAGCACATATAATATCAGCAGTGATGTTATGAGTGTAGCATTTGGCTTTGTCACTTAAAATTAGAATTTTTAAATTTTGTATATGTCACGTAATTAATTCATCCAAATCATATAAATTAGATTTTGATTTATTTCAATAGTATATGTTAAAAATAAACTTTAAATCATAACATTCATTTTAATGACAATATTAAATCAAATAATTTTATCGATCCTAGATTACTTATTGTATTTTATAATAAGAAAATAAAATCGATGATTTCAATTGTTAAGAACTCTAAATCATAATACTTACTTTAATGACATTAATAAATCAAATTAGTTTACTAATCATAGACTATTTTATATTTGTTATATTTTATAATAAAACTTATTAATTATAAATTACTCACAAAAGATTTTAATTTTAATTAATTTTTAATATTAATTATCATACAATCATGCAATAAACGAAGATGAGATGTTGGCATGTTTGCCAAGTGTCAATCTCTCATGCATTCTCATTTTATATTGATGCTATAAAAGGAAAGTTTGTCCACTTTAATTTATTAATTATTAATTATTTTATAAATAAATATTAATAAAAATACAAAAAAAATGTTTGTTATGAACACGTTAAATCATGTATGCTTGGACAACTCAATAGTTTCTTTGAAAATGTAGAGTCATTGATATCAATTGAACCCAAACAAAGTTGAGAAAAAAAAATGTTAACCCCTTAATCTTCTTCACCTCTTCACATTAAAAAATTATCTCTTCATTCTTCTTAATTCCCATAATCTCCTCTTCTACAAAATCAAAACACCACATAAACCCTAATCAACCACCACCAAAAATATTTAAGAGTGATGTTATGAGTGTAGCATTTGGCTTTGTCACTTAAAATTAGAATTTTAAATTTTTGTATATATGTAATTAATTAATTCATCCAAATCATATACATTAGATTTTCATTTATTTCAATAATATATGTTAATAATAAAACTTTAAATCATAATATTCATTTTAATGACAATATTAAATCAAATAATTTTATCGATCCTAGATTGTTCTATACATTTATTGTATTTTATATAAGAAAATAAAATCGATGCAATGGTTAAGAACTTCATAATATACTTTAATGACATTTATAAATCAAATTAATTTATTAATCATAGACTATTTTTATATTTGTTTATCATCACAAACTTATTAATTATAAATTACCTCAAAAAATTTAATTTTTAATTACTGTTTTAATATATTAATTATCATACAATCGAAAAAGCAAGTTGAGATCTTTGGCAAGTTTTCCAAGTGTCAATCTCTCATGCATTCTCTTTTTTATTGTTGCTATAAAAGGAAAGTTTGTCTTACTTTAATTCTATTAATTATTAATTAATTTAAATTAAATTAAGATTAATGTGCAATGTGTTATGAAACACGTAAATCATGTATGCTTGGACAACTCAATAGTTTCTTTGAAAATGTAGAGTCATTGATATCAATTGAACCCAAACAGTGAGTTGGGAGAAACAAAAAATGTTAACCCCTTAGTCTTCTTCACTCCTCTTCACATTAAAAATTATCTCTCTTCATTCTTCTTAATTCCTTCCATAATCTCCTCTACAAAATCAAAAACACCACTAAACCCTTATTTAGATGATGTTATGAGTGTAGCATTTTGCTTTGTCACTTAAAATTAAAATTTTAATTTTTGTATATATGTCACAATTAATTCATCCAAATCATATAATTAGATTTTCATTTATTTCAATAATATATAATAATAAAACTTTAAATCAGAATATCATTTTAATGACAATATTAAATCAAATTGTTTTATCGATCCTAGATTGTTCTATACATTGTATTTTATATTAAGAAAATAAAATTGATGATTTCAATAAGAACTCTTAATCATAATATTTACTTTAATAATATTTATAAATCAAATTAGTTTATTAATCATAGACTATATTTGTTATATTTTATCATCACAAACTTATTAATTATAAATTACCTCACAAAAGATTTTAATTTTAATTATGTTTTAATATATTAATTCATCATAATCAAAAAGCAAGTTGAGATCTTTGGCAAGTTTTCCAAGTGTCAATCTCTCATGCATTCTCTTTTTTATTGTTATAAAAGGAAAGTTTGTCTTACTTTAATTCTATTAATTATTAATTTTTAAATTAAATTAAAGATTAATGAAATGCAAAAAAATGTTTGTTATGAACACGTTAAATCATGTATGCTTGACAACTCAATAGTTTCTTTGAAAATGTAGAGTCATTGATATCAATTGAACCAAACAGTGAGTTGGGAGAAACAAAAATGTTAACTTAGTCTTCTTACTCCTCTTCACATTAAAAATTATCTCTCTTCATTCTTCTTAACCTTCCATAATCTCCTCTACAAAATCAAAACACCACATAAACCCTAATCAACCACCACAAAAAATATTCTAGAAATGATGTTATGAGTGTAGCATTTGGCTTTGTCACTTAAAATTAGAATTTTAAATTTTGTATATATGTCACATAATTAATTCATCCAAATCATATAAATTAGATTTTCATTTATTTCAATAATATATGTTAATAATAAAACTTTAAATCATAACATTCATTTTAATGACAATATTAAATCAAATGATTTTATCGATCCTAGATTACTTATTGTATTTTATATTAAGAAAATAAAACGATGATTTCAATGGTTAAGAACTCTAAATCATACTTACTTTAATGACATTAATAAATCAAATTAGTTTATTAATCATAGACTATTTTTATATTTGTTATATTTTAATAAAAATTATAAATTATCACAAAAGATTTTAATTTTTAATTAATTTTTAATATATTAATTATCACAATCATACAATAAAAAGAAGATTGAGATCTTTGCAAGTTTTCCAAGTGTCAATCTCTCATGCATTCTCTTTTATATTGTTGCTATAAAAAAGTTTGTCTTACTTTAATTTATTAATTATTAATTTTTAAATTAAATAAATATTAATAAAATGCAAAAAAAATGTTTGTTATGAACACGTTAAATCATGTATGCTTGGACAACTCAATAGTTTCTTTGAAAATGTAGAGTCATTGATAATTGAACCCAAACAGGTGAGTTGGGAGAAACAAAAAATGTTAACCCTTAGTCTTCTTCACTTCCTCTTCACATTAAAAATTATCTCTTCATTCTTAATTCCTTCCATAATTTCTTATTAAAATCAAAACACCACATAAACCCTAATCAAACCACCACCAAAAAATATTTTGTAGCAGTGATGTTATGAGTGTAGCATTTGGCTTTGTCACTTAAAATTAGTTTTAAATTTTTATATATGTCATAATTAATTCATCCAAATCATATAAATTAGATTTTGATTTATTTCAATAATATATGTTAATAATAAAACTTTAAATCATAATATTCATTTTAATGACAATATTAAATCAAATAATTTTATCGATCCTAGATTGATTATTATTGTATTTTATAATAAAAATAAAATCGATGATTTCAATGGTTAAGAACTCTTAATCATAATATTTACTTTAATGACATTTATAAATCAAATTAGTTTATTAATCATAGACTATTTTTATATTTGTTATATTTTATCATCACAAACTTATTAATTATAAATTACCTCACAAAAGATTTTAATTTTTTTTAGTATATTAATTATCATATTATCATACAATAGAAAAGCAAGATGAGATCTTTGGCAAGTTTTCCAAGTGTCAATCATACTCATTTTATATTGTTGCTAAAAGGAAAGTTTGTCCTATTTTTAATTTATTAATTAATTATTTTAAATTTAAATATTAATAAAAAATTCAAAAAATGTTTGTTATGAACACGTTAAATCATGCTTGGACAACTCAATAGTTTCTTTGAAAAATGTAGAGTCATTGATATCAATTGAACCCAAACAGGTGAGTTGGGAGAAACAAAAAAATTAACCCTAGTCTTCTTCACTTCCTTCACATTAAAAAATTATCTCTTCATTCTTAATTCCTTCCATAATCTTCTTTACAAAATCAAAACACCACATAAACCCTAATCAACCACCACCAAAAATATTTGTAGCAAGATGTTATGAGTGTAGCATTTTGCTTTGTCACTTAAAATTAGAATTTTAAATTTTTGTATATATGTCACGTAATTAATTCATCCAAATCATATACATTAGATTTTCATTTATTTCAATAATATATGTTAATAATAAAACTTTAAATCGAACATTCATTTTAATGACAATATTAAATCAAATAATTTTATCGATCCTAGATTGTTCTTATTGTATTTTATATTAAGAAAATAAAATCGATGCAATGGTTAAGAACTCTTAATCATACTACTTTAATGACATTTATAAATCAAATTAGTTTATTAATCATAGACTATTTTTATATTTGTTATATTTTATCATCACAAACTTATTAATTATAAATTACCTCACAAAGATTTTAATTTTAATTATGTTTTAATATATTAATTATCATACAATCAAAAAGCAAGTTGAGATTTGGCAAGTTTTCCAAGTGTCAATCTTCATGCATTCTCTTTTTATTGTTGCTATAAAAGGAAAGTTTGTCTTACTTAATTTATTAATTATTAATTAATTTAAATTAAATTAAGATTAATGAAAATGCAAAAAAAAAGTTTGTTATGAACACGTTAAATCATGTATGCTTGGACAACTCAATAATTTCTTTGAAAATGTAGAGTCATTGATATCAATTGAACCCAAACAGTGAGTTGGGAGAAAAAAAAATGTTAACCCTTAGTCTTCTTCTACTTCCTCTTCACATTAAAAATTATCTCTTCATTCTTCTTAATTCTTCCATAACTATCCCTCTCGCTTTGTCACTTAAATTAAGATTTTTAAATTTTATATATGTCAATGAATTAATTCATCCAAATCATATACATTAGATTTTCATTTATTTCAATAATATATGTTAATAATAAAACTTTAAATCGTAATATCTATTTTAATGACAATATTAAATCAAATTGTTTATCGATCCTAGATTGTTCTATACATTTATTGTATTTTATATTAAGAAAATAAATTGATGATTTCAATGGTTAAGAACTCTAATCATAATATTTACTTTAATGACATTTATAAATCAAATTAGTTTATTAATCATAGACTATTTTTATATTTGTTATATTTTATCATCACAAACTTATTAATTATAAATTACCTCAAAGTTTAATTTTAATTACTGTTTTATATTAATTATCATACAATCGAAAAAGTGTTGAGATCTTTGCAAGTTTTCCAAGTGTCATCTCTCATGCATTCTCTTTTTTATTGTTGCTATAAAGGAAAGTTTGTCTTACTTTAATTTTATTAATTATTAATTAGTTTAAATTAAATTAAGATTAATGAAAATGCAAAAAAATGTTTGTTATGAACACGTTAAATCATGTATGCTTGGACAACTCAATAGTTTCTTTGAAAATGTAGAGTCATTGATATCAATTGAACTAAAACAGGTGAGTTGGAGAAAAATGTTAACCCCTTAGTCTTCTTTACTCTTCACATTAAAAATTATCTCTCTTCATTCTTCTTAATTCCTTCCATAATCTCCTCTACAAAATCAAAACACTACATAAACCCTAATCAACCACCACAAAAAATATTTGTAGAGTGATGTTATGAGTGTAGCATTTGGCTTTGTCACTTAAAATTAGAATTTTAAATTTTGTATATATGTCATATAATTAATTCATCCAAATCATATAAATTAGATTTTCATTTATTTCAATAATATATGTTAATAATAAAACTTTAAATCATAAATATCTATTTTAATGACAATATTAAATCAAATAATTTTATCGATCCTATTATTTATTGTATTTATAATAAGAAAATAAAATCGATGATTTCAATTGTTAAGAACTCTAAATCATAATACTTACTTTAATGATATTAATAAATCAAATTAGTTTATTAATCATAGACTATTTCTATATTTGTTATATTTTATAATAAAAATTATTAATTATAAATTACCTCACAAAGATTTTAATTTTAATTAGTTTTTAATATATTAATTATCATACAATCTTTGCAATAGAAAACGAAGATGAAATTTTGGCATGTTTATGTTTCATGCATTCTCTTTTTATTGATGCCATAAAAGGTTTGTCCTACTTTAATTTATTAATTATTAATTAATTAAATAAATATTAATAAAATTCAAAAAAATGTTTGTTATGAACACGTTAAATCATGTATGTTTGACAACTCAATAGTTTCTTTGAAAATGTAGAGTCATTGATATCAATTGAACCCAAACAGGTGAGTTGGGAGAAACAAAAAAATTAAACCCTTTAGTCTTCACTTCCTTACACATTAAAAATTATCTTCTGTTTAATTCTTCCATAATCTCTCTTTACAAAATCAAAAACACCTATAAACCCTAATCAACCACCACCAAAAATATTTATGTAGCAGTGATGTTATGATGTAGCATTTGGCTTTGTCACTTAAAATTAGAATTTTAAATTTTATATAAGTCACGTAATTAATTCATCCAAATCATATAATTAGATTTTGATTTATTTCAATAATATATGTTAATAATAAAACTTTAAATCATATCTTCATTTTAATGACAATATTAAATCAAATGTTTTATCGATCCTAGATATATTTATTGTATTTTATATAAGAATAAAATCGATGATTTCAATGGTTAAGAACTCTAAATCATAATATTTACTTTAATATAAATAAATCAAATTAGTTTATTAATCATAGACTATTTTTATATTTGTTATATTTTATAATAAAAACTTATTAATTATAAATTACCTCACAAAAGATTTTAATTTTTAATTGCTTTAATATTAATTATCATACAATAGAAAAAGCAAGATGAGATCTTGGCAAGTTTGGCAAGTGTCAATCTCTCATGCATCTCATTTTTTATTATTATAAAAGGAAAGTTTGTCTTACTTTAATTCTATTAATTATTAATTATTTTAAATTAAATAAATATTAATAAAATTCAAAAATGTTTGTTATGAACACGTTAAATCATGTATGCTTGGACAACTCAATAGTTTCTTTGAAAATGTAGAGTCATTGATATCAATTGGAACCCAACAGTGAGTTGGGAGAAACAAAAAAATGTTAACCCTTTAGTCTTCTTTCACTTTTACACATTAAAAAATTATCTCTTCATACTTCTTAATTCCTTCCATAATCTCTCTTTACAAAATCAAAAACACCACATAAACCTTAATCAACCACCACCAAAAAATATTTCTAGTGTTGATGTTATGAGTGTAGCATTTTGTTGTCACTTAAAATTAGTTTTTTTTGTATATACGAATTAATTCATCCAAATCATATAAATTAGATTTTGATTTATTTCAATAATATATGTTAATAATAAAACTTTAAATCAAACATTCATTTTAATGACAATATTAAATCAAATTTTTATCGATCCTAGATTGTTCTATACATTTATTGTATTTTAGAAAAATAAAATCGATGCAATGGTTAAGAACCTTAATCATATTACTTTTAACATTTATAAATCAAATTAATTATTAATCATAGACTATTTTTATATTTGTTATTTTATCATCACAAACTTATTAATTATAAATTACCTCACAAAAGATTTTAATTTTTAATTATTGTTTTAATTAATAATCAGAAAGCAAGTTGAGATCTTTGGCAAGTTTTCCAAGTGTCAATCTCTCATGCATTCTCTTTTAATTGTTGCTATAAAAGGAAAGTTTGTCTTACTTTAATTTATTAATTATTAATTATTTTAAATTAAATAAGATTAATGAAAATGCAAAAAATGTTTGTTATGAACACGTTAAATCATGTATGCTTGGACAACTCAATAGTTTCTTTGAAAATGTAGAGTCATTGATATCAATTGAATCCAAAATGTGAGAAATGTTAACCTTATCTTCACTCTTCACATTAAAAATTATCTCTCTTCATTCTTCTTAATTCCTTCCATAAATTTTCAGAAATCAAAACACTACATAAACCCTAATCAACCACCACCAAAAAAATATTTCTCTTTATGTGTTATGTTGTTATGTATATTTTCTTTGTCACTTAAAATTAGAATTTTTAATTTTTGTATATATGTCATATTAATTCAACCAAATCATATAATTAGATTTTGATTTATTTCAATAGTATATGTTAATAATAAAACTTTAAATCATAATATTCATTTTAATGACAATATTAAATCAAATAATTTTATATCCTAGATTACTATTGTATTTTATATAAGAAAATAAAATCGATGATTTCAATTGTTAAGAACTCTAAATCATAATATTTATTTTAATGATATTAATAAATCAAATTAGTTTACTAATCAGACTATTTTTATTTGTTATATTTTATAATAAAAAACTTATTAATTATAAATTACTCACAAAAGATTTTAATTTTTAATTAGTTTTTATATTTATCATACAATCATGCAATAGAAAACGAAGATGAGATCTTTGGCATGTTTAAGTGTCAATCTCTCATTATTCTCATTTTATATTGATAAGGTAAAAGGTTTGTCCTACTTAATTTATTAATTATTAATTATTTTAAATTAAATAAATATTAATAAAAATTCAAATTAAAATGTTTGTGATGAAACTAAATCATGTATGCTTGGACAACTCAATAGTTTTGAAAATGTAGAGTTGATATCAATTGAACCCAAACAGTGAGTTGGGAGAAACAAAAAAAAAATGTTAACTTTAAGTCTTCTTTCACTTTACACATTAAAAATTATCTCTATTCATTTCAATTCCTTCCATAATCTTCTTTACAAAATAAAAACACCTTATAAACCCTAATCAACCACCACCAAAAATATTTATAATAAAGTTGATGTTATGAGTGTAGCATTTGGCTTTACTAATCTTTAAATTAGAATTTTAAATTTTTGTATATATGTCATTAATTAATTCATCCAAATCATATAAATTAGATTTTGATTTATTTCAATAGTATATGTTAATAATAAAACTTTAAATCATAATATCATTTTAATACAATATTAAATCAAATAATTTTATCATCCTAGATTATTATTATTTATATTAACAAATAAAATCGATGATTTCAATTGTTAAGAACTCTAAATCATAATTTTACTTTAATGACATTAATAAATCAAATTAGTTTACTAATCATAGACTATTTATATATTTGTTATATTTTATAATAAAACTTATTAATTATAAATTACCTACAAAAGATTTTAATTTTAATTGTTTTAGTATATTAATTATCATACAATCATGCAATAGAAAAACGCAGATGAGATCTTGCATGTTTGCCAGTGTCAATCTCATCTTCATTTATATTATGCCATAAAAGGTTTTGTCCTACTTTAATTCTATTAATTATTAAATTTTAAATTAAATATTTAAAAAAAATTCAAAAAAAAAATGTTTGTGATGAACACGTTAAATCATGTATGCTTGGACAACTCAATAGTTTCTTTGAAAAATGTCATTGATATCAATTGAACCCAAACAGGTGAGTTGGGAGAACAAAAAATGTTAACCCTTAGTCTTCTTTCTTTCATACATTTAAAATTATCTTCATACTTCTTAATTCCTTCAATCTTCTCTTTACAAAATCAACAATTATAAACCCTTATCAACCACCACCAAAAAATATTTCTGTAGCAGTGATGTTATGAGTGTAGTATTTGCTTTGTCACTTAAAATTAGAATTTTAAATTTTGTATATATAACATGAATTAATTCATCCAAATCATATAAATTAGATTTTCATATTTCAATAATATATGTTAATAATAAAATTTAAATGTAATATTCATTTTAATGACAATATTAAATCAAATAATTTTATCGATCCTAGATTGTTCTACATTTATTGTATTTTATATTAAGAAAATAAATCATGCAATGTTAAGAACCTTAATCATAATATTACTTAATAATGACATTTATAAATCAAATTATTTATTAATCATAGACTATTTTATATTTGTTATATTTTATAATCAAAAACTTATTAATTATAAATTACTCACAAAAGAATTTAATTTAATTATTGTTTTAATATATTAATTATCATACAATAGAAAAGCAAGTTGAGATCTTGGCAAGTTTTCCAAGTGTCAATCTTCATGCATTCTCTTTTTATTGTTGCATAAAGGAAAGTTTGTCTTACTTTTATTTTATTAATTATTAATTATAGTTTAAATTAAATAAAGATTAATAAAATGCAAAAAAAATGTTTGTTATGAACACGTTAAATCATGTATGCTTGGACAACTAATAGTTTCTTTGAAAAATGTAGAGTCATTGATATCAATTGAACCAAACAGGTGAGTTGGGAGAAACAAAAAATGTTAACCTTAGTCTTCTTCACTCTCTTCACATTAAAAAATTATCTCTTCATTCTTCTTAATTCCTTCCATAATCTCCTCTTCACAAAATCAAAACACCACATAAACCTTAATCAACCACCACCAAAAATATTTCGTAGCAGTGATGTTAAGGTAGCATTTGGCTTTGTCACTTAAAATTAGAATTTTTAAATTTTGTATATATGTCGTAATTAATTCATCCAAATCATATAAATTAGATTTGATTATTTCAATAGTATATGTTAATAATAAAACTTTAAATCATAACATTCATTTTAATGACAATATTAAATCAAATTTTTTTATCGATCCTAGATTACTTATTGTATTTTATAATAAGAAAATAAAATCATGATTTCAATGGTTAAGAACTCTAAATCATAATACTTACTTTAATGACATTAATAAATCAAATTAGTTTACTAATCATAGACTATTTCTATATTTGTTATATTTTATAATAAAAACTTATTAATTATAAATTACCAAAAGATTTAAATAATTAATTTTTTAATATATTAATTATCATACAATCATGCAATAGAAAACGCAAGATTTTCATGTTTGCCAAGTGTCAATCTCATTCTCATTTTATATTGATGCCATAAAAGGAAGGTTTGTCCTACTTTAATTTTAATTATTTTAAATTAAATAAATATTAATAAAATTCAAAAAAAAATGTTTAGAAACACGTTAAATCATGTATGCTTGGACAACCAATAGTTTCTTTGAAAATGTAGAGTCATTGATATCAATTTGAACCCCAAATAGGAGTTGGGAGAACAAAAAAAATGTTAACCCCTTAGTCTTCTTCACTTCTTTACACATTAAAAAATTATCTCTTCTACTTATTCCTTCCATAATCTTCTTTACAAAATCAAAAACACCTTATAAACCCTTATCAACCACCACCAAAATATCATTTATAGTGATGTTATGAGTGTAGCATTTTGCTTTGTCAAAATTAGAATTTTAAATTTTGTATATGTCACGTAATTAATTCATCCAAATCATATACATTAGATTTTCATTTATTTCAATATATGTTAATAATAAAACTTAAATCGAATATTCATTTTAATGACAATATTAAATCAAATAATTTTATCGATCCTAGATTGTTCTATACATTTATTGTATTTTATATTAAGAAAATAAAATCATGCAATGGTTAAGAACTCTTAATCATAATATTGACTTTAATGACATTTATAAATCAAATTAATTTATTAATCATAGATTATTTTATATTTGTTATATTTTATCATCACAAACTTATTAATTATAAATTACCTCACAAAAGAATTTAATTTTAATTGTTTTAATATATTAATTATCATACAATCGAAAGCAAGTTGAGATCTTTGGCAAGTTTTCCAAGTGTCAATTTCTAATGCACTCTTTTATTGTTGCTATAAAAGGAAAGTTTGTCTTACTTTAATTCTAATTATTAATTAGTTTAAATTAAATTAAGATTAATAAAATGCAAAAAATGTTTGTTATAACATCTTAAATCATATATGCTTGGACAACTCAATAGTTTCTTTGAAAATGTAGTCATTGATATCAATTGGAACCCAAACAGGTGAGTTGGGAGAAACAAAAAATGTTAACCCCTAGTCTTCATCTTACACATTAAAAAATTATCTCTCTTCATACTTCTTAATTCTTCCATAAATCTTCTTTACAAAATCAAAACACCTCATAAACCCTTATCAACCACCACCAAAAATATCAGAAAGTGTTGATGTTATGAGTGTAGCATTTGCTTTGTCATTAAAATTAAATTTTAAATTTTGTATATATGTCACGTAATTAATTCATCCAAATCATATAAATTAGATTGTCATTATTTAATAATATATGTTAATAATAAAACTTAAATCAGAATATTCATTTTTACCACAAACAAATAATTTTATCGATCCTAGATTGTTCTATACATTTATTGTATTTATATTAAGAAAATAAATCATGCAATGGTTAAGAACTCTTAATCATAATATTGACTTTAATGACATTTATAAATCAAATTAATTTATTAATCATGTAGACTATTTTTTATATTTGTTATATTTTATCATCACAAACTTATTATTATAACTTACCTCACAAAAGAATTAAAATTTTAATATTTGATATTACAATCAAAAGTTTGATCTCAAACTTAATACCTTTTTTATTGTTGCTATAAAGGAAAGTTTGTCTTACTTTAATTTATTAATTATTAATTAATTTAAATTAATTAAGATTAATGAAATGCAAAAAATGTTTGTTATGAACACGTTAAATCATGTATGCTTGGACAACTCAATAGTTTCTTTGAAAATGTAGAGTCATTGATATCAATTGGTCCAAACAGGTGAGTTGGGAGAAACAAAAAACAGCAAACCCAGTCTTCTTCACTTCCTCTCACATTAAAAAATTATCTCTTCATTCTTCTTAATTCCTTCCATAATCTCCTCTTCTACAAAATCAAAACACCACATAAACCCTAATCAACCACCATTGTCATTTATATGTTATGAGTGTAGCATTTGGTTTTGTCACTTAAAATTAGAATTTTTAAATTTTTGTATATATTCACTAATTAATTAATCCAAATCATATAAATTAGATTTTGATTTATTTCAATAATATATGTTAATAATAAAACTTAAATCATAACATTCATTTAATGACAATATTAAATCAAATAATTATCGATCCTAGATTACTTATTGTATTTTATAATAAATAAATAAAATCGATGATTTTGAAATGGAAGAACTCAAATCATATATACTTACTTAATGACATTAATAAATCAAATTATTTACTAATCATAGACTATTTCTATATTTGTTATATTTTATAATAAAACTTATTAATTATAAATTACTCACAAAAGATTTAATTTTTAATTAGTTTTTTATATTAATTATCATACAATCATGCAATAGAAAAACGCAAGATGAGATCTTTGGCATGTTTGGCAAGTGTCAATCTCTCATGCATTCTCATTTTATATTGATGCCATAAAGGAAGGTTTGTCCTACTAATTTATTAATTATTAATTATTTTAAATTAAATAAATATTAATAGAAATTCAAATTAAAATGTTTTGATGAACACGTTAATCATGTATGCTTGGACAACTCAATAGTTTCTTTGAAAAATGTAGAGTCATTGATATCAATTGGAACCAAACGTGTGAGTTGGGAGAAACAAAAAAATGTTAACCCCTTTAGTCTTCTTCACTTTAACATTAAAAAATTATTCTACTATACTTCTTAATTAGATCTCTTTACAAAATCAAAACACCTCATAAACCCTAATCAACCACTAAAAATATTTCGTAATAAATGATGTTATGAGTGTAGCATTTGGTTTTGTCACTTTAAATTAGAATTTTAAAATTTTTGTATATATGTGTTTTAATTAATTCATCCAAATCATATAAATTAGATTTTGATTTATTTCAATAGTATATGTTAATAATAAACTTTAAATCATAACATTCATTTTAATGACAATATTAAATCAAATAATTTTATCATCCTAGATTATTATTGTATTTTATAATAAGAAAATAAAATCGATGATTTCAATTGTTAAGAACCTAAATCAATACATAATACTTTTAATGACATTAATAAATCAAATTAGTTTACTAATCATAGACTATTTCTATATTTGTTATATTTTATAATAAAAACTTATTAATTATAAAAATTCTCACAAAAGATTTTAATTTTAATTAGTTTTTAATATATTAATTATCATACAAATGTAATAGAAAAACTAAGATGAGATCTTTGGCATGTTTGCCAAGTGTCAATCTCTCATGCATTCATTTTATATTGATGCCATAAAAGGAAGGTTTGTCCTACTTAATTTATTAATTATTAATTATTTAAATTAAATAAATATTAAAAAAAATTCAAAAAAATGTTTGTGATGAACATCGTTAAATCATGTATGCTTGGACAACTCAATAGTTTCTTTGAAAATGTAGAGTCATTGATATCAATTGAACCCAAACAGGTGAGTTGGGAGAAACAAAAAATGTTAACCTCTTAGTCTTCTTCTACTCTTTACACATTTAAAAATTATCTCTTCATACTTCTTAATTCCTTCCATAATCTTCTTTAAATCAAAAAAATTCCTCATAAACCCTAATCAACCACCACCAAAAATATTTCTAGCAGTGATATGAGTGTAGCATTTTGCTTTGTCACTTAAAATTAGAATTTTAAATTTTGTATATATGTCACGTAATTAATTCATCCAAATCATATAAATTAGATTTTCATTTATTTCAATATATGTTAATAATAAAACTTTAAATCGTAAATATCATTTTAATGACAATATTAAATCAAATAATTTACGATCCTAGATTGTTCACATTTATTGTATTTTATATTAAGAAAATAAAATCGATGCAATTGTTAAGAACTCTTAATCATAATATTGACTTTAATGACATTTATAAATCAAATTAATTATTAATTTCAGACTATTTTTATATTTTATATTTTTATAACAAACTTATAATTTTTACCTCACAAAAGAATTTAATTTTTAATTATTGTTTTAATATATTAATTATCATACAATCAAAAGCAAGTTGAGATCTTTGGCAAGTTTTCAAGTGTCAATTCTAATGCATTCTCTTTTTTATTGTTGCTATAAAAGGAAAGTTTGTTCACTTTAATTTATTAATTATTAATTATTTTAAATTAAATTAATATTAATGAAATGTAAAAAAATGTTTGTTATGAACACAAATCATATATGCTTGGACAACTCAATAGTTTTGAAAATGTAGAGTCATTGATATCAATTGAATCCAAACAGGTGAGTTGAGAAACAAAAATGTTAACCCTTAGTCTTCTTCACTTCCTTCACATTAAAAATTATCTCTTCATTCTTCTTAATTCCTTCCATAATCTCCTCTTCTACAAAATCAAAACACCACATAAACCCTAATCAACCACCACCAAAAAAATATTTCGTAGCAGTGATGTTATGAGCATTTGGCTTTGTCACTTAAAATTAGAATTTTAAATTTTTATATATGTCGTAATTAATCCAAATCATATAAATTAGATTTTGATTTATTTCAATAATATATGTTAATAATAAACTTTAAATCATAACATTCATTTTAATGACAATATTAAATCAAAAATTTTATCGATCCTAGATTACTTATTGTATTTTATAATAAGAAAATAAAATCGATGATTTCAATGGTTAAGAACTCTAAATCATAATACTTACTTTAATGACATTAATAAATCAAATTAGTTTACTAATCATAGACTATTTCTATATTTGTTATATTTTATAATAAAAACTTATTAATTATAAATTACCTCACAAAAGATTTAAATTTTAATTGTTTTTTTATTATATTATATCATACAATCATGCAATAGAAAATGCAAGATGAGATCTTTGGCATGTTTGCCATGTCAATCTCATTCTCATTTTATATTGATGCCATAAAAGGAAGGTTTGTCCTACTTTAATTTATTAATTATTAATTATTTTAAATTAAATAAATATTAATAAAATTAAAAAAAAAAAATGTTTGTGATGAACACGTTAAATCATGTATGCTTGACAACTCAATAGTTTCTTTGAAAATGTAGAGTCATTGATATCAATTGGAACCCAAACAGTGAGTTGGGAGAAACAAAAAATGTTAACCCTTTAGTCTTCTTCACTTTACACATTAAAAATTATCTCTTCATACTTCTAATTCCTTCCATAATCTTCTTTAAACAAAAAAACACTCATAAACCTAATCAACCACCACCAAAAAAATATTTCAGTAGTGTGATGTTATGAGTGTAGCATTTGCTTTGTCACTTAAAATTAGAATTTTTAAATTTTTGTATATATGTTAATTAATTCATCCAAATCATATAAATTAGATTTTCATTTATTTCAATAATATATGTTAATAATAAACTTTAAATCGTAAATATCTATTTTAATGACAATATTAAATCAAATAATTTTATCGATCCTAGATTGTTTCATACATTTATTGTATTTTATATAAGAAAATAAAATCATGCAATGGTTAAGAACTCTAATCATAATATTGACTTTAATGACATTTATAAATCAAATTAATTTATTAATCATAGACTATTTTATATTTGTTATATTTTATCACAAACTTATTAATTATAAATTACCCACAAAAGAATTTAATTTTAATTATTGTTTTAATATATTAAATTATTACAATCAAAGCAAGTTGAGATCTTTGGCAAGTTTTCCATGTCAATTTCTAATGCATTCTCTTTTTTATTGTTGCTATAAAGGAAAGTTTGTTACTTTAATTCTATTAATTATTAATTATTTAAATTAAATTAATATTAATGAAAATGCAAAAAATGTTTGTTATGAACACGTTAAATCATATATGCTTGACAACTTAATAGTTTTTGAAAAATGTAGAGTCATTGATATCAATTGAACCCAAACAGTGAGTTGGGAGAAAAAAAAAATGTTAACTCTTAGTCTTCTTCACTTCCTCTTCACATTAAATTATCTCTCAATTCTTCCATAATCTCCTCTTCTACAAAATCAAAACACCACATAAACCCTAATCACCACCAAAAAATATTTCGTAGTAGTGATGTTATGAGTGGTATTTGCCAATAAAATTAGAATTTTTAAATTTTTTATATATGTTCACGTAATTAATTAATCCAAATCATAATTAGATTTTGATTTATTTAATAGTATGTTAATAAAACTTTAAATCATAACATTCATTTTAATGACAATATTAAATCAAATAATTTTATCGATCCTAGATTACTTATTGTATTTTATAATAAGAAAATAAAATCGATGATTTCAATTGTTAAGAACTCTAAATCATAATACTTACTTTAATGACATTAATAAATCAAATTAGTTTACTAATCATAGACTATTTCTATATTTGTTATATTTTATAATAAAAATTAATTATAAATTACCTCACAAAAGATTTAAATTTTAATTAGTTTTAATATATTAATTATCATACAATCATGCAATAGAAAACGAAGATGAGATCTTTGCATGTTTGCAAGTGTCAATCTCTCATGCATTCTCATTTTATATTGATGCCATAAAGGAAGGTTTGTCCTACTTTAATTCTATTAATTATTAATTATTAAATTAAATATATTAATAAAATTCAAAAAAATGTTTGTGATGAACACGTTAAATCATGTATGCTTGACAACTCAATAGTTTTTTGAAAATGTAGAGTCATTGATATCAATTGAACCAAACAGTGAGTTGGGAGAAACAAAAAAAATGTTAACCCCTTAGTCTTCTTTCACTTCCTTTACACATTAAAAATTATCTCTCTCTTCATACTTAATTCCTTCCATAATCTTCTTTTACAAAATCAAAAACACCTCATAAACCCTTATCAACCACCACCAAAAATATTTCAGAGAAAGGATGTTATGAGTGTAGTATTTGCTTGTCACTTAAAATTAGAATTTTAAATTTTGTATATATGTCAATAATTAATTCATCCAAATCATATAAATTAGATTTTCATTTATTTCATATATGTTAATAATAAAACTTTAAATCATAATATTCTATTTAATGACAATATTAAATCAAATAATTTTATCGATCCTAGATTGTTCTATATTTATTGTATTTTATATTAATAAATAAAATTGATTTCAATGGTTAAGAACTCTTAATCATAATATTTACTTTAATGACATTTATAAATCAAATTAGTTTATTAATCATAGACTATTTTATATTTGTTATATTTTATCATCACAAACTTATTAATTATAAATTACCTCACAAAAGATTTTAATTTTTAATTATTGTTTAATATATTAATTATCATACAATCGAAAAAGCAAGTTGATCTTTGGCAAGTTTTCCAAGTGTCAATCTCTCATGCATTTCTTTTTATTGTTGCTATAAAAGGAAAGTTTGTCTTACTTTAATTTATTAATTATTAATTATTTAAATTAAATTAAGATTAATGAAAATGCAAAAAAATGTTTGTTATGAACACGTTAAATCATGTATGCTTGGACAACTCAATAGTTTCTTTGAAATGTAGAGTCATTGATATCAATTGAATCCAACCAGTGAGTTGGAGAAACAAAAAAGTTAACCCCTTAGTCTTCTTCACTTCCTCTTCACATTAAAAATTATCTCTCTTCATTCTTCTTAATTCCTTCCATAATCTTCTCTACAAAATCAAAATGTACATAAACCCTAATCAACCACCACCAAAAAATATTTCAGAGTAAGATGTTATGAGTGTAGCATTTGGCTTGTCACTTAAAATTAGAATTTTAAATTTTGTATATATGTCGTAATTAATTCATCCAAATCATATAAATTAGATTTTGATTTATTTCAATAGTATATGTTAATAATAAAACTTTAAATCATAACATTCATTTTAATGACAATATTAAATCAAATAATTTTATCGATCCTAGATTACTTATTGTATTTTATAATAAGAAAATAAAATCGATGATTTCAATGGTTAAGAACTTAAATCATAATACTTACTTTAATGACATTAATAAATCAAATTAGTTTACTAATCATAGACTATTTCTATATTTGTTATATTTTATATAAAAACTTATTAATTATAAATTACTTCACAAAAGATTTTTAATTTTAATAGTTTTTTAATATATTAATTATCATAATCATATAAAAACGCAAGATGAGATCTTGGAATCTTGCCAAGTGTCAATCTTCATGCATTCTCATTTTATATTGATGCCATAAAGGAAGGTTTGTCCTACTTTAATTTATTAATTATTAATTATTTTAAATTAAATAAAATAAAAAATTCAAATTAAAAATGTTTGTGATGAACACGTTAAATCATGTATGCTTGGACAACTCAATAGTTTTGAAAATGTAGAGTCATTGATATATCAATTGGAACCCAAACAGTGATTTGGAGAAACAAAAAAAATGTTAACCCTTTAGTCTTCTTCACTTCCTACGCATTAAAAAATTATCTCTTCATACTCTTAATTCCTTCCATAATCTTCTCTTTATAAAATCAAAACACCTCATAAACCCTAATCAACCACCACCAAAAAAATATTTCGTAGCAAGTGATGTTATGAGTGTAGCATTTGGCTTTGTCACTTAAAATTAGAATTTTTAAATTTTGTATATTAATGTAATTAATTCATCCAAATCATATAAGTTAGATTTTGATTTATTTCAATAATATATGTTAATAATAAAACTTTAAATCATAATATCTATTTTAATGACAATATTAAATCAAATAATTTTATCGATCCTAGATTATTTATTGTATTTTATAATAAGAAAATAAAATCGATGATTTCAATTGTTAAGAACTCTAATCATAATATTTACTTTAATGACATTAATAAATCAAATTAGTTTACTAATCATAGACTATTTCAATATTTGTTATATTTTATAATAAAACTTATCAATTATAAATTACCTCACAAAAGATTTTATTTTAATTACTTTTTAATATATTAATTATCATAATATGAATAGAAAACGCAAGATGAGATCTTGGCATGTTTGCCAAGTGTCAATCTCTCATGCATTCTCTTTTTATATTATGCTATAAAGGAAAGTTTGTCCTACTTTAATTCTATTAATTATTAATTATTTTAAATTAAATAAATATTAATAAAACCGAAAAAAGTTTGTTATGAACACGAAATCATGTATGCTTGACAACTCAATAGTTTCTTTGAAAATGTAGAGTCATTGATATCAATTGGAACCCAAACAGTGAGTTGGGAGAAAAAATGTTAACCCCTTAGTCTTCTTCACTTCTCTTCATTAAAAAATTATCTCTCTTCATTCTTCTTAATTCCTTCCATAATCTCCTCTTTCTACAAAATCAAAACACCACGAAACCCTAATCAACCACCACCAAAAAAAATATTTTATGTAGCAGTGATGTTATGAGTGTAGCATTTGGCTTTGTCACTTAAAATTAGAATTTTAAATTTTGTATATATGTCACGTAATTAATTCATCCAAATCATATAAATTAGATTTCTGATTTATTTAATAATATATTTTAATAATAAAACTTAAATCGACATTCATTTTAATGACAATATTAAATCAAATAATTTTATCGATCCTAGATTGCTCTTACATTTATTGTATTTTATATTAAGAAAATAAAATTGATGCAATGGTTAAGAACTTTAAATCATAATATTGACTTTAATGACATTTATAAATCAAATTAGTTTATTAATCATAGACTATTTTATATTTGTTTATTTTATCACAAACTTATTAATTATAAATTACCTCACAAAAGAATTTAATTTTAATTATTTTTAATATATTAATATCATACAACCGAAAAAGCAAGTCGAGATCTTTTGGCAAGTTTCCAAAGTCAATCTTTAATGCATTCTCTTTTTATTGTTTCTATAAAGGGAAAGTTTGTCTTACTTTTAATATTAATTATTAATTAATTTAAATTAAATTAGCATCAATGAAAAAAGTGTTTGTTATGAACACGTTAAATCATGTATGCTTGGACAACTCAATGCTTTTGAAAATGTAGAGTCATTGATAATCAATGGAACCCAAACAGTGAGTTGGGAGAAACAAAAAAAGGTTAACCCTTTAGTCTTCTTCACTCTCCTCTTCACATTAAAAATTATCTCTCTTCATTCTTTCAATTCTTCCATAATCTGCCTACAAAATCAAAAACACCACATAAACCCAATCAACCACCACTAAAAAATATTTCCAGATGTTATGAGGTAGTATCAGGCTTTGTCACTAAAATTAGAATTTTTTTTGTATATATGTCGTGAATTAATTCATCCAAATCATATAAATTAGATTTTGATTTATTTCAATAATATATGTTAATAATAAACTTAAATCATAATATTCATTTTAATGACAATATTAAATCAAATAATTTTATCGATCCAGATTGTTCTATACATTTATTGTATTTATATTAAGAAAATAAAATCGACAATGGTTAAGAACCTAATCATAATAATATTTAATGACATTTATAATCAAATTATTAATTTATTAATCATATTTTTTATATTTGTTATATTTTATAATACAAACTTATTAATTATAAATTACCTCACAAAAGAATTTAATTTTTAATTATTTTTTAATATATTAATTATCACAATCGAAAAAGTTGAGATCTTGGCAAGCCCAAGTGTCAAATCTCTAATCTCATTCTTTATTGTATAAAAGGAAAGTTTGTCCTTAATTCTATTAATATTAATTATTTAAATTAAATAAATATTAATGAAAAAAAAAAATGTTTGTTAAGAACAGCTAAATCATGTATGCTTGACAACTCAATAGTTTCTTTGAAAATGTGTACCATTGATATCAATTGGAATCCAAACAGTGAGTCGAGAAACAAAAAATGTTAAACCTTAGTCTTCTTCTACTTCCTCTTCACATTAAAAATTATCTCTTCATTCTTCTTAATTCCTTCCATAATCTCCTCTTAAAATCAAAACACCACATAAACCCTAATCAACCACCACCAAAATATTCAAAGAAGATGTTAGAGGCATTTATTTATTACTTAAAGAATTTTATTTTTGTTATAATTAATAATTCATCCAAATCATATAAATTAGGATTTTCACAATATATTAATAATAAAACTTTTAAATCGAATATCTATTTTAATGGACAATATTAAATTAAATTGTTTTATCGATCTGATTGTTCTATACATTTATTGTATTTTTATATTAAGAAAATAAAATCGATGATTTCAATGGTTAAGAACCTTAATCATATTTACTTTAATGACATTTATAAATCAAATTAGTTTATTAATCATAACTATTTCATATTATATTATCACAAAACTTATTAATTATAAATTACCTCACAAAAGATTTTAATTTTTATTATTTTTTAATATATTAATTATCATACAACCTAAAAAGCAAGTCGAGATCTTTGCAAGTTTTCCAAGTGTCAATCTCTCATGCATTCTCTTTTTTATTGTTGCTATAAAAGGAAAGTTTGTCTTACTTTAATTCTATTATTAATTAGTTTAAATTAAATAAAGATTAATAAAAATGCAAAAGAATGTTTAAGAACACGTTAAATCATGTATGCTTGGACAACTCAATAGTTTCTTTGAAAATGTAGAGTCATTGATATCAATTGAATCCAAACAGTGAGTTGGGAGAAACAAAATGTTAACCCCTTAGTCTTCACTTCTCTCACATTAAAAAATTATCTCTTCATTCTTAATTCCTTCCATAATTCTCTTCTACAAAATCAAAACACCACATAAACCTAATCAACCACCACCAAAAAATATTTATGTATGATGTTATGAGGTAGATTTTGCTTTGTCACTTAAAATTAGAATTTTTAAATTTTGTATATATGTCATGTAATTAATTCATCCAAACCATATAAATTAGATTTTCATTTATTTCAATATATTTTAATAATAAAACTTTAAATCAATATTCATTTTAATGACAATATTAAATCAAATAATTTTATCGATCCTAGATTGTTCTATACATTTATTGTATTTATAATAAGAAAATAAAATCGATGCAATGGTTAAGAACTCTTAATCATAATGATTTTAATGACATTAATAAATCAAATTAGTTTATTAATCATAGACTATTTTTATATTTGTTATATTTTATCATCACAAACTATTAATTATAAATTACTCACAAAAGATTTTAATTTTTAATTAATTTTTAATATATTAATTATCATACAATGCGCAAGTTGAGATCTTTGGCAAGTTTTGCCAAGTGTCAACTCTCATGCATTCTCTTTATATTGTTGCTATAAAAGGAAAGTTTGTCCATTTAATTCTATTAATTATTAATTAGTTTAAATTAAATTGAATAGCAAAAAACGCAAAAATAATGTTTGTTATACATGAATCATGTATGCTTGACAACTCAACAGCTTTTCGAAAATGTAGAGTCATTGATATCAATTGAACCCAAACAGGTGAGTTGGGAGAAACAAAAAAAAGTTAACGCCTTAGTCTTTCTACTCTCTTCACATTAAAAATTATCTCTCTTCATTCTTTCTTAATTCCTTCCATAATCTCCTTTCTACAAAATCAAAAACACATAAACCCTAATCAACCACCAAAAAAAATTGTAGCAAAGATGAGTATATATTTGCTTTGTCACTTAAAATTAGAATTTTTAAATTTTGTATATATGTCACGAATCAATTCATCCAAATCATATACATTAGATTTTGATTTATTTCAATAATATATAATAATAATAAACTTTAAATCATAACATTCATTTAATGACAATATTAAATCAAATTATTTTATCGATCCTAGATTGTTCTTACATTTATTGTATTTATATTAAGAATATAAAATCAATATTTCTAATGGTTATGAACCTTAATCATAATATTATTTACTTTAATATTTATAAATCAAATTAGTTTATTAATCATAGATTATTTTTATATTTGTTATATTTTTATCATCACCAACTTATAAATAATTCACAAAAAGATTTTAATTTTCTATCATGCTTTTAATATATTAATTATCATACAATCAAAGTAAGTTGAGATCTTTTGGCAGTTTTCTTCATGTTAATGTCTCATGTATCTTTTTTTTTATTGTTGCTTAAAAGTTGAATGTTTGTCTTACTTTAATTTATTTAATTATTAATTAATTTAAATTAATAAATTTTAATAAATGCAAAAAATTTGTTATGAACACGTTAAAT
>CM038795.1:65060954-65090151 GCA_021764765.1 Vicia sativa
ATTTAAAATTCAATTTTAAGTGACAAAGCCAAATACTACACTCATACTATCTTTAAATAAATATTTTTGGTGGTGGTTGATTAGGAGTTTATGTAGTTGTTTGATTTTGTATGAAGAGGAGATTATGGAAAGGAATTAAAGAATGAAGATAATTTTTTAATGTAAGAAGACGTGAAGAAGAAGATTAGGGGTTAACATTTTTATTTCTCCTTTTTTGTTGGGTTCCAATTGATCATATGACTCTACATTTTCAAAAATATTGAGTTGTCCAGCATACATGATTTAAGTGTTCTCCCAACAAACATTTTTTGTATTTTATTATATTTATTTAATATAAAATAATTAATAATTAATAAATTAAAATAAGACAAACTTTCCTTTTTATAGCATCAATATAAAATGAGAATGCATGAGAGAGTTGACACTTGGCGAGCATGCAAACATCTCGTCTACGTTTTCTATTACATGATTGTATGATAATTAATATATTAAAAAGTAATTAAAAATTAAAATCTTTTGTGAGGTATTTATAATTAATTAGTTTTATTATAAAATATAACAAATATAAAATAGTCTATGATTAGTAAACTAATTTGATTTATTAATATTATTAAAGTAAATATTATGATTTAGAGTTCTTAACAATTGAATCATCGATTTTATTTTCTTATTATAAAATACAATAAGTAATCTAGGATCGATAAAATTATTTGATTTAATATTGTCATTAAAATGAATGTTATGATTTAAGTTTTATTTTTAACATATCTTATTGAAATAAATCAAAATCTAATTTATATGATTTGGATGAATTAATTACGTGACGTTATACAAAAATTAAAAATTCTAATTTTAAGTGATAGAAGCCAAATCTTTACACTCGTAACATCTTTGCATTCTGATAAATATTATGTTTGCTCATGGGATGTAATAGTTTTTAATTAGGTTTTTTACTTTCGCTCTATATTATATAGCGCCACTGAAAGCCGTGTAATAACGTGGTTACTTCATACTTAACTTTCATGATTTGCTTTCACGCACCACCTATAAGCGCGCTAGTAAATTAGGCGTGTGTAACATGATAAAATCACGTAACTTACAATCACAAGATAAATTATCACGACTCAACCACGTTCTTTCACCACCCCTCAGGGTATTCTCTCTTGTTGCCTTTGAGATAAATTGAGTCCTCGAGACTTGGTAAGGGTATCCTAACCCATAGTTGCTACCATTATATCATCGCAGTCCTTGAATCGAATCGCTTGAATCCCTCGATGACCCTCGATGTTTCCCTACGAAAAGAAGTGATGATCGTCCCAAAATACACAGGATACCTATCGAGATGCCTTTATGACCATTATATGTCCTTGAATTTCCACATCCAAAAATAGGTTACCTTCTTGTTATGGATAACCTTATTCTAAAGAAAGTAAAATAACATGCAGGCGACCCGTTACGGTAGGTAATAGACTCTTGGTTGCATACATCAAAAAACTTTCCACCAGCGCTTTCTAAAGTTCATTTCAAAGGCATGCTTGTATACATTCCAAGCGTGAAATCATTACAAGTTCTTTAAAAGCGAAACATTTCGGGAGCACTTTATATACATTCAGGTGAATCATTACGGTCAATGAATACCTTTCAAACATTTTCAACACTGCGCTAAGGTTTCAAAGTGAGGCTAAAGCAATTAAGGCGAAGTAGATATTTCGGATGGAAATGGTTGCTAATACCTTCCCTTTTCATAATCCTCCCTTTTCGAGGTATGATTAACTTTATTCTTTACAAGTCCTTGTGGATAAAAATAAAAATCGGTCTTGAGCTCTTGCTACTCTACAACATTTTGCGATCAAATAAAAACGATCAAAAGTCGGTTCTTTCACCGTGTTACATGGTGCTTGAAAGTGACTAAAGTGGTTGGAAATGAGATACGAATTTGCCAACTTCTTGAATTTTGAGAATTTTAGGGTTCTTGTCTGGGGCTAATATCAGTCCCTTGAGCATCTCGAACTAGTTTGGTAATATAGAGAATGAAAATAGGTCAAGACTTTAAAGAAATATCTTCTTTCAATGGAGAACATTTGATTTGAAATTTGTATGAAATCTTTCAAACTTGGCTTTCAATCCCAAATATTCTTGCCTGGTGGCATCTTGTTTGGGCTTCCTTGGTCCTCAAGATGAGGTAGAAATCAAGCCAACTTGTCTTAGACGCTTGCATTTTATTTAATTAAAATTATTTATTCTTTAAATCAAAATAAATCTAATAAATTGGGGAAAGAGGCGTGGCAAGGACATAGGACTTGGATAATGTTAAGATGATTTGGATCATAAAATTCTAAACCCATTTGAAAAATATTTGCATTTGTCAAGTATTTTCCTTTATCACCAATTTCAAAATGCTCAATTGCACACTTGTATCTTGCTCAATTTTTAACATTTTGGGTGTTCTTGGACTTTTAGAAGATCAAGATGTATTATAACATCAATTTTGGTTTCTATCTTCATTGAAGTTTTCATGTTCATGAACACTTCTTTGCAAAGATGTTTTGTTGACTTTTAAAAGGACCTATAATGTTTTTGATCCATAACTTCGAATAGGCATTTCTAGCCCAACTTGTGAGACATGAAGTTGTAGACTTGAATTCACTTTAAATGAGCTTTTGTGGAAAAATTTCTAATAAAAGCATGTGAAAATTATGCTGGTCAAAGTTCTGACTTTTGTCTAGAAAACCTAATTTGGAAACTTTGATCTTTGATCAAAATCTTGACTTTCTTGATGAATCATGATCAACCCTTGATCAAAGTATGAATATACTTCAAAATATTGGTGTTGACAAAAAATGAAGTTTGCATGTTGACCTGATTGACTTTTGTCAATATAGTTGATTTTCGACCATACGGCAGTGGATGAGCAATTTTGACTTAAGGCTTGAAACTTGATATGGTGATCCTTGAAGCATATTATGGTGTGATAATCATTGGAGCACTGGAAATCCATCTTGACTTGAGGAGAAAAACCACAGTTTGGATAGATTGCTTAAAGGGTTTGTCGATCGACCTTGATCTTAGTATGGAGTTGTGGATTGTCTTGAGAAGTAAGAGAAAACTTTGGGGTATATGATGACTCTAAAATTGGACCTACGAAGGAGCTTAAGGTAGTCCGACCTCTGGCGATGGTCATAATTTTGAAGGTGGAACTTGAAGAGAACTTTTGAAGGTGATCGAACTTTTAAAGGTGGTGGTTACAGATAAGGTCGAAGTTATAATTGGAACTTACGGTGAAATAGAACATGAAGAAAGTGCAGAAGGAATCGGTTCTAGGTCGAGAGATTACGAACAAGCGGTTGGAAAAGTTCTCGAAGAAAATATGGATGAAGCCATTGTAAAAAGAACTTAAGGCTTGAGAAGGAAACAAGACTTGGAAGTTAAGCGAAACTTCGAGGAGAAAGAAAGTCATCAGCGTCAGATGGGTTTTAAAGGTAAACAAGCCCGGATGGATCAGTTGGAAAGCCTGAAAGCAAGGATAGTGGCGAGTTTTTTCTTTAGAAAAGCTGGACTAGATTATTTTGAGGTGTTTGCTCTGTAGCTAGGCATGAAACAATCATATTGGTGATTGCTTTAGTAGCAGTTGGCGATGCATTTGGATGTGAACTCGGCATTTCTAAGCGGTCCATTCTGAGAGAGGTATCGTGTATAAAGCCCTCGGCCGTGAACAAGAATCGAGGAAGGAATGGTGTCTGAAACTACAGCTCTTTATGGATTAATGACATTTAAACCTTGGAATCGAGAATATTGATTCATTCAAAGCAAAGTTCGGAAATGTGAGATGGAGTATGGCGTGTATGTGAAACGTGCAAACAATATATGATTCTAGTGTGGCTTTATGTTGATGACATATTGTACGGGGGAGTTGTCGGAAGATATAAACTTTGAGGTTAAATTTTTGTTCTCCCAACTCACATTTGGAGTTCAATTGATATCAATGACTCTACATTTTCAAAAGCTATGACTTTGACATACATGATTTAACGTGTTCATAACAAACATTTTTTTTTTGCATTTTTATTAATATTTATTAATTTAAAATAATTAATAATTAATAGAATTAAAGTAAGACAAACTCTTTTATAGCAACAATATAAAAGAAATGCATGAAGATTGACACTTGGCAAACTTGCCAAAAGATCTCGCTTGCTTTTCGATTGTATGATAATTAATATATTAAAAACGATAATTAAAAATTAAAATCTTTTGTGAGGTAATTTATAATTAATAAGTTTTTATTATAAAATATAACAAATATAAAAATATCTATGATTAGTAAATTAATTTGATTTATAAATGTCATTAAAGTAAGTAATATGATTTAGAGTTCTTAACCATTGAAATGCATCGATTTTATTTTCTTATTATAAATACAATAAATGTATAGAACAATCTAGGATCGATAAAATTATTTGATATATGTCATTAAAATGAATATTATGATTTAAAGTTTTATTATTAACATATATTATTGAAATAAATCAAAATCTAATTTATATGATTTGGATGAATTAATTCGTGACATATATACAAAATTTAAAAATTCTAATTTTAAGTGACAAAGCAAATGCTACACTCATAACATCAACACTACGAAATAATATTTTTGGTGGTGGTTGATTAGGGGTTTATGAGGTGTTTTGATTTTGTAGAAAGAGGAGATTATGGAAGAATTAAGAAGAATGAAGATAATTTTTAATGTGAAGAAAGTGAAGAAGACTAAAGGGTTAACATTTTTTGTTTCTCCAACTCACTGTTTGGGTTCAATTGATATGACTCTACATTTTCAAAGAACTATTGAGTTGTCAGCATACTTGATTTAACGTGTTCATAACAAACATTTTTTGCATTTTATTAATATTTATTTAATTTAAATTAATTAATAATTAATAGTTAAGTAAGACAAACTTTCCTTTTATGGCAACAATAAAAAGAATAGCATGAAGATTGACACGGAAACTTGCAAAGATCTCACTTGCACTAGATTGTATGATAATAATAATATATTAAAACGATAATTAAAAATTAAAATCTTTTTGTGAGGTAATTTATAATTAATAAGTTTTTGATTATAAAATATAACAAATATAAAAATAGTCTATGATTAATAAACTAATTTGATTTATAATGTCATTAAAGTAATATTATGATTAGAGTTCTTAACCATTGAAATCATCGATTTTATTTTCTAATATAAAATACAATAAATGTATGAAACAATCTAGGATCGATAAAATTATTTGATTTAATATTGTCATTAAAATAGATATTCTGATTTAAAAGTTTTATTATTAACATATATTATTGAAATAATGAAAATCTAATTTATATGATTTGGATGAATTAATTACGTGACATATATACAAAAATTTAAAAATTCTAATTTTAAGTGACAAAGCCAAATACTACTCGTAACATATTTTCTTCACCTTAAATATTTTTTGGTGGTGGTTGTTAGAATTTTATGTAGTGTTTGATTTTGTAGAAGAGGAGATTATGGAGAATTAGAAGTATGAAGAGATAATTTTTAATGTGAAGAAGGGAGTGAAGAAGATTAAGGGGTTAACATTTTTTCTCTGACTCACATTTGGGTTCAATTGATATCAATGACTCTACATTTTCAAAGAAACTATTGAGTTGTCCAAACATACATGATTTAACGTGTTCATAACAAACATTTTTTTTTGCATTTTATTAATATTTATTTAATTTAAAATAATTAATAATTAATAAATTAAAGTAGGACAAACTTTCCTTTTATAGCATCAATATAAAATGAGAATCGTGAGATTGACACTTGGCAAACATGCCAAGATCTCATCTTGCGTTTTCTATTTTATGATTGTATGATAATTAATATATTAAAAATTAATTAAAAATTAAAATCTTTTGTGGGTAATTTATAATTAATAAGTTTTTTATTATAAATATAACAAATATAGAAATAGTCTATGATTAATAAACTAATTTGATTTATTAATGTCATTAAAAGTAAATATTATGATTTAGAGTTCTTAACAATTGAAATCATCGATTTTATTTTCTTATTATAAAAATACAATAAATAATCTAGGATCGATAAAATTATTTGATTTAATATTGTCATTAAAATGAATGTTATGATTTAAGTTTATTATTAACATATATTATTGAAATAAATCAAAATCTAATATATGATTTGGATGAATTAATTCGTGACATATATACAAAAATTTAAAAATTCTAATTTTAAGTGACAAAACCAAATGCTACACTCATAACATCAACACTCTGATATTTTTGGTGGTGGTTGATTAGGGTTTATGTGGTGTTTTGATTTTGTAAAGAAGATTATGGAAGGAATTAAGAAGAATGAAGAGATAATTTTTTAATGTGAAAGGAAGTGAAGAAGACTAAGGGGTTAACATTTTTTGTTTCTCTGACTCACTGTTTGGGTTCAATTGATATCAATGACTCTACATTTTAAAGCTATTGATTGTCAAGCATACAGTTATTTGATAATAACAAACATTTTTTTTGCATTTTTATTAATCTTTATTTAATTTAAAATAATTAATAATTAATAAATTAAGTAGGACAAACTTTCTTTATATCAATATAAAAAGAGAATGCATGAGAGATTGACACTTGGAAAAATACAGAATCTCGACGTTTTCTATTGTATGATAATTAATATATTAAAACTAATTAAAAATTAAAATCTTTTGTGAGGTAATTTATAATTAATAAGTTTGTGATGATAAAATATAACAAATAAAATAGTCTATGATTAATAAACTTAATTTGATTTATAAATGTCATTAAAGTAAATATTATGATTAAGAGTTAACCATTAAATCATCGATTTTATTTCTTAATATAAAATACTAATAAGTAATCTAGGATCGATAAAATTGTTGATTTAATATTGTCATTAAAATAGATATTATGATTTAAAGTTTTATTATTAACATATATTATTGAAATAAATCAAATCTAATTTATATGATTTGGATGAATTAATTACGTGACATATATACAAAAATTTAAAATTCTAATTTTAAGTGAGCAAAGCCAAATGCTACACTCATAACATCAACGCTAAAATATTTTTGGTGGTGGTTGATTAGGGTTTATGTGGTGTTTTTGATTTTGTAGAAGAGGTTATGGAAATTAAGAAGAATGAAGAGATAATTTTTAATGTGAAGAGAGTGAAGAAGACTAAGGAGTTAACATTTTTTCTTTACTCACTGTTTGGATTCAATTGATATCAATGACTCTACATTTTCAAAGAAACTATTGGTTGTCCAAGCATACATGATTTAACGTGTTCATAACAAACATTTTTTGCATTTCATTAATCTTAATTTAATTTAAATTAATTAATAATTAATAGAATTAAAGTAAGACAAACTTTCCTTTTATAGCAACAATAAAGAGAATGCATGAGAGATTGACACTTGGAAAACTTGCCAAAGATCTCGACTTGCTTTTTCGATTGTATGATAATTAATATATTAAAAGCGATAATTAAAATTAAAATCTTTTGTGAGGTAATTTATAATTAATAAGTTTGTGATGATAAAATATAACAAATATAAAATAGTCTATGATTAATAAACTAATTTGATTTATAAATATCATTAAAGTAAATATTATGATTAAGAGTTCTTAACCATTGAAATCATCGATTTTATTTTCTTAATATAAAATACAATAAATGTATAGAACAATCTAGGATGATAAAATTATTTGATTTAATATTGTCATTAAAATGATATTCTGATTTAAAGTTTTATTATTAACATATATTATTGAAATAAATGAAAATCTAATTTATATGATTTGGATGAATTAATTCACGTGACATATATACAAAAATTTAAAAATTCTAATTTTAAGTGACAAAGCCAAATGCTACACTCATATATCATCCTACGAGAAATATTTTTTGGTGGTGGTTGATTAGGGTTTATGTGGTGTTTTTGATTTTGTAGAAGAGGAGATTATGGAAGAATTAAGAAGAATGAAGAGAGATAATTTTTAATGTGAAGAGGAAGTGAAGAAGACTAAGGGTTAACATTTTTGTTTCTCCCAACTCACTGTTTGGGTTCCATTGATATCAATGACTCTACATTTTCAAAAAACTATTGAGTTGTCAAGCATACATGATTTAACGTGTTCATAACACATTTTTTAATTTTAATTTAATCTAATTTAATTTAAATTAATTAATAATTAATAAATTAAGTAAGACAAACTTTCCTTTTAGCAACAATAATAAAAAGAGAATGCATGAGAGTTGACACTTGGAAAACTTGCCAAAATCTCAACTTGCTTTTTTGATTGTATGATAATTAATATATTAAAAATTAATTAAAAATTAAAATCTTTTGTGAGGTAATTTATAATTAATTAGTTTTATTATAAAATATAACAAATATAAAATAGTCTATGATTAATAAACTAATTTGATTTATAAATGTCATTAAAGTAAATATTATGATTTAGAGTTCTTAACCATTGCATCGATTTTATTTTCTTAATATAAAATACAATAAATGTATAATCTAGGATCGATAAAATTATTTGATTTAATATTGTCATTAAAATGAATATTCTGATTTAAAGTTTTATTTTTAACATATTATTGAAATAAATCAAAATCTAATTTATATGATTTGGATGAATTAATTACGTGACATATATACAAAAATTTAAAAATTCTAATTTTAAGTGACAAAAGCCAAATGCTACACTCATAACATCCTTTCTGGTATTATGCTTGCTCATGGGATGTAATAGTTTAATTAGGTTTTACTCACTCTATATTATAAGCACTAAAGCCATGTAATAAGCGTAGGATTTACTTTCAGCAACTTTCAATTTGCTTTCGACCTATAAGCTGCTAGTAAATTAAGTGTATGGCATGATAAAATCCACATAGCTAACTCTAATCACAAGATAAATTATCCCGAACTCAACACACTCTTTTCACATGCACCTACAGTATTCTCTCTTGTTGCCTTTCGAATAAATGGTCAAGTCCCTCGAGCGTGGGGTATCTAGCATAGTTGCCTACAAGCATATCATCATAGTCCCTTGAATCAAAGATCATGGTCCTCGATGACCCTCGATGTTTCCTCGAAAAGTGATGATCGTCCCTACGTCTTAGGATACCCTACAGATTGCCTATGACCATTATATGTCCCTTCAAATGTCCTTCACATCAAAAAATAGGGTTACCTACCAGCTAACGGTATGGATAGCACTATTCTAAAAGAAAGTAAAATAACACGAGCTTGACCGTTACGGTAGGTAATAGACTCTTAATTGCTTGCTCTATCAAAAAAACTTTTCCACCCAACTTTCTAAAAAGTTCATTTTAAAGCTTGTATACATTCAACGTAAATCATTACAAAGTTCTTTTCCAAGCGAAACATTTCCGAACATTTATACATTCCAGCGTGAATCATTACGAAGTCAAAGCGAAATGCCTTTTCAAAACATTTTCAAACACACACCGAAAGCAAGTTTCAAAGTGAGCTAAAGCGATTAAGGCAGTAGATAACTAGGATGGAAATGGTGCTAATACCTTCCCTTTTCATAATCCTCCTACTCGAGAATCTAACGAAGGTCTTTTCCTATTCTTTTTACGTCCCTTAATTGGATAAAATAAAAGTCGGTGCCGACTCTTCTCTGACATTTGCGATCAACATAAAACAATCAAAATCAGTTCTCCACCGTGTTACATGGTGCTTGAAAGTGACTAAAGTGGTTGGAAAATAGAATCAATTTGCCAACTTCTTGGAATTTTTGAAATTTTAGGGTTCTTTGTCTGAGGCTAGTAATCAGTCCATGAGCATCGAACTAGTTGGGTATATATAGAGGGTGAAAATAGGTCAAGACTTTAAGAGAAAATATCTTCTTTCAATGGAGAACATTTGATTTGAAATTTGTATGAAATCTTTCAAACTTGGCTCAATCTTTCCTTAAATATTCTTGCAATTTGGCATCTTGTTTGGGCTTCCTTGGTCCTCAAGATAAGTAGAAATCAAACCCAACTTGTCTTAGACCTTGCTTTTGCATTTATTTAATTAAAATTGAATTTAAATTCTTTAAATCCAAAATAAATCTAATAAATTGGAAAGAGGCGTGGCAAGGAGCATAGAGACTATGGATAATGTTAAGATCGATTTGGATCATAAAATTCTAAGCCCATTTGAAAAATATTTGCATTTGTCAAGTATTTTCCTTTATACACCAGCTCAAAAATGCTCAATTGCACAACTTGTATCTTGCTCAATTTTAACATTTTGGGTGTTCTTGGACTTTAGAAAGATCAAGATGTATTATAAACATCAATTTTGGTTTCATCTTCATTGAAGTTTTCATGTTCATGAACACTTCTTTGCAAAGATGACTTTTTGTTGACTTTTAAAGGACCTATAATGTTTTGATCCATAACTTCAAATGAAGCATTTCTAGCCCAAGCTTGTGAGACATGAAGTTGTAGAGACTTGAATTCCTTTTAAATGAGCTTTTGTGGAAAAATTTCTAATAAAGCATGTGAAAGTTATGCTGGTCAAAGTTATTGACTTTTGTCTAGAAAACCCTAATTTGGAAACTTTGATCTTTGATCAAATCTTGACTTTCTTGATGAATCATGATCACCCTTGATCAAAGTATGAATATTACTTCAAAATATGGTGTTGACCAAAAATAAGAAGTTTGTTGCATGTTGACCCACGATTGACTTTTTGTCAATATAGTTGATTTTCGACCATCGAAAAGTGGATGAGCAATTTTGACTTGTAAGGCTTGAAACTTGATATGGTGATCCCTTGAAGCATATTATGGGGTATGATGATCATTTAAAGCTTTGAAATCCATCTTGACTTGAGGAGAAAAACCTAGTTTGGATAGATTGCTTAAAGAGGTTTGTCAGTGACCCTTGTGAAATCCTTGAGTATGGAGTTGTGGATTGTCTTGAGAAGTAAGAGGGAAAACTTTGGGGTATAACAATGACTCTAAAGGTGGACCTTCTGAAGGAGAGCTTCTAAAGGTAGTCCAGCCTCTGGCGGTGGTCATAATTTTGAAGGTGGAACTTCTGAAGAAAGAACTTTTGAAGGTGATCGAACTTTTAAAGGTGGTGGTTCTAGATAAGGTCCAGAAGTTAACAAAGGTGGAACTTATGGTGGAAATAGAACTTCTGAAGAAAGTCTAGAAGGAGATACGGTTCTAGAGTCAGAAGGAGATTCTGAACAAAAGGCAGTTGGAAAAGTTCTCAAGAAGAAAATATGGATGAAGGCCATTGTAAAAGAACTTAAGGCTTCAGAAGGAAACAAGACTTGGAAGTTAACTGAGCTTCCAAGGGAGAAGAAAGTCATCAACGTCAGATGGGTTTTTAAGGTAAAGCTTAAGCCAGATGGATCAGTTGGAAAGCACAAAGCAAGGATAGTGGCCAGAGTTTTTCTTTAGAAAAGCTGGACTAGATTATTTTGGTGTTTGCTCATAGCTAGGCATGAAACAATCATATTGGTGATTGCTAGCGAAAAGCAGTTGGATTGATGCATTTGGATGTGAACTCGGCATTTCTAAGCGGTCCATTACAAGAGGAGGTATCGTGTCACAACCTCACGGCCGTGAACAAGAATCGGGAAGGAATGGTGTACAAGCTACACAAGCTCTTTATGGATTGAAGCAAGCACCCAAACCGGAATCAGAATATTGATTCATTTCAAAAGCAGGGTTTGAGAATGTGAGATGGAGTATGGCGTGTATGTGAAACATTCAGAAGCAATATGATTCTAGTGTGGCTTTATGTTGATGACATATTGCTTACGGGGAGTTGTCGGAAGATATAAACTTTGAGGTTCAAATTTTGTTGCTTCTCCCAACTCACACTATTTAGGTTCAATTGATATCAATGACTCTACATTTTCAAAAAACTATTGACTTGTCAAGCATACATGATTTAACGTGTTCATAACAAACTTTTTTTTTGCATTTTTATTAATATTTATTTAATTTAAAATAATTAATAATTAATAAATTAAAGTAAGACAAACTTTCCTTTTATAGCAACAATATAAAATGAGAATGCATGAGAGATTGACACTTGGCAAACTTGCCAAAGAACTCATCTTGCTTTTTTCTATTGTATGATTGTATGATAATTAATATATTAAAAAAATGATTAAAAATTAAAATCTTTTGTGAGGTAATTTATAATTAATAAGTTTTTTATTATAAAATATAACAAATATAGAAATAGTCTATGATTAGTAAACTAATTTGATTAATTAATGTCATTAAAGTAAGTATTATGATTTAGAGTTCTTAACCATTGAAATCATCGATTTTATTTTCTTATTATAAAATACAATAAGTAATCTAGGATCGATACAATTATTTGATTTAATATTGTCATTAAAATGAATGTTATGATTTAAAGTTTTATTATTAACATATATTATTGAAATAAATCAAAATCTAATTTATATGATTTGGATGAATTAATTACGTGACATATATACAAAAATTTAAAAATTCTAATTTTAAGTGACAAAGCCAAATGCTACACTCATAACATCCTTTACTCTGAAATAATTTTTGGTGGTGGTTGATTAGGGTTTATGTGGTGTTTTTGATTTTGTAGAAGAGGAGATTATGGAAGGAATTAAGAAGAATGAAGAGAGATAATTTTTTAATGTGAAGAGGAAGTGAAGAATACTAAGGGGTTTACATTTTTTTTGTTTCTCCCAACTCACCTGTTTGGGTTCCAATTGATATATATGACTATATTTTTAAAAGAAACTATTGAGTTTTCCAGGCATACATGATTTAACGTGTTCATAACAAACATTTTTTTTTGCATTTTTATTAATATTTATTTAATTTAAATTAATTAATAATTAATAGAATTAAAGTAAGACAAACTTTCCTTTTAAAGCAACAATAAAAAAAAAAGAATGCATGAGAGATTGACACTTGGAAAACTTGCCAAAGATCTCAACTTGCTTATTTCTATGGTATGATAATTAATATATTAAAACAGTAATTAAAAATTAAAATCATTTTGTGAGGTAATTTATAATTAATATATTTTTGATTATAAAATATAACAAATATAGAAATAGTCTATGATTAATAAACTAATTTGATTTATTAATGTCATTAAAGTAAATATTATGATTAACAGTTCTTAACCATTGAAATCATCGATTTTATTTTCTTAATATAAAATACAATAAATGTATAGAACAATCTAGGATCGATAAAACAATTTGATTTAATATTGTCATTAAAATGAATGTTACGATTTAAAGTTTTATTATTAACATATATTATTGAAATAAATGAAAATCTAATTTATATCATTTGGATGAATTAATTACGTTTAAGAACAAAATTTAAAAATTCTAATTTTAAGTGACAAAGCCAAATCTCATCATACAATTAAAATATTTAGGTATACAAATATTTAAACATCAATTCTGAAAATAAATATTTTAAGGTTTATACTCGAGAAATATTTTGGTTTAATAAAATCAAGAATCTAAATTGGCTTCTTTTATCTCATTTTCATTCACACAATCCTTCAGATTATTAACAGACACACCAAATCGTTCAGATTAACAGCCAGACCAAATTATTCTCTTCTTATATCTTATCTCCATTCACACAGCCGTTTAAAATGCAATTTTACTAAATTTTACACATCTTTATTTTTCTTATTTTCATTATATTGTGTTTACTTTCTGATCGCAACTCCCATTGGCATGGGACTCCAAGTTGCACATAATGCTTTTGAATCTTTTCATCTAAAAATGTTTGGTCACCAACCACCACCATTGGATCTCGCCAGATTCATAAATACTATCAATTATGGTCAGCTAACCTATACAAAATTTTAAAAATAAATGAAGGTAGCATCTAAATTAGTTAAGTAGTTAAGTATGTATCTTATTCTACTAAAGAAAAGTCTTTAACCTCGGCAACATCGTTGAGGGTCCTTATATCTTCCATCAAGGTTTCACATAATCCCTTTAGTTTTCTCTCAGTTCAATAGACCTAAAAACATTCAAAACAAAAATCAAAACTCAAAAATTAAAATCTTGTTCCTATTTTTATATATATATATTTATATATATATATATATATATATATATATATATATATATATATATATATTTATATATATATATATATATATATTATAAATTTGATACAAAATATATGGAAAATTATTGTGATGTATCCTAGGGTTTAGGATTAAAACTTTGACGTACAAATTTTGTTGCTTCTCCAACTCACTGTTTGGGTTTCAATTGATATCAATGACTCTACATTTTCAAAAAATTATTGAGTTGTCCAAGCATACATGATTTAACGTGTTCATAACAAACATTTCTTTTGCATTTTATTAATATTTATTTAATTTAAATAATTAATAATTAATAAATTAAAAATCGACAAACTTTCCTTTTATAGCATCAATATAAAATGAGAATGCATGAGAGATTGACACTTGACAAACATGCAAAGATCTCATCTTGTTTTTCTATTGCATGATTGTATGATAATTAATATATTAAAAACTTAATTAAAATTAAAATCTTTTGTGAGGTAATTTATAATTAATAAGTTTTTATTATAAAATATAACAAATATAGAAATAGTCTATGATTAGTAAACTAATTTGATTTATTAATGTCATTAAAGTAAGTATTATGATTTAGAGTTCTTAACCATTGAAATCATCGATTTTATTTTCTTATTATAAAATACAATAAGTAATCTAGGATCGATAAAATTATTTGATTTAATATTGTCATTAAAATGAATATTATGATTTAAAGTTTTATTATTAACATATATTATTGAAATAAATCAAAATCTAATTTATATGATTTGGATGAATTAATTACGTGACATATATACAAAAATTTAAAAATTCTAATTTTAAGTGACAAAGCCAAATGCTACACTCATAACATCTTTCTGAAATATTTTTGGTGGTGGTTGATTAGGGTTTATGTGGTGTTTTGATTTTGTAGAAGAGGAGATTATGGAAGGAATTAAGAAGAATGAAGAGATAATTTTTAATGTGAAGAGGAAGTGAAGAAGACTAGGGTTAACATTTTTTGTTTCTCAACTCACTGTTTGGGTTCAATTGATATCAATGACTCTACATTTTCAAAACTATTGAGTTGTCCAAGCATACATGATTTAACGTGTTCATAACAAACATTTTTGCATTTTATTAATCTTTATTTAATTTAAATTAATTAATAATTAATAGAATTAAAGTAAGACAAACTTTCCTTTATAGCAATAAAAAAGAGAATGCATGAGAGATTGACACTTGGAAAACTTGCCAAAGATCTCAACTTGCTTTTCGATTGTATGATAATTAATATATTAAAAGCAGTAATTAAAAATTAAAATCTTTTGTGAGGTAATTTATAATTAATAAGTTTGTGATGATAAAATATAACAAATATAAAAATAGTCTATGATTAATAAACTAATTTGATTTATAAATGTCATTAAAGTAAATATTATGATTAAGAGTTCTTAACCATTGCATCGATTTTATTTTCTTAATATAAAATACAATAAATGTATAGAACAATCTAGGATCGATAAAATTATTTGATTTAATATTGTCATTAAAATGAATATTATGATTTAAAGTTTTATTATTAACATATATTATTGAAATAAATCAAAATCTAATTTATATGATTTGGATGAATTAATTACGTGACATATATACAAAAATTTAAAAATTCTAATTTTAAGTGACAAAGCCAAATGCTACACTCAACATCAACCTCTCTGAAATATTTTTTTGGTGGTGGTTGATTAGGGTTTATGTGGTGTTTTGATTTTGTAGAAAGGAGATTATGGAAGGAATTAAGAAGAATGAAGAGATAATTTTTAATGTGAAAGAGTGAAGAAGACTAAGGGGTTAACAATTTTTTGTTTCTCCCAACTCACTGTTTGGGTTCAATTGATATCAATGACTCTACATTTTCAAAGAAACTATTGAGTTGTCCAAGCATACATGATTTAACGTGTTCATAACAAACATTTTTTTTGCATTTTATTAATCTTTATTTAATTTAAATTAATTAATAATTAATAAATTAAAGTAAGACAAACTTTCCTTTTATAGCAACAATAAAAAAGAATGCATGAGATTGACACTTGGAAAACTTGCCAAAGATCTCAACTTGCTTTTCGATTGTATGATAATTAATATATTAAAACATAATTAAAATTAAAATCTTTTGTGAGGTAATTTATAATTAATAAGTTTGTGATGATAAAATATAACAAATATAAAATAGTCTATGATTAATAAACTAATTTGATTTATAAATGTCATTAAAGTAAATATTATGATTAAGAGTTCTTAACCATTGAAATCATCGATTTTATTTTCTTAATATAAAATACAATAAATGTATAGAACAATCTAGGATCGATAAAACAATTTGATTTAATATTGTCATTAAAATGAATATTACGATTTAAAGTTTTATTATTAACATATATTATTGAAATAAATCAAAATCTAATTTATATGATTTGGATGAATTAATTACGTGACATATATACAAAATTTAAAATTCTAATTTTAAGTGACAAAGCCAAATGCTACACTCATAACATCCTTTCTTTTATATATTTTTTGGTGGTGGTTGATTAGGGTTTATGTGGTGTTTTTGATTTTGTAGAAGAGGAGATTATGGAAGGAATTAAGAAGAATGAAGAGATAATTTTTAATGTGAAGAGGAAGTGAAGAAGACTAAGGGGTTAACATTTTTTTTTCTCCCAACTCACTGTTTGGGTTCAATTGATATCAATGACTCTACATTTTCAAAAAACTATTGAGTTGTCCAAGCATACATGATTTAACGTGTTCATAACAAACATTTTTTGCATTTTATTAATCTTATTTAATTTAAAATAATTAATAATTAATAGAATTAAAGTAAGACAAACTTTCCTTTTATAGCAACAATAAAAATGAGAATGCATGAGAGATTGACACTTGGAAAACTTGCCAAAGATCTCAACTTGCTTTTTCTATTGATTATGATAATTAATATATTAAAACAATTAAAATTAAAATCTTTTGTGAGGTAATTTATAATTAATAAGTTTGTGATGATAAAATATAACAAATATAAAAATAGTCTATGATTAATAAACTAATTTGATTTATAAATGTCATTAAAGTAAATATTATGATTTAGAGTTCTTAACCATTGAAATCATCGATTTTATTTTCTTAATATAAAATACAATAAATGTATAATCTAGGATCGATAAAAATTTGATTTAATATTGTCATTAAAATGAATGTTACGATTTAAAGTTTTATTATTAACATATATTATTGAAATAAATCAAAATCTAATTTATATGATTTGGATGAATTAATTACGTGACATATATACAAAAATTTAAAAATTCTAATTTTAAGTGACAAAGCCAAATGCTACACTATAACATCAACTTTCTACAAATATTTTTTTGGTGGTGGTTGATTAGGGTTTATGTGGTGTTTTGATTTTGTAGAAGAGGAGATTATGGAAGGAATTAAGAAGAATGAAGAGATAATTTTTAATGTGAAGAGGAAGTGAAGAAGACTAAGGGGTTAACATTTTTTGTTTCTCCCAACTCACATTTGGGTTCAATTGATATCAATGACTCTACATTTTCAAAGAAACTATTGAGTTGTCCAAGCATACATGATTTAACGTGTTCATAACAAACATTTTTTGCATTTTATTAATCTTTATTTAATTTAAATTAATTAATAATTAATAAATTAAAGTAAGACAAACTTTCCTTTATAGCAATAAAAAAAGAGAATGCATGAGATTGACACTTGGAAAACTTGCCAAAGATCTCAACTTGCTTTTTCGATTGTATGATAATTAATATATTAAAACATAATAAAAATTAAAATCTTTTGTGAGGTAATTTATAATTAATAAGTTTGTGATATAAAATATAACAAATATAAAATAGTCTATGATTAATAAACTAATTTCAATATTATGATTGAGATTTCTTAACCATTGCATCGATTTTATTTTCTTAATATAAAATACAATAAATGTATAGAACAATCTAGGATCGATAAAATTATTTGATTTAATATTGTCATTAAAATGAATATTACGATTTAAAGTTTTATTATTAACATATATTATTGAAATAAATGAAAATCTAATTTATATGATTTGGATGAATTAATTACGTGACATATATACAAAAATTTAAAAATTCTAATTTTAAGTGACAAAGCCAAATGCTACACTCATAACATCAACACTCTGAAATATTTTTGGTGGTGGTTGATTAGGGTTTATGAGGTGTTTTGATTTTAAAGAGAAGATTATGGAAGGAATTAAGAAGAATGAAGAGAGATAATTTTTAATGTGAAGAAGTGAAGAAGACTAAAGGGTTAACATTTTTTTTTCTCCCAACTCACTGTTTGGGTTCAATTGATATCAATGACTCTACATTTTCAAAGAAACTATTGAGTTGTCCAAGCATACATGATTTAACGTGTTCATAACAAACATTTTTTTGCATTTTATTAATATTTATTTAATTTAAAATAATTAATAATTAATAGAATTAAAGTAAGACAAACTTTCCTTTTATAGCATCAATATAAAATGAGAATGCATGAGAGATTGACACTTGCAAAAGATCTCAACTTGCTTTTTGATTGTATGATAATTAATATATTAAAAATAATTAAAAATTAAAATCTTTTTGAGGTAATTTATAATTAATAAGTTTGTGATGATAAAATATAACAAATATAAAAATAGTCTATGATTAATAAACTAATTTGATTTATTAATATCATTAAAGTAAATATTATGATTAGAGTTCTTAACCATTGAAATCATCGATTTTATTTTCTTATTATAAAATACAATAAATAAGTAATCTAGGATCGATAAAATTATTTGATTTAATATTGTCATTAAAATAGATATTATGATTTAAAGTTTTATTATTAACATATATTGAAATAAATCAAAATCTAATTTATATGATTTGGATGAATTAATTACGTGACATATATACAAAAATTTAAAATTCTAATTTTAAGTGACAAAGCCAAATGCTACACTCACATCCTTCTTCTGAAATATTTTTGGTGGTGGTTGATTAGGGTTTATGAGGTGTTTTGATTTTGTAAAGAGATTATGGAAGGAATTAAGTGAAGAGATAATTTTTAATGTGAAAGGAAGTGAAAAGACTAAGGGTTAACATTTTTTGTTTCTCCCAACTCACTGTTTGGGTTCAATTGATATCAATGACTCTACATTTTTCAAAGAAACTATTGAGTTGTCCAAGCATACATGATTTAACGTGTTCATAACAAACATTTTTTGAATTTTTATTAATATTTATTTAATTTAAAATAATTAATAATTAATAAATTAAAGTAAGACAAACTTTCCTTTTATGGCATCAATATAAAATGAGAATGCATGAGAGATTGACACTTGGCAAACATGCCAAAGATCTCATCTTGCGTTTTCTATTGCATGATTGTATAATATATTAAAACTAATTAAAATTAAAATCTTTGTGAGGTAATTTATAATTAATAAGTTTTTATTAAAATATAACAAATATAAAATAGTCTATGATTAATAAACTAATTTGATTTATTAATGTCATTAAAGTAAGTATTATGATTTAGAGTTCTTAACAATTGAAATCATCGATTTTATTTTCTTATTATAAATACAATAATAATCTAGGATCGATAAAATTATTTGATTTAATATTGTCATTAAAATGAATATTATGATTTAAAGTTTTATTATTAACATATATTATTGAAATAAATCAAAATCTAATTTATATGATTTGGATGAATTAATTACGTGACATATATACAAAAATTTAAAATTCTAATTTTAAGTGACAAAGCCAAATGCTACACTCATAACATCACGCTACATAAATATTTTTGGTGGTGGTTGATTAGGGTTTATGTGGTGTTTTGATTTGTAGAAGAGGAGATTATGGAAGGAATTAAGAAGAATGAAGAGATAATTTTTAATGTGAAGAGGAAGTGAAGACTAGGGGTTAACATTTTTTTTTCTCCCAACTCACTGTTTGGGTTCAATTGATATCAATGACTCTACATTTTTCAAAGAAACTATTGAGTTGTCCAAGCATACATGATTTAACGTGTTCATAACAAACATTTTTTTGCATTTTATTAATATTTAATTTAAAATAATTAATAATTAAGAATTAAGTAAGACAAACTTTCCTTTTATAGCATCAATATAATGAAATGCATGAGAGATTGACACTTAAAACTTGCCAAGATCTCATCTTGTTTTCTTTTCATGATTGTATGATAATTAATATATTAAAAATTAATTAAAATTAAAATCTTTTGTGAGGTAATTTATAATTAATAAGTTTTTATTATAAAATATAACAAATATAAAAATAGTCTATGATTAATAAACTAATTTGATTTATTAATGTCATTAAAGTAAGTATTATGATTTAGAGTTCTTAACCATTGAAATCATCGATTTTATTTTCTTAATATAAAATACAATATGATAATCTAGGATCGATAAAATTATTTGATTTAATATTGTCATTAAAATAGATATTATGATTTAAAGTTTTATTATTAACATATATTATTGAAATAAATCAAAATCTAATTTATATGATTTGGATGAATTAATTACGTGACATATATACAAAAATTTAAAAATTCTAATTTTAAGTGACAAAGCCAAATGCTACATAACATCAACTGCTGAAATATTTTTGGTGGTGGTTGATTAGGGTTTATGTGGTGTTTTTGATTTTGTAGAAGAGAGATTATGGAAGGAATTAAGAAGAATGAAGAGATAATATTTTAATTGAAGAGGAAGTGAAGAAGACTAAGGGTTAACATTTTTTGTTTCTCCCACTCACATTTGGGTTCAATTGATATCAATGACTCTACATTTTTCAAAGAAACTATTGAGTTGTCCAAGCATACATGATTTAACGTGTTCATAACAAACATTTTTTTGCATTTTATTAATCTTTATTTAATTTAAATTAATTAATAATTAATAAATTAAAGTGGACAAACTTTCCTTTTATAGCAACAATAAAAAAGAGAATGCATGAGAGATTGACACTTGAAAACTTGCCAAAGATCTCATCTTGCTTTTCGATTGTATGATAATTAATATATTAAAAGCTAATTAAAAATTAAAATCTTTTGTGAGGTAATTTATAATTAATAAGTTTGTGATGATAAAATATAACAAATATAAAAATAATAAACTATGATTAATAAACTAAAGTCAATATTATGATTAAGATTTCTTAACCATTGAAATCATCGATTTTATTTTCTTAATATAAAATACAATAAATATAGAACAATCTAGGATCGATAAAATTATTTGATTTAATATTGTCATTAAAATGAATATTATGATTTAAAGTTTTATTATTAACATATATTATTGAAATAAATCAAAATCTAATTTATATGATTTGGATGAATTAATTACGTGACATATATACAAAATTTAAAAATTCTAATTTTAAGTGACAAAGCCAAATGCTACTCATAACATCCTTTCTGAAAATATTTTTGGTGGTGGTTGATTAGGGTTTATGTGGTGTTTTGATTTTGTAGAAGAGGAGATTATGGAAGGAATTAAGAAGAATGAAGAGATAATTTTTAATGTGAAGAGAGTGAAGAAGACTAAGGGTTAACATTTTTTGTTTCTCCCAACTCACATTTGGGTTCAATTGATATCAATGACTCTACATTTTCAAAGAAACTATTGAGTTGTCCAAGCATACATGATTTAACGTGTTCATAACAAACATTTTTTGCATTTTATTAATCTTTATTTAATTTAAATTAATTAATAATTAATAGAATTAAAGTAAGACAAACTTTCCTTTATAGCAACAATAAAAAAGAGAATGCATGAGAGATTGACACTTGGAAAACTTGCCAAAGATCTCAACTTGCTTTTTCGATTATGATAATTAATATATTAAAGCAGTAATTAAAAATTAAAATCTTTTGTGAGGTAATTTATAATTAATAAGTTTGTGATGATAAAATATAACAAATATAAAATAGTCTATGATTAATAAACTAATGTCAATATTATGATTAGATTTCTTAACCATTGCATCGATTTTATTTTCTTAATATAAAATACAATAAATGTATAGAACAATCTAGGATCGATAAAATTATTTGATTTAATATTGTCATTAAAATGAATATTCGATTTAAAGTTTTATTATTAACATATATTATTGAAATAAATCAAAATCTAATTTATATGATTTGGATGAATTAATTACGTGACATATATACAAAAATTTAAAAATTCTAATTTTAAGTGACAAAGCAAATGCTACACTTATAACATCTTCCTACTGATATTTTTTGGTGGTGGTTGATTAGGGTTTATGTGGTGTTTTGATTTTGTAGAAGAGGAGATTATGGAAGAATTAAGAAGAATGAAGAGATAATTTTTAATGTGAAGAGAGTGAAGAAGAAGACTAAGGGGTTAACAATTTTTTGTTTCTCCCAACTCACTGTTTGGGTTCAATTGATATCAATGACTCTACATTTTCAAAGAAACTATTGAGTTGTCAAGCATACATGATTTAACGTGTTCATAACAAACTTTTTTGCATTTTATTAATCTTTATTTAATTTAAATTAATTAATAATTAATAAATTAAAGTAAGACAAACTTTCCTTTATAGCAACAATAAAAAGAGAATGCATGAGAGATTGACACTTGGAAAACTTGCCAAAGATCTCAACTTGCTTTTCGATTGTATGATAATTAATATATTAAAAATTTAAAATTAAAATCTTTTGTGAGGTAATTTATAATTAATAAGTTTGTGATAAAATATAACAAATATAAAATAGTCTATGATTAATAAACTAATGTCATTAAAGTAATATTATGATTAAGATTTCTTAACCATTGCATCGATTTTATTTTCTTAATATAAAATACAATAAATGTATAGAACAATCTAGGATCGATAAAATTATTTGATTTAATATTGTCATTAAAATGAATATTATGATTTAAAGTTTTATTATTAACATATATTATTGAAATAAATCAAAATCTAATTTATATGATTTGGATGAATTAATTACGTGACATATATACAAAAATTTAAAAATTCTAATTTTAAGTGACAAAGCCAAATGCTACACTCATAACATCAACACTCTGAGAAATATTTTTGGTGGTGGTTGATTAGGGTTTATAGTGTTTTGATTTTGTAAAGAGAAGATTATGGAAGGAATTAAGAAGAATGAAGAGATAATTTTTTAATGTGAAGAGAGTGAAGAAGACTAAAGGGTTAACATTTTTTTTATGACTCCACTTTGTTTGGGTTCAATTGATATCAATGACTCTACATTTTCAAAGAAACTATTGAGTTGTCCAAGCATACATGATTTAACGTGTTCATAACAAACATTTTTTTGCATTTTTATTAATATTTATTTAATTTAAAATAATTAATAATTAATAAATTAAAGTAGGACAAACTTTCCTTTTATAGCATCAATATAAAATGAGAATGCATGAGAGATTGACACTTGGCAAACATGCCAAAATCTCATCTTGCGTTTTCTATTGCATGATTGTATGATAATTAATATATTAAAACTAATTAAAAATTAAAATCTTTTGTGAGGTAATTTATAATTAATAAGTTTTTATTATAAAATATAACAAATATAGAAATAGTCTATGATTAGTAAACTAATTTGATTTATTAATGTCATTAAAGTAAATATTATGATTAGAGTTCTTAACAATTGAAATCATCGATTTTATTTTCTTATTATAAAATACAATAAATAATCTAGGATCGATAAAATTATTTGATTTAATATTGTCATTAAAATGAATATTATGATTTAAAGTTTTATTATTAACATATATTATTGAAATAAATCAAAATCTAATTTATATGATTTGGATGAATTAATTACGTGACATATATACAAAAATTTAAAATTCTAATTTTAAGTGACAAAACCAAATGCTACACTCATAACATCTTTACTCTGTGAAATATTTTTGGTGGTGGTTGATTAGGGTTTATGGGTGTTTTGATTTTGTAAAGAGAAGATTATGGAAGGAATTAAGAAGTGAAGAGATAATTTTTAATGTGAAAAGTGAAGAAGACTAAGGGTTAACATTTTTTTGTTCTCCAACTCACTGTTTGGGTTCAATTGATATCAATGACTCTACATTTTTCAAAGAAACTATTGAGTTGTCCAAGCATACATGATTTAACGTGTTCATAACAAACATTTTTTTTGAATTTTTATTAATATTTATTTAATTTAAAATAATTAATAATTAATAGAATTAAAGTGGACAAACTTTCCTTTATAGCATCAATATAAAATGAGAATGCATGAGATTGACACTTGCAAACATGCAAAGATCTCATCTTGTTTTCTATTGCATGATTGTATGATAATTAATATATTAAAAAACTAATTAAAAATTAAAATCTTTTGTGAGGTAATTTATAATTAATAAGTTTTTGATTATAAAATATAACAAATATAAAAATAGTCTATGATTAATAAACTAATTTGATTTATTAATGTCATTAAAGTAAATATTATGATTTAGAGTTCTTAACCATTGAAATCATCGATTTTATTTTCTTATTATAAAATACAATAAGTAATCTAGGATCGATAAAATTATTTGATTTAATATTGTCATTAAAATAGATATTTATGATTTAAAGTTTTATTATTAACATATTATTGAAATAAATCAAAATCTAATTTATATGATTTGGATGAATTAATTACGTGACATATATACAAAATTTAAAAATTCTAATTTTAAGTGACAAAGCCAAATGCTACACTCATAACATCAACTTTCTGAAATATTTTTTGGTGGTGGTTGATTAGGGTTTATGTGGTGTTTTTGATTTTGTAGAAGGAGATTATGGAAGGAATTAAGAAGAATGAGAGAGATAATTTTTAATGTGAAGAGAAGTGAAGAATTTAAGGGTTAACATTTTTTTTCTCTCCAACTCACTGTTTGGGTTCAATTGATATCAATGACTCTACATTTTCAAAGAAACTATTGAGTTGTCCAAGCATACATGATTTAACGTGTTCATAACAAACATTTTTTGCATTTTATTAATTTATTTAATTTAAATTAATTAATAATTAATAGAATTAAGTAAGACAAACTTTCCTTTTATAGCAACAATAAAAAGAGAATGCATGAGAGATTGACACTTGGAAAACTTGCCAAAGATCTCAACTTGCTGATTGTATGATAATTAATATATTAAAACAGTAATTAAAAATTAAAATCTTTTGTGAGGTAATTTATAATTAATAAGTTTGTGATGATAAAATATAACAAATATAAAATAGTCTATGATTAATAAACTAATTTGATTTATAAATGTCATTAAAGTAATATTATGATTAGAGTTCTTAACCATTGATGATTTTATTTTCTTAATATAAAATACAATAAATGTATAGAACAATCTAGGATCGATAAAATTATTTGATTTAATATTGTCATTAAAATGAATGTTACGATTTAATGTTTTATTATTAACATATATTATTGAAATAAATGAAAATCTAATTTATATGATTTGGATGAATTAATTACGTGACATATATACAAACATTTAAAAATTCTAATTTTAAGTGACAAAGCCAAATGCTACCTCATAACATCTTGCTACGAAATATTTTTGGTGGTGGTTGATTAGGGTTTATGTGGTGTTTTGATTTTGTAGAGGAGATTATGGAAGGAATTAAGAAGAATGAAGAGAGATAATTTTTTAATGTGAAGAGGAAGTGAAGAAGACTAAGGGGTTAACATTTTTTTTTTCTCCCAACTCACCTGTTTGGGTTCCAATTGATATCAATGACTCTACATTTTTCAAAGAAACTATTGAGTTGTCCAAGCATACATGATTTAACGTGTTCATAACAAACATTTTTTTGCATTTTATTAATCTTTATTTAATTTAAAATAATTAATAATTAATAAATTAAGTAAGACAAACTTTCCTTTATAGCAACAATAAAAAAGAATGCATGAGAGATTGACACTTGGAAAACTTGCCAAAGATCTCAACTTGCTTTTTCGATTGTATGATAATGATATATATATTAAAAATTAATTAAAAATTAAAATCTTTTGTGAGGTAATTTATAATTAATAAGTTTGTGATGATAAAATATAACAAATATAAAATAGTCTATGATTAATAAACTAATTTGATTTATAAATGTCATTAAAGTAAATATTATGATTTAGAGTTCTTAACCATTGAAATCATCGATTTTATTTTCTTAATATAAAATACAATAAGTAATCTAGGATCGATAAAATTATTTGATTTAATATTGTCATTAAAATGAATATTATGATTTAAAGTTTTATTATTAACATATATTATTGAAATAAATCAAAATCTAATTTATATGATTTGGATGAATTAATTACGTGACATATATACAAAAATTTAAAATTCTAATTTTAAGTGACAAAGCTAAATCTACATCAACATCTTCTGAAATATTTTTGGTGGTGGTTGATTAGGGTTTATGTGGTGTTTTTGATTTTGTAAAGAAGATTATGGAAGAATTAAGAAGAATGAAGAGATAATTTTTTAATGTGAAAGGAAGTGAAGAAGACTAAAGGGGTTAACATTTTTTGTTTCTCCCAACTCACTGTTTGGGTTCCAATTGATATCAATGACTCTACAATTTTCAAAGAAACTATTGAGTTGTCAAGCATACATGATTTAACGTGTTCATAACATTTTTTTGCATTTTATTAATCTTAATTTAATTTAAATTAATTAATAATTAATAGAATTAAAGTAAGACAAACTTTCCTTTTATAGCAACAATAAAAGAGAATGCATGAGAGATTGACACTTGGAAAACTTGCCAAAGATCTCAACTTGCTTTTTCGATTGTATGATAATTAATATATTAAAAGATAATTAAAAATTAAAATCTTTTGTGAGGTAATTTATAATTAATAAGTTTGTGATGATAAAATATAACAAATATAAAATAGTCTATGATTAATAAACTAATTTGATTTATAAATGTCATTAAAGTAAATATTATGATTAAGAGTTCTTAACCATTGCATCGATTTTATTTTCTTAATATAAAATACAATAAATGTATAGAACAATCTAGGATCGATAAAATTATTTGATTTAATATTGTCATTAAAATGATATTTTGATTTAAAGTTTTATTATTAACATATATTATTGAAATAAATCAAAATCTAATTTATATGATTTGGATGAATTAATTACGTGACATATATACAAAATTAAAAATTCTAATTTTAAGTGACAAAGCCAAATACTACACTCATAACATCTACTACTAAATATTTTTGGTGGTGGTTGATTAGGGTTTATGTGGTTTTTGATTTTGTAGAAGAGGAGATTATGGAAGGAATTAAGAAGAATGAAGAGATAATTTTTAATGTGAAGAGGAAAGAAGACTAAGGGGTTAACATTTTTTTGTTTCTCCCAACTCACTGTTTGGGTTCAATTGATATCAATGACTCTACATTTTCAAAGAAACTATTGAGTTGTCCAAGCATACATGATTTAGCGTGTTCATAACAAACATTTTTTGCATTTTCATTAATCTTAATTTAATTTAAATTAATTAATAATTAATAGAATTAAAGTAAGACAAACTTTCCTTTATAGCAACAATAAAAAGAAATGCATGAGAGATTGACACTTGGAAAACTTGCCAAAGATCTCAACTTGCTTTTTCATTGTATGATAATTAATATATTAAAAGCATAATTAAAATTAAAATCTTTTGTGAGTAATTTATAATTAATAAGTTTGTGATTATAAAATATAACAAATATAAAATAGTCTATGATTAATAAACTAATTTGATTTATTAATGTCATTAAAGTAAATATTATGATTAAGAGTTCTTAACCATTGAAATCATCGATTTTATTTTCTTAATATAAAATACAATAAATGTATAGAACAATCTAGGATCGATAAAACAATTTGATTTAATATTGTCATTAAAATGAATGTTATGATTTAAAGTTTATTATAACTATATTATTGAAATAAATCAAAATCTAATTTATATGATTTGGATGAATTAATTCGTGACATATATACAAAATTTAAAAATTCTAATTTTAAGGAAAAGCCAAATACTACACTCATTAATTAAAATATTTGGGTATAAATATTTAAACATCATTGCTAGAAAGCTTTTTAAAGTTTAGCGAAATGAAGAATATAAATTGGATTCTTGTATCCATTTTCATTAATGTGATTCTTGATTATTAAAGGAGAAAGACCACATCGTTTAGATTAACGTGAACCAATTATTCTCTTTTTCTGTTCCATTTAATGTGTTCAAGAGCTCCTTTGTGCAAACTTTTCTCAGCAAACCCTTGTTGAGCATTGTATGTTTTCTTATTTATTGCTAAATGGTAAGGTCCTCAATGTTTTAACCATCAACTCTATTTTAAATCAATTGCCATCCACCAATCCTAGGATGCTGATGGAACTATATCAAAATGAGTAGATATCTTAATAAAAACTGATTTATGGAAGTCTTTTGAGAAGTAGCCTAAGCCTTCAGAAGATTTACACGCAAATATTCAAAGTAAAATAAACAATACAACACAAGAAAAAGAAATTACCGGTTCTGCCAAGTAGTTCTAGAGCCTTTGGAACACCGATTTTCAAATTCCACTTTGAATAGTAAGATTAACTCAGTGTCTCTACTTTTTGTTGGTAACCATTCAGAATGAATAGACATAAATAATTACATAATTAATTACTGCTAACAGCATTAATGCCCCATAACAACTGTCATGGCCTCATAAAGCAACTGTTCCCAACTAGCAATAACTTTTCCATAACTAATATAATCAGTTTCGCCCTTTCCTCTTATACATTTTAAGTAATATCTAACAGTCGCCTTTTCAACTTTTAAGTCCCACTTTTGGGTTTCTCTCGCTGTAAGTCACAACCTGCC
>CM038795.1:65090251-65156431 GCA_021764765.1 Vicia sativa
AACATTTTTTGCATTTTCATTAATCTTAATTAATTAAACTAATTAATAATTAATAGAATTAAAGTAGGACAAACCTTCCTTTTATGGCATCAATATAAATGAGAATGCATGAGAGATTGACACTCTGGCAAACATGCCAAAGATCTCATCTTGCTTTTTCTATTGCATGATTGTATGATAATTAATATATTAAAAACTAATTAAAAATTAAAATCTTTTGTGAGGTAATTTATAATTAAGTTTTTGTTATAAAATATAACAAATATAGAAATAGTCTATGATTAGTAAACTAATTTGATTTATTAATGTCATTAAAGTAAGTATTATGATTTGAGTTCTAACCATTGAAATCATCGATTTTATTTTCTTATTATAAAATACAATAAGTAATCTAGGATCGATAAAATTATTTGATTTAATATTGTCATTAAAATGAATGTTATGATTTAAAGTTTTATTATTAATATATTATTGAAATAAATCAAAATCTAATTTATATGATTTGGATTAATTAATTACGTGATATATACAAAATTTAAAATTCTAATTTTAAGTGACAAAGCCAATGCTACACTCATAACATCACCACTATGTAAATATTTTTGGTGGTGGTTGATTAGGGTTTATGTGGTGTTTTTGATTTTGTAGAAGAGGAGATTATGGAAGGAATTAAGAAGAAGAAGAGAGATAATTTTTAATGTGAAGAGGAAGGAAGAAGACTAAGGGTTAATATTTTTGTTTCTCCCAACTCACCTGCTTGGGTTCCAATTGATATCAATGACTCTACATTTTCAAAGAAACTATTGAGTTGTCCAAGCATACATGATTTAACGTTATACAAACATTTTTTTTTATTTTCATTAATCTTTATTTAATTTAAATTAATTAATAATTAATAGAATTAAAGTAAGACAAACTTTCCTTTTATAGCAACAAAAGAGAATGCATTGAGATTGACACTTGGAAAACTTGCCAAAGATCTCAACTTGCTTTTCGATTGTATGATAATTAATATATTAAAAAAGATTAAAAATTAAAATCTTTGTGAGGTAATTTATAATTAATAAGTTTGTGATGATAAAATATAACAAATATAAAATAGTCTATGATTAATAAACTAATTTGATTTATAAATGTCATTAAAGTAAATATTATGATTAAGAGTTCTTAACCATTGAAATCATCGATTTTATTTTCTTAATATAAAATACAATAAATGTATAGAACAATCTAGGATCGATAAAACAATTTGATTTAATATTTCATTAAAATGAATGTTATGATTTAAAGTTTTATTATTAACATATATTATTGAAATAAATGAAAATCTAATTTATATGATTTGGATGAATTAATTACGGACATATACAAAATTTAAAATTCTAATTTTTAGTGACAAAGCCAAATGCTACACTCATAACATCACCTATATAAATATTTTTTGGTGGGGTTGATTAGGGTTTATGTTGTTGATTTTGTAGTAAGAGGAGATTATGGAAGGAATTAAGAAGAATGAAGAGAGATAATTTTTAATGTGAAGAGGAAGTGAAGAAGACTAAGGGGTTAACATTTTTTTGTTTCTCCCAACTCACCTGTTTGGGTTCCAATTGATATCAATGACTCTACATTTTCAAAGAAACTATTGAGTTGTCAAGCATACATGATTTAACGTGTTCATAACAAACATTTTTTTGCATTTTCATTAATATTTATTTAATTTAAAATAATTAATAATTAATAGAATTAAAGTAAGACAAACTTTCCTTTATAGCAACAATAAAAAGAGAATGCATGAGATTGACACTTGGAAAACTTGCCAAAGATCTCATCTTGCTTTTTCGATTGTATGATAATTAATATATTAAAAAAGAATTAAAAATTAAAATCTTTTGTGAGGTAATTTATAATTAATAAGTTTGTGATGATAAAATATAACAAATATAAAAATAGTCTATGATTAGTAAACTAATTTGATTTATTAATGTCATTAAAGTAATATTATGATTAAGAGTTCTTAACCATTGCATCATTTTATTTTTTTAATATAAAATACAATAAATGTATAGAACAATCTAGGATCGATAAAATTATTTGATTTAATATTGTCATTAAAATGAATGTTATGATTTAAAGTTTTATTATTAACATATATTATTGAAATAAATGAAAATCTAATTTATATGATTTGGATGAATTAATTACGTGACATATATACAAAATTTAAAATTCTATTTTAAGTGACAAAGCCAATGCTACACTCATAACATCATCACATGTAAATATTTTTGGTGGTGGTGATTAGGGTTTATGTGGTGTTTTGATTTTGTAGAAGAGAGATTATGGAAGGAATTAAGAAGAATGAGAGAGATAATTTTTAATGTGAAGAGGAAGTGAAGAAGACTAAGGGTTAACATTTTTTTTGTTTCTCCCAACTCACCGTTTGGTTCCAATTGATATCAATGACTCTACATTTTTCAAAGAAACTATTGAGTTGTCCAAGCATACATGATTTAACGGTTCATAACAAACATTTTTGCATTTTTATTAATATTTATTTAATTTAAATTAATTAATAATTAATAGAATTAAAGTAAGACAAACTTTCCTTTTATAGCAACAATAAAAAGAGAATGCATGAGAGATTGACACTTGGAAATGCCAAAGATCTCAACTTGCTTTTCGATTGTGATAATTAATATATTAAAACAAGAATTAAAATTAAAATCTTTTTGAGGTAATTTATAATTAATAAGTTTGTATGAAAATATAACAAATATAAAAATAGTCTATGATTAATAAACTAATTTGATTTATAAATGTCATTAAAGTAATATTATGATTAAGAGTTCTTAACCATTGCATCGATTTTATTTTCTTAATATAAAATACAATAAATGTATAGAACAATCTAGGATCGATAAAATTATTTGATTTAATATTGTCATTAAAATGAATGTTATGATTTAAAGTTTTATTATTAATATATATTATTGAAATAAATGAAAATCTAATTTATATGATTGGATGAATTAATTACGTGACATATATACAAAAATTTAAAAATTTAATTTTAAGTGACAAAGCCAAATGCTACATCATAACATCAATGTAAATATTTTGGTAGGTTGATTAGGTTTATGGTGTTTTGATTTTGTGAAGAGAGATTGGAAGGAATTAAGAAGAATGAAGAGATAATTTTTAATGTGAAGAGGAAGTGAAGAAGACTAAGGTTAACATTTTTGTCTCCCAACTCAACTGCTTGGGTTCCAATTGATATCAATGACTCTACATTTTCAAAGAAACTATTGAGTTGTTCAAGCATACATGATTTAACGTGTTCATAACAAACATTTTTTTTTGCATTTTATTAATCTTAATTTAATTTAAATTAATTAATAATTAATAGAATTAAAGTAAGACAAACTTTCCTTTTATATAAATAATAAAAAGAGAATGCATGAGAGATTGACACTTGAAAACTTGCCAAAGATCCTCTGTTTTTTCGATTGTATGATAATTAATATATTAAAACAAAGAATTAAAAATTAAAATCTTTTGTGAGGTAATTTATAATTAATAAGTTTGTGATGATAAAATATAACAAATATAAAAATAGTCTATGATTAATAAACTAATTTGATTTATAAATGTCATTAAAGTAATATTATGATTAAGAGTTCTTAACCATTGCATCGATTTTATTTTCTTAATATAAAATACAATAAATGTATAGAATAATCTAGGATCTAAAATATTTGATTTAATATTGTCATTAAAATGAATGTTTATTTAAAGTTTTATTATTAATATATTATTGAAATAAATGAAAATCTAATTTATATGATTTGATGAATTAATTACGTGACATATATACAAAATTTAAAAATTTAATTTTAAGTGACAAAGCCAAATGCTACACTCAACATCATCAAGCATGTAAATATTTTTTGGTGGTGGTTGATTATTTATGGTGTTTTGATTTTGTAGAAGAGGAGATTATGGAAGGAATTAAGAAGAATGAAGAGAGATAATTTTAATGTGAAGAGGAAGTGAAGAAGACTAAGGGGTTAACATTTTTGTTTCTCCCAACTCACCTGCTGGGTTCCAATTGATATCAATGACTCTACATTTTTCAAAGAAACTATTGAGTTGTCCAAGCATACATGATTTAACGTGTTCATAACAAACATTTTTTTGCATTTTCATTAATTTAATTTAATTTAAATTAATTAATAATTAATAGAATTAAAGTAAGACAAACTTTCCTTTATAGTCAAATAAAAGAGAATGCATGAGATTGACACTTGGAAAACTTGCCAAAGATCTCAACTTGCTTTTCGATTGTATGATAATTAATATATTAAAAAAGAATTAAAAATTAAAATCTTTGTGAGGTAATTTATAATTAATAAGTTTGTGATGATAAAATATAACAAATATAAAATAGTCTATGATTAATAAACTAATTTGATTTATAAATGTCATTAAAGTAATATTATGATTAAGAGTTCTTAACCATTGAAATCATCGATTTTATTTTCTTAATATAAAATATAAATGTATAGAACAATCTAGGATCGATAAAATTATTTGATTTAATATTGTCATTAAAATGAATGTTATGATTTAAAGTTTTATTATTAATATATATTATTGAAATAAATGAAAATCTAATTTATATGATTTGGATGAATTAATTATTGACATATATACAAAAATTTAAAATTTAATTTTAAGTGACAAAGCAAATGCTACACTCATAACATCACCGCTACGTAAATATTTTTTGGTGGTGGTTGATTAGGGTTTATGTGGTGTTTTGATTTGTAGAAGAGAGATTATGGAAGGAATTAAGAAGAATGAAGAGAGATAATTTTTAATGTGAAGAGGAAGTGAAGAAGACTATAACATTTTTTTGTTTCTCCCAACTCACCCGCTTGGGTTCCAATTGATATCAATGACTCTACATTTTTCAAAGAAACTATTGAGTTGTCCAAGCATACATGATTTAACGTGTTCATAACAAACATTTTTTTTTGCATTTTATTAATCTTAATTTAATTTAAAATTAATTAATAATTAATAGAATTAAAGTAAGACAAACTTTCCTTTTATAAACAATATAAAAAGAGAATGCATGAGAGATTGACACTTGGAAAACTTGCCAAAGATCTCAACTTGCTTTTTTCATTGTATGATAATTAATATATTAAAAAAGAATTAAAAATTAAAATCTTTGTGAGGTAATTTATAATTAATAAGTTTGTGATGATAAAATATAACAAATATAAAAATAGTCTATGATTAATAAACTAATTTGATTTATAAATGTCATTAAAGTAAATATTATGATTAAGAGTTCTTAACCATTGAAATCATCGATTTTATTTTCTTAATATAAAATACAATAATGTATAGAACAATCTAGGATTGATAAAAATTATTTGATTTAATATTGTTAAAATGAATATAAAATTTAATTTATATATGATTTGGATGAATTAATTACGTGACATATATACAAAAATTTAAAAATTTAATTTTAAGTGACAAAGCCAAATGCTACACTCATAACATCACCAAGCATGTAAATATTTTTGGTGGTGGTTGATTAGGGTTTATGGTGTTTTGATTTTGTAAGAGAGATTATGGAAGGAATTAAGAAGAATGAAGAGATAATTTTTAATGTGAAGAGGAAGTGAAGAAGACTAAGGGGTTAACATTTTTTGTTTCTCCCAACTCACCGTGGGTTCCAATTGATATCAATGACTCTACATTTTTCAAAGAAACTATTGAGTTGTCCAAGCATACATGATTTAACGTGTTCATAACAAACATTTTTTTTGCATTATTAATTAATTTAATTTAAAATAATTAATAATTAATAGAATTAAAGTAAGACAAACTTCCTTTTATAGCAACAATAAAAAAGAGAATGCATGAGATTGACACTTGAAAACTTGCCAAAGATCTCAACTTGCTTTTTCGATTGTATGATAATTAATATATTAAAAAGAATTAAAAATTAAATCTTTTGTGAGGTAATTTATAATTAATAAGTTTTGATGATAAAATATAACAAATATAAAATAGTCTATGATTAATAAACTAATTTGATTTATAAATGTCATTAAAGTAAATATTATGATTAAGAGTTCTTAACTGAAATCATCGATTTTATTTTCTTAATATAAAATACAATAATGTATAGAACAATCTAGGATCGATAAAATTATTTGATTTAATATTGTCATTAAAATGAATGTTACGATTTAAAGTTTTATTATTAACATATATTATTGAAATAAATGAAAATCTAATTTATATGATTTGGATGAATTAATTACGTGACATATATACAAAATTTAAAAATTTAATTTTAGTGACAAAGCCAAATGCTACACTATAACATCATCAAGCATGTAAATATTTTTTGGTGGTGGTGATTAGGTTTATGGTGTTTTTGATTTTGTAGAGAGATTATGGAAGGAATTAAGAAGAAAAGAGAGATAATTTTTAATGTGAAGAGGAAGTGAAGAAGACTAAGGGTTAACATTTTTGTTTCTCCCAACTCACCTGTTTGGGTTCCAATTGATATCAATGACTCTACATTTTTCAAAGAAACTATTGAGTTGTCCAAGCATACATGATTTAACGTGTTCATAACAAACATTTTTTTTGCATTTTCATTAATCTTAATTTAATTTAAATAATTAATAATTAATAGAATTAAAGTAAGACAAACTTTCCTTTTATAGCAACAATAAAAAAGAGAATGCATGAGAGATTGACACTTGGAAAACTGCCAAAGATCTCAACTTGCTTTTTTTTCGATTGTATGATAATTAATATATTAAACAAGAATTAAAAATTAAATTTTTGTGAGGTAATTTATAATTAATAAGTTTGTGATGATAAAATATAACAAATATAAAATAGTCTATGATTAATAAACTAATTTGATTTATAAATGTCATTAAAGTAATATTATGATTAAGAGTTCTTAACCATTGCATCGATTTTATTTTCTTAATATAAAATACAATAAATGTATAGAACAATCTAGGATCGATAAAATTATTTGATTTAATATTGTCATTAAAATATATGATTTAAAGTTTTATTATTAATATATTATTGAAATAAATGAAAATCTAATTTATATGATTTGGATGAATTAATTACGTGACATATATACAAAATTTAAAAATTCTAATTTTAGTGACAAAGCAAATGCTACACTCATAACATCACCGCCATGTAAATATTTTTTTGGTGGTTGATTAGGGTTTATGTGGTGTTTTGATTTGTGAAGAGGAGATTATGGAAGGAATTAAGAAGAATGAAGAGATAATTTTTTAATGTGAAGAGGAAGTGAAGAAGACTAAGGTTAATATTTTTTTGTTTCTCCCAACTCAATTGTTTGGATTCCAATTGATATCAATGACTCTACATTTTCAAAGAAACTATTGAGTTGTCCAAGCATACATGATTTAACGTGTTCATAACAAACATTTTTTTGCATTTTATTAATCTTATTTAATTTAAAATAATTAATAATTAATAGAATTAAAGTAAGACAAACTTCCTTTATAGCAAATAATAAAAAGAGAATGCATGAGAGATTGACACTTGAAACTTGCCAAGATCTCAACTTGCTTTTCTCATTGTATGATAATTAATATATTAAAACAAAGAATTAAAATTAAAATCTTTTGTGAGGTAATTTATAATTAATAAGTTTGTATGATAAAATATCAAATATAAAAATAGTCTATGATTAATAAACTAATTTGATTTATAAATGTCATTAAAGTAAATATTATGATTAAGAGTTCTTAACCATTGAAATCATCAATTATTTTCTTAATATAAAATACAATAAATGTATAGAACAATCTAGGATCGATAAAATTATTTGATTTAATATTGTCATTAAAATGAATGTTACGATTTAAAGTTTTATTATTAACATATATTATTGAAATAAATGAAAATCTAATTTATATGATTTGGATGAATTAATTACGTGACATATATACAAAATTTAAAAATTCTATTTAAGTGACAAAGCCAAATGCTACACTCATAACATCACCCCATAAATATTTTTGGTGGTGGTTGATTGGGTTTATGTGTGTTTTTGATTTTGTAGAAGAGGAGATTATGGAAGGAATTAAGAAGAATGAAGAGAGATAATTTTTTAATGTGAAGAGGAAGTGAAGAAGACTAAGTTAACATTTTTTTTGTTTCTCCCAACTCACCGTGGGTTCCAATTGATATCAATGACTCTACCAAAGAAACTATTGAGTTGTCCAAGCATACATGATTTAACGTGTTCATAACAAACATTTTTTGCATTTTTATTAATATTTATTTAATTTAAAATAATTAATAATTAATAGAATTAAAGTAAGACAAACTTCCTTTTATAGCAACAATAAAAGAGAATGCATGAGAGATTGACACTTGAAAACATGCCAAAGATCTCAACTTTTTCTTTATGATTGTATGATAATTAATATATTAAAAAAGAATTAAAAATTAAAATCTTTTGTGAGGTAATTTATAATTAATAAGTTTTTATTATAAAATATAACAAATATAGAAATAGTCTATGATTAGTAAACTAATTTGATTTATTAATGTCATTAAAGTAAGTATTATGATTTAGAGTTCTTAACCATTGAAATCATCGATTTTATTTTCTTATTATAAAATACAATAAGTATAATCTAGGATCGATAAAATTATTTGATTTAATATTGTCATTAAAATGAATGTTATGATTTAAAGTTTTATTATTAACATATTATTGAAATAAATCAAAATCTAATTTATATGATTTGGATGAATTAATTACGTATATATACAAAAATTTAAAATTTAATTTTAAGTGACAAAGCCACACTCATAACATCACCGCCATAAATATTTTTTGGTGGTGGTTGATTAGGTTTATGTGGTGTTTTGATTTTGTAGAAGAGGAGATTATGGAAGGAATTAAGAAGAATGAAGAGAGATAATTTTTAATGTGAAGAGGAAGTGAAGAAGACTAAGGGGTTAACATTTTTTGTTTCTCCCAACTCACCTGTTGGTTCCAATTGATATCAATGACTCTACATTTTCAAAGAAACTATTGAGTTGTCCAAGCATACATGATTTAACGTGTTCATAACAAACATTTTTTTTGCATTTTTATTAATATTTATTTAATTTAAAATAATTAATAATTAATAGAATTAAAGTAAGACAAACTTTCCTTTTATAGCAACAATATAAAATGAGAATGCATGAGAGATTGACACTTGGAAAACTTGCCAAAGATCTCATCTTTTGTATGATTGTATGATAATTAATATATTAAAAAAATAATTAAAAATTAAAATCTTTGTGAGGTAATTTATAATTAATAAGTTTTGATTATAAAATATAACAAATATAGAAATAGTCTATGATTAATAAACTAATTTGATTTATTAATGTCATTAAAGTAATATTATGATTAAGAGTTCTTAACCATTGAAATCATCGATTTTATTTTCTTATTATAAAATACAATAAATGTAATCTAGGATCGATAAAATTATTTGATTTAATATTGTCATTAAAATGAATGTTATGATTTAAAGTTTTATTATTAACATATATTATTGAAATAAATGAAAATCTAATTTATATGATTTGGATGAATTAATTACGTGACATATATACAAAATTTAAAAATTTAATTTTAAGTGACAAAGCCAAATGCTACACTCATAACATCACCGATGTAAATATTTTTGGTGGTTTATTAGGTTTATGTGTTTTTGATTTTGTGAAGAGGAGATTATAAGGAATTAAGAAGAATGAAGAGATAATTTTTAATGTAAGAGGAAGTAAGAAGACTAAGGGTTAACATTTTTGTTTCTCCCAACTCACTGCTTGGGTTCCAATTGATATCAATGACTCTACATTTTCAAAGAAACTATTGAGTTGTCCAAGCATACATGATTTAACGTGTTCATAACAAACATTTTTTGCATTTTCATTAATCTTAATTTAATTTAAATTAATTAATAATTAATAGAATTAAAGTAAGACAAACTTTCCTTTTATAGCAACAATAAAAAAGAGAATGCATGAGAGATTGACACTTGGAAAACTGCCAAAGATCTCAACTTGTTTTTTCATGATGATAATTAATATATTAAAAAGTAATTAAAAATTAAAATCTTTTGTGAGGTAATTTATAATTAATAAGTTTGTGATGATAAAATATAACAAATATAAAATAGTCTATGATTATAAACTAATTTGATTTATAAATGTCATTAAAGTAATATTATGATTAAGAGTTCTTAACCATTGAAATCATCGATTTTATTTTCTTAATATAAAATACAAATGTATAGAACAATCTAGGATCGATAAAATTATTTGATTTAATATTGTCATTAAAATGAATGTTATGATTTAAAGTTTTATTATTAAATATATTATTGAAATAAATCAAAATCTAATTTATATGATTTGGATGAATTAATTACGTGACATATATACAAAATTTAAAAATTTAATTTTAAGTGACAAAGCCAAATGCTACACTCATAACATCAACAACATGTAAATATTTTTTGGTGGTGGTTGATTAGGGTTTATGGTGTTTTGATTTTGTAAAGAGAAGATTATGGAAGGAATTAAGAAGAAAAGAGAGATAATTTTTAATGTGAAAGGAAGTGAAGAAGACTAAGGGTTAACATTGTTTCTCCCAACTCACCTGTTTGGGTTCCAATTGATATCAATGACTCTACATTTTCAAAGAAACTATTGAGTTGTCCAAGCATACATGATTTAACGTGTTCATAACAAACATTTTTTTTGCATTTTATTAATATTTATTTAATTTAAAATAATTAATAATTAATAGAATTAAAGTAGACAAACTTTCCTTTTATAGCATCAATATAAAATGAGAATGCATGAGAGATTGACACTTGCAAACATGCCAAAGATCTCATCTTGCTTTTTTCATGATTGTATGATAATTAATATATTAAAAAATAATTAAAAATTAAAATCTTTGTGAGGTAATTTATAATTAATAAGTTTTTATTATAAAATATAACAAATATAGAAATAGTCTATGATTAGTAAACTAATTTGATTTATTAATGTCATTAAAGTAAGTATTATGATTTAGAGTTCTTAACCATTGAAATCATCGATTTTATTTTCTTATTATAAAATACAATAAGTAATCTAGGATCGATAAAATTATTTGATTTAATATTGTCATTAAAATGAATGTTATGATTTAAAGTTTTATTATTAACATATATTATTGAAATAAATCAAAATCTAATTTATATGATTTGGATGAATTAATTACGTGACATATATACAAAAATTTAAAAATTTAATTTTAAGTGACAAAGCCAAATGCTACACTCATAACATCATCGCTACGTAAATATTTTTGGTGGTGGTTGATTAGGGTTTATGTGGTGTTTTGATTTTGTAGAAGAGGAGATTATGGAAGGAATTAAGAAGAATGAAGAGATAATTTTTAATGTGAAGAGGAAGTGAAGAAGACTAAGGGTTAACATTTTTTGTTTCTCCCAACTCACCGTTTGGGTTCCAATTGATATCAATGACTCTACATTTTTCAAAGAAACTATTGAGTTGTCCAAGCATACATGATTTAACGTGTTCATAACAAACATTTTTTTTGCATTTTATTAATCTTAATTTAATTTAAATTAATTAATAATTAATAGAATTAAAGTAAGACAAACTTTCCTTTTATAGCAACAATAAAAAGAGAATGCATGAGAGATTGACACTTGGAAACTTGCCAAAGATCTCAACTTGCTTTTTCGATTGTATGATAATTAATATATTAAACAGAATTAAAAATTAAAATCTTTTGTGAGGTAATTTATAATTAATAAGTTTGTGATGATAAAATATAACAAATATAAAAATAGTCTATGATTAATAAACTAATTTGATTTATTAATGTCATTAAAGTAAATATTATGATTTAGAGTTCTTAACCATTGAAATCATCGATTTTATTTTCTTAATATAAAATACAATAAATGTATAGAACAATCTAGGATCGATAAAATTATTTGATTTAATATTGTCATTAAAATGAATGTTACGATTTAAAGTTTTATTATTAACATATATTATTGAAATAAATGAAAATCTAATTTATATGATTTGGATGAATTAATTACGTGACATATATACAAAAATTTAAAATTTAATTTTATGACAAAGCAAATGCTACACTCATAACATCATCACATAAATATTTTTTGGTGGTGGTTGATTAGGTTTATGAGGTGTTTTTGATTTTGTGAAGAGAAGATTATGGAAGGAATTAAGAAGAATGAAGAGAGATAATTTTTAATGTGAAAGGAAGTGAAGAAGACTAAGGGTTAACATTTTTTGTTTCTCCCAACTCACCTGCTTGGTTCCAATTGATATCAATGACTCTACATTTTCAAAGAAACTATTGAGTTGTCCAAGCATACATGATTTAACGTGTTCATAACAAACATTTTTTTTGAATTTTTATTAATATTTATTTAATTTAAAATAATTAATAATTAATAGAATTAAAGTAGACAAACTTTTTTATAGCATCAATATAAAGAGAATGCATGAGATTGACACTTGGCAAACTGCCAAAGATCTCATCTTGCTTTTTCGATTGTATGATAATTAATATATTAAAAAACTAATTAAAAATTAAAATCTTTGTGAGGTAATTTATAATTAATAAGTTTTTATTATAAAATATAACAAATATAAAAATAGTCTATGATTAATAAACTAATTTGATTTATAAATGTCATTAAAGTAAATATTATGATTTAGAGTTCTTAACCATTGAAATCATCGATTTTATTTTCTTATTATAAAATACAATAAGTAATCTAGGATCGATAAAATTATTTGATTTAATATTGTCATTAAAATGAATGTTATGATTTAAAGTTTTATTATTAACATATATTATTGAAATAAATCAAAATCTAATTTATATGATTTGGATGAATTAATTACGATATATACAAAAATTTAAAAATTTAATTTTAATGACAAAGCCAAATACACTCATAACATCATCAAGCATGTAAATATTTGGTGGTGGTTGATTAGGTTTATGGTGTTTTTGATTTTGTAGAAGAGGAGATTATGGAAGGAATTAAGAAGAATGAAGAGAGATAATTTTTAATGTGAAGAGGAAGTGAAGACTAAGGGGTTAACATTTTTTGTTTCTCCCAACTCACCCGTTTGGTTCCAATTGATATCAATGACTCTACATTTTTCAAAGAAACTATTGAGTTGTCCAAGCATACATGATTTAACGTGTTCATAACAAACATTTTTTTTTGCATTTTCATTAATCTTAATTTAATTTAAATTAATAATTAATAGAATTAAAGTAAGACAAACTTTCCTTTTATAGCAACAATAAAAAAAGAGAATGCATGAGATTGACACTTGGAAAACTTGCCAAAGATCTCAACTTGCTTTTTTCGATTGTATGATAATTATATATTAAAACAAGAATTAAAAATTAAAATCTTTGTGAGGTAATTTATAATTAATAAGTTTGTGATGATAAAATATAACAAATATAAAAATAGTCTATGATTAATAAACTAATTTGATTTATAAATGTCATTAAAGTAAATATTATGATTAAGAGTTCTTAACCATTGAAATCATCAATTTTATTTTCTTAATATAAAATACAATAAATGTATAGAACAATCTAGGATCGATAAAACAATTTGATTTAATATTGTCATTAAAATGAATGGTACGATTTAAAGTTTTATTATTAACATATATTATTGAAATAAATGAAAATCTAATGTATATGATTTGGTTGAATTAATTACGTGACATATATACAAAAATTTAAAAATTCTAATTTTAAGACAAAGCCAAATGCTACACTCATAACATCATACATGTAAATATTTTTTGGTGGTGGTTGATTAGGGTTTATGTGGTGTTTTGATTTTGTAGAAGAGGAGATTATGGAAGGAATTAAGAAGAATGAAGAGAGATAATTTTAATGTGAAGAGGAAGTGAAGAAGACTAAGGTTAACATTTTTTTGTTTCTCCCAACTCACCTGTTTGGTTCCAATTGATATCAATGACTCTACATTTTCAAAGAAACTATTGAGTTGTCCAAGCATACATGATTTAACGTGTTCATAACAAACATTTTTTTTTGCATTTTCATTAATCTTAATTTAATTTAAAATAATTAATAATTAATAGAATTAAAGTAAGACAAACTTCCTTTTATAGCAACAATAAAAAGAGAATGCATGAGAGATTGACACTTGGAAAACTTGCCAAATATCTCAACTTGCTTTTTTCGATTGTATGATAATTAATATATTAAAACAGTAATTAAAAATTAAAATCTTTTGTGAGGTAATTTATAATTAATAAGTTTGTGATGATAAAATATAACAAATATAAAAATAGTCTATGATTAATAAATTAATTTGATTTATAAATGTCATTAAAGTAAATATTATGATTAAGAGTTCTTAACCATTGCATCGATTTTATTTTCTTAATATAAAATACAATAAATGTATAGAACAATCTAGGATCGATAAAATTATTTGATTTAATATTGTCATTAAAATGAATGTTACGATTTAAAGTTTTATTATTAAAATATATTATTGAAATAAATGAAAATCTAATGTATATGATTTGGATGAATTAATTACGTGATATATACAAAAATTTAAAAATTTAATTTTAAGTGACAAAGCCAAATGCTACACTCATAACATCACCGGTGGTGGTTGATTAGGGTTTATGGTGTTTTTGATTTTGTAGAAGAGGAGATTATGGAAGGAATTAAGAAGAATGAAGAGAGATAATTTTTAATGTAAAGGAAGTGAAGAAGACTAAGGTTAACATTTTTGTTTCTCCCAACTCACCGTTTGGGTTCCAATTGATATCAATGACTCTACATTTTCAAAGAAACTATTGAGTTGTCCAAGCATACATGATTTAACGTGTTCATAACAAACATTTTTTTTTATTTTATTAATCTTTATTTAATTTAAATTAATTAATAATTAATAGAATTAAAGTAAGACAAACTTTCCTTTTTATAGCAACAATAAAAAGAGAATGCATGAGAGATTGACACTTGGAAAACTTGCCAAAGATCTCAACTTGCTTTTTTCGATTGTATGATAATTAATATATTAAAAAGAATTAAAAATTAAAATCTTTTGTGAGGTAATTTATAATTAATAAGTTTGTGATGATAAAATATAACAAATATAAAAATAGTCTATGATTAATAAACTAATTTGATTTATAAATGTCATTAAAGTAAATATTATGATTAAGAGTTCTTAACCATTGAAATCATCGATTTTATTTTCTTAATATAAAATACAATAAATATAGAACAATCTAGGATCGATAAAATTATTTGATTTAATATTGTCATTAAAATGAATGTTATGATTTAAAGTTTTATTATTAACATATATTATTGAAATAAATGAAAATCTAATTTATATGATTTGGATGAATTAATTACGTGACATATATACAAAAATTTAAAAATTTAATTTTAAGTGACAAAGCCAAATGCTACACTCATAACATCATACGTAAATATTTTTTGGTGGTGGTTGATTAGGGTTTATGTGTTTTTGATTTTGTAGAAGAGAGATTATGGAAGGAATTAAGAAGAATGAAGAGAGATAATTTTTAATGTGAAGAGGAAGTGAAGAAGACTAAGGGTTAACATTTTTTGTTTCTCCCAACTCACCTGCTTGGTTCCAATTGATATCAATGACTCTACATTTTCAAAGAAACTATTGAGTTGTCCAAGCATACATGATTTAACGTGTTCATAACAAACATTTTTTTTTGATTTTATTAATCTTAATTTAATTTAAATTAATTAATAATTAATAGAATTAAAGTAAGACAAACTTTCCTTTTATAGCAACAATAAAAATGAGAATGCATGAGAGATTGACACTTGGAAAACTTGCCAAAGATCTCAACTTGCTTTTTTCGATTGTATGATAATTAATATATTAAAACAAAATTAAAAATTAAAATCTTTTGTGAGGTAATTTATAATTAATAAGTTTGTGATGATAAAATATAACAAATATAAAAATAGTCTATGATTAATAAACTAATTTGATTTATAAATGTCATTAAAGTAAATATTATGATTAAGAGTTCTTAACCATTGAAATCATCGATTTTATTTTCTTAATATAAAATACAATAAATGTATAGAACAATCTAGGATCGATAAAATTATTTGATTTAATATTGTCATTAAAATGAATGTTACGATTTAAAGTTTTATTATTAACATATATTATTGAAATAAATGAAAATCTAATGTATATGATTTGGATGAATTAATTACGTGACATATATACAAAATTTAAAATTTAATTTTATGACAAAGCCAAATGCTACACTCATAACATCATCCGCACAGTAAATATTTTTGGTGGTGGTTGATTAGGGTTTATGTGGTGTTTTGATTTTGTAGAAGAGGAGATTATGGAAGGAATTAAGAAGAATGAAGAGAGATAATTTTTAATGTGAAGAGGAAGTGAAGAAGACTAAGGGTTAACATTTTTTGTTTCTCCCAACTCACCGTTGGGTTCCAATTGATATCAATGACTCTACATTTTCAAAGAAACTATTGAGTTGTCCAAGCATACATGATTTAACGTGTTCATAACAAACATTTTTTTGTTTATTAATCTTAATTTAATTTAAATTAATTAATAATTAATAGAATTAAAGTAAGACAAACTTTCCTTTTATAGCAACAATAAAAAAGAGAATGCATGAGAGATTGACACTTGAAAACTTGCCAAAGATCTCAACTTGCTTTTTTCGATTGTATGATAATAATATATTAAAACAAAATTAAAAATTAAAATCTTTGTGAGGTAATTTATAATTAATAAGTTTGTGATGATAAAATATAACAAATATAAAAATAGTCTATGATTAATAAACTAATTTGATTTATCAATGTCATTAAAGTAAATATTATGATTAAGAGTTCTTAACCATTGAAATCATCGATTTTATTTTCTTAATATAAAATACAATAAATGTATAGAACAATCTAGGATCGATAAAACAATTTGATTTAATATTGTCATTAAAATGAATGTTACGATTTAAAGTTTTATTATTAACATATATTATTGAAATAAATGAAAATCTAATGTATATGATTTGGATGAATTAATTACGTGATATATACAAAAATTTAAAAATTTAATTTTAAGTGACAAAGCAAATGCTACACTCATAACATCACTGCTACAGAAATATTTTTGGTGGTGGTTGATTAGGGTTTATGTGGTGTTTTTGATTTTGTAGAAGAGGAGATTATGGAAGGAATTAAGAAGAATGAAGAGAGATAATTTTTTAATGTGAAGAGGAAGTGAAGAAGACTAAGGGGTTAACATTTTTTTGTTTCTCCCAACTCACCTGTTTGGGTTCCAATTGATATCAATGACTCTACATTTTTCAAAGAAACTATTGAGTTGTCCAAGCATACATGATTTAACGTGTTCATAACAAAGATTTTTTTTTGCATTTTCATTAATCTTAATTTAATTTAAATTAATTAATAATTAATAGAATTAAAGTAAGACAAACATTCCTTTTATAGCAACAATAAAAAAAGAGAATGCATGAGAGATTGACACTTGGAAAACTTGGCAAAGATCTCAACTTGCTTTTTTCGATTGTATGGTAATTAATATATTAAAACAGTAATTAAAAAATCTTTTGTGAGGTAATTTATAATTAATAAGTTTGTGATGATAAAATATAACAAATATAAAAATAATCTATGATTAATAAACTAATTTGATTTATAAATGTCATTAAAGTAAATATTATGATTAAGAGTTCTTAACCATTGAAATCATCGATTTTATTTTCTTAATATAAAATACAATAAATGTATAGAACAATCTAGGATGGATAAAATTATTTGATTTAATATTGTCATTAAAATGAATGTTACGATTTAAAGTTTTATTATTAACATATATTATTGAAATAAATGAAAATCTAATGTATATGATTTGGATGAATTAATTACGTGACATATATACAAAATTTAAAATTTAATTTTAAGTGACAAAGCCAAATGCTACACTCATAACATCACCACATAAAATATTTTTTGGTGGTGGTTGATTAGGGTTTATGTGGTGTTTTGATTTTGTAGAAGAGGAGATTATGGAAGGAATTAAGAAGAATGAAGAGAGATAATTTTTAATGTGAAGAGGAAGTGAAGAAGACTAAGGGTTAACATTTTTTTTTTCTCCCAACTCACCTGTTGGGTTCCAATTGATATCAATGACTCTACATTTTTCAAAGAAACTATTGAGTTGTCCAAGCATACATGATTTAACGTGTTCATAACAAACATTTTTTTGCATTTTATTAATATTTATTTAATTTAAAATAATTAATAATTAATAGAATTAAAGTAGGACAAACTTTCCTTTTATAGCATCAATATAAATGAGAATGCATGAGAGATTGACACTTGGCAAACATGCCAAAGATCTCATCTTGATTGCATGATTGTATGATAATTAATATATTAAAAATTAATTAAAAATTAAAATCTTTTGTGAGGTAATTTATAATTAATAAGTTTTTATTATAAAATATAACAAATATAGAAATAGTCTATGATTAGTAAACTAATTTGATATATTAATGTCATTAAAGTAAGTATTATGATTTAGAGTTCTTAACAATTGAAATCATCGATTTTATTTTCTTATTATAAAATACGATAAGTAATCTAGGATCGATAAAATTATTTGATTTAATATTGTCATTAAAATGAATGTTATGATTTAAAGTTTTATTATTAACATATACTATTGAAATAAATCAAAATCTAATTTATATGATTTGGATTAATTAATTACGTGACATATATACAAAAATTTAAAAATTTAATTTTAAGTGACAAAGCCAAATGCTACACTCATAACATCACCGCATGTAAATATTATGTAATCGCCATGGATGTAATAGTTTTAATTAGGTTTTACTTTCCGCACTCCTATATTATGTAACTGCCCTAAAGCCATGTAATAGCGTAGGATTTACTTTCCGCACTTAACTTTCCGCAATTTGCTTTCCGCACCTATAAACTGCTAGTAAATTAGGCGTGTATGGCATGATAAAATCCACATAGCTAACTCTAATCACAAGATAAATTATCTCGAACTCAACACACTCTTTCACACATGCACCCTTAGGTATTCTCTGTTGCAATAAATGGTCAAGTCCTCGAACGTAGAGGTATCCTAGCACCGCTGTTTACAAACATATCATCATAGTCCCTTCAATCAAAGATCATAGTCCTCATGACCGATGTTTCCTTAAAAAGTGATGATCGTCCCTACGCTAGGATACCCCTACGAGTTGCCTTTATGACCATTATATGTCCCTTCAAATGTCCCTTCACATCCAAAAATAGGTTACCTACCAACTAACGTATGGATAGACTATTCTAAAAGAAAGTAAATAACACTAAAACGACTGCTCGAGTAGGTAATAGACTTTAATTGCTTGCTCTATCAAAAACTTTTCCCACCCCACACTTTCTAAAAAGTTCATTTTCAAACGCCGTATACATTCCAACGTAAATCATTACAAAGTTCTTTTCCAAACGAAATATTTCTAACACTTCGATACATTCCAATTGAATCATTACGTCAAAGCGAAATGCTTTTCAAAACATTTTCAAACACACACACGTAAAGCAAGTTTCAAAGTGAGCTAAAGCAATTAAGAGCCGTATAAATCATGTATGGAAATGGTGCTAATACCTTCCCTTTCATAATCACCTCCCTTACTCGTAATCTAACGAAGGTCTTTTCCTATTCTTTTACCGTCCCTTAATTGATAAAATAAAAGTCGTGCCGACTTTGCTATCTCGCAACATTTGCGATCAAACGCAAAACAATCCAAAGTCGGCCCCGTGTTACATAGTGCTTGAAAGTGACTAAAGTGGTTGGAAAATAGAATACTAATTTGCCAACTTCTTGAATTTTTGAGAATTTTAGGGTTGGAGGCTAGTAATCCGTCCCTCGAGCATCCGAACTAGTGGGTATATATAGAGGAAAAATAGGTCAAGACTTTAAGAGAAAATATCTTCTTTCAATGGAGAACATTTGATTTGAAATTTGTATGAAATCTTTCCAAACTTGGCTCAATCTTTCCTTAAATATTCTTGCACGAATTTGGCATCTTGTTTGGGCTTCCTTGGTCCTCAAGATAAGTAGAAATCAAGCCCAACTTGTCTTAGACCTTGCTTTTGCATTTTATTTAATTAAAATTGAATTTAAATTCTTTAAATCCAAAATAAATCTAATAAATTGGGAAAGAGGCGTGGCAAGGAGCATAGAGACTATGGATAATGTTAAGATCGATTTGGATCATAAAATTCTAAGCCCATTTGAAAAATATTTGCATTTGTCAAGTATTTTCCTTTATGCACCCGCTCAAAAATGCTCAATTTGTACAACTTGTATCTTGCTCAATTTTTAACATTTTTGGGTGTTCTTGGACTATTTAGAAAGATCAAGGTGTATTATAAACATCAATTTTGGTTTCATCTTCATTGAAGTTTGCATGTTCATGAACACTTCTTTGCAAAAAGATGACTTTTTGTTGACTTTTAAAAGGACCTATAATGTTTTGATCCATAACTTCCAAATGAAGCATTTCTAGCCCAAGCTTGTGAGACATGAAGTTGTAGAGACTTGAATTCCCTTTTAAATGAGCTTTTGTGGAAAAATTTCTAATAAAGCATGTGAAAGTTATGCCTGGTCAAAGTTCTATTGACTTTTGTCTAGAAAACCCTAATTTGGAAACTTTGATCTTTGATCAAATCTTGACTTTTCTTGATGAATCATGATCAACCCTTGATCAAAGTATGAATATTACTTCAAAATATTGGTGTTGACCAAAAAATAAGAAGTTTGACTGCATGTTGACCACAGTTGACTTTTTGTCCAATATAGTTGATTTTCAACCATCCGAAAGTGGATGAGCAATTTGACTTGAAGGCTTGAAACTTGATATGGTGATCCTCGCATATTATGGGTATGATGATCATTTAGAGCACTGGAAATCCATCTTGACTTGAGGAGAAAACCCTAGTTTGGATAGATTGCTTAAAAGAGGTCGGTCAACTGTGAAACTTGAGTATGGAGTGGATTGTCTTGAGAAGTAAGAGGAAAACTTTGGGGTATAACAATGACTCTAAAGGTGGACCTTCAAGGAGAGCTTAAAGGTAGTCCACCGCGGTCATAATTTTGAAGGTGGAACTTCAAGAAAGAACTTTGAAGGTGATCGAACTTTAAAGGTGGTGGTTCTAGATAAGGTCCGTTAACAAAGGTGGAACTTGTGGAAATAGAACTTCAAGAAAGTCTAGAAGGAGATACTTGAGTCGTAAGGAGATTCTCAACAAAAGGCGCTGGAAAGTTCTCAAGAAGAAAATATGGATGAAGGCCATTGTAAAAGAACTTAAGGCTTCAGAGGAAACAAGACTTGAAGTTAACCGAGCCCAAGGGAGAAGAAAGTCATCAACGCCGATGGGTTTTTAAGGTAAAGCTTAAGCCGATGGATCATTGAAAGCACAAAGCAAGGATATGGCGAGTTTTTCTTTAGAAACCGGACTAGATTATTTTGAGGTGTTTGCCTATAGCTAGGCATGAAACAATCATATTGGTGATTGCTTAATTAAAATGTGGTTGGTCACGATGCATTTGGATGAACTCAAGATTTCTAAACGGTCCATTACAAGAGGAGGTATACGTGTCACAACCTCCTGCTCGAACAAGAATCGGAAGGAATGGTGTACAAGCTACACAAAGCTCTTTATGGATCAAGCAAGCACCCAAACCTTGGAATCGTAATATTGATTCATTTTTCAAGAAGCAAGGGTTTCGAAATGTGAGATGGAGTATGGCGGTATGTGAAACATTCTGAAGCAATATGATTCTAGTGTGGCTTTATGTTGATGACATATTGCTTACGGGAGTTGTCCAAGATATAAACTTTGAGGTTCAAATTTTTTGCTTCTCCCAACTCACCTATTTAGGTTCCAATTGATATCAATGACTCTACATTTTCAAAGAAACTATTGAGTTGTCCAAGCATACATGATTTAACGTGTTCATAACAAACATTTTTTTTTGCATTTTATTAATATTTATTTAATTTAAAATAATTAATAATTAATAGAATTAAAGTAAGACAAACTTTCCTTTTATAGCAACAATATAAAATGAGAATGCATGAGAGATTGACACTTGGAAACTTGCCAAAGATCTCATCTTGCTTTTTCGATTGTATGATAATTAATATATTAAAAAAGATTAAAAATTAAAATCTTTTGTGAGGTAATTTATAATTAATAAGTTTTTATGATAAAATATAACAAATATAAAATAGTCTATGATTAATAAACTAATTTGATTTATAAATGTCATTAAAGTAAGTATTATGATTTAGAGTTCTTAACCATTGAAATCATCGATTTTATTTTCTTATTATAAAATACAATAAGTAATCTAGGATCGATAAAATTATTTGATTTAATATTGTCATTAAAATGAATGTTATGATTTAAAGTTTTATTATTAACATATATTATTGAAATAAATCAAAATCTAATTTATATGATTTGGATGAATTAATTACGTGACATATATACAAAAATTTAAAAATTTAATTTTAACAAAGCCAAATGCTACACTCATAACATCACCGCTATGTAAATAATTTTGGTGGTGGTTGATTAGGGTTTATGTGGTGTTTTTGATTTTGTAGAAGAGGAGATTATGGAAGGAATTAAGAAGAATGAAGAGAGATAATTTTTTAATGTGAAGAGGAAGTGAAGAAGACTAAGGGGTTAACATTTTTTTGTTTCTCCCAACTCACCGTTTGGGTTCCAATTGATATCAATGACTCTACATTTTCAAAGAAACTATTGAGTTGTCCAAGCATACATGATTTAACGTGTTCATAACAAACATTTTTTTTTTGCATTTTTATTAATATTTATTTAATTTAAATTAATTAATAATTAATAGAATTAAAGTAAGACAAACTTTCCTTTTATAGCAACAATAAAAAGAGAATGCATGAGAGATTGACACTTGGCAAACTTGCCAAAGATCTCAACTTGCTTTTTCTATTGTATGATAATTAATATATTAAAAAACTAATTAAAATTAAAATCTTTTGTGAGGTAATTTATAATTAATAAGTTTTTATTATAAAATATAACAAATATAGAAATAGTCTATGATTAATAAACTAATTTGATTTATTAATGTCATTAAAGTAAGTATTATGATTTAGAGTTCAATTGAAATCATCGATTTTATTTTCTTAATATAAAATACAATAAATGTATAGAACAATCTAGGATCGATAAAATTATTTGATTTAATATTGTCATTAAAATGAATGTTATGATTTAAAGTTTTATTATTAACATATATTATTGAAATAAATGAAAATCTAATTTATATGATTTGGATGAATTAATTACGTGACATATATACAAAAATTTAAAAATTTAATTTTAAGTGACAAAGCCAAATGCTACACTCATAACATCACCGCTACTAAATATTTTTGGTGGTGGTTGATTAGGTTTATGTGGTGTTTTGATTTTGTAAAAGAGGAGATTATGGAAGGAATTAAGAATATGAAGAGAGATAATTTTTAATGTGAAAGGAAGTGAAGACTAAGGGTTAACATTTTTTTGTTTCTCCCAACTCACCTGTTTGGGTTCCAATTGATATCAATGACTCTACATTTTCAAAGAAACTATTGAGTTGTCAAGCATACATGATTTAACGTGTTCATAACAAACATTTTTTTGAATTTTATTAATATTTATTTAATTTAAAATAATTAATAATTAATAGAATTAAAGTAGACAAACTTTCCTTTATAGCATCAATATAAAAATGAGAATGCATGAGATTGACACTTGGCAAGCCAAAGATCTCAACTTGCTTATTCATGATTGTATGATAATTAATATATTAAAACACTAATTAAAAATAAAATTTGTGAGGTAATTTATAATTAATAAGTTTTTATTATAAAATATAACAAATATAAAAATAGTCTATGATTAGTAAACTAATTTGATTTATTAATGTCATTAAAGTAAGTATTATGATTAGAGTTCTTAACCATTGAAATCATCGATTTTATTTTCTTATTATAAAATACAATAAGTAATCTAGGATCGATAAAAATTTGATTTAATATTGTCATTAAAATGAATGTTATGATTTAAAGTTTTATTATTAATATATTATTGAAATAAATCAAAATCTAATTTATATGATTTGGATGAATTAATTACGTGACATATATACAAAAATTTAAAATTCTAATTTTATGACAAAGCCAAATGCTACACTCATAACATCACCGCTATTAAATATTTTGGTGGTGGTTGATTAGGTTTATGAGGTGTTTTTGATTTTGTAAAGAGAAGATTATGGAAGGAATTAAGAATGAAGAGAGATAATTTTAATGTGTAAAGGAAGTGAAGAAGACTAAGGGGTTAACATTTTTTTGTTTCTCCCAACTCACCGTTTGGGTTCCAATTGATATCAATGACTCTACATTTTCAAAGAAACTATTGAGTTGTCTAAGCATACATGATTTAACGTGTTCATAACAAACATTTTTTTTGCATTTTTATTAATATTTATTTAATTTAAAATAATTAATAATTAATAGAATTAAAGTAGGACAAACTTTCCTTTTATAGCATCAATATAAAATGAGAATGCATGAGAGATTGACACTTGGCAAACATGCCAAAGATCTCATCTTGCTTTTTTCTATTGCATGATTGTATGATAATTAATATATTAAATAACTAATTAAAAATTAAAATCTTTTGTGAGGTAATTTATAATTAATAAGTTTTTTATTATAAAATATAACAAATATAGAAATAGTCTATGATTAGTAAACTAATTTGATTTATTAATGTCATTAAAGTAAGTATTATGATTTAGAGTTCTTAACCATTGAAATCATCGATTTTATTTTGTTATTATAAAATACAATAAGTAATCTAGGATCGATAAAATTATTTGATTTAATATTGTCATTAAAATGAATGTTATGATTTAAAGTTTTATTATTAACATATATTATTGAAATAAATGAAAATCTAATTTATATGATTTGGATTAATTAATTACGTGACATATATACAAAAATTTAAAAATTCTAATTTTAAGTGACAAAGCCAAATGCTACACTCATAACATCACCGCTATGTAAATATTTTTGGTGGTGGTTGATTAGGGTTTATGTGGTGTTTTGATTTTGTAGAAGAGGAGATTATGGAAGGAATTAAGAAGAATGAAGAGAGATAATTTTTAATGTGAAGAGGAAGTGAAGAAGACTAAGGGTTAACATTTTTTGTTTCTCCCAACTCACCTGTTTGGTTCCAATTGATATCAATGACTCTACATTTTCAAAGAAACTATTGAGTTGTCCAAGCATACATGATTTAACGTGTTCATAACAAACATTTTTTTTGCATTTTATTAATCTTAATTTAATTTAAATTAATTAATAATTAATAGAATTAAAGTAAGACAAACTTTCCTTTTATAGCAACAATAAAAAAGAGAATGCATGAGAGATTGACACTTGGAAAACTTGCCAAAGATCTCAACTTGCTTTTTCGATTGTATGATAATTAATATATTAAAAAAGTAATTAAAAATTAAAATCTTTTGTGAGGTAATTTATAATTAATAAGTTTGTGATGATAAAATATAACAAATATAAAATAGTCTATGATTAATAAACTAATTTGATTTATAAATGTCATTAAAGTAAATATTATGATTAAGAGTTCTTAACCATTGAAATCATCGATTTTATTTTCTTAATATAAAATACAATAAATGTATAGAACAATCTAGGATCGATAAAACAATTTGATTTAATATTGTCATTAAAATGAATGTTACGATTTAAAGTTTTATTATTAACATATATTATTGAAATAAATCAAAATCTAATTTATATGATTTGGATGAATTAATTACGTGACATATATACAAAAATTTAAAAATTCTAATTTTAAGTGACAAAGCCAAATGCTACACTCATAACATCACTGCTACGTAAATATTTTTGGTGGTGGTTGATTAGGGTTTATGTGGTGCTTTTGATTTTGTAGAAGAGGAGATTATGGAAGGAATTAAGAAGAATGAAGAGAGATAATTTTTTAATGTGAAGAGGAAGTGAAGAAGACTAAGGGGTTAACATTTTTTTGTTTCTCCCAACTCACCTGTTTGGGTTCCAATTGATATCAATGACTCTACATTTTTCAAAGAAACTATTGAGTTGTCCAAGCATACATGATTTAACGTGTTCATAACAAACATTTTTTTTGCATTTTATTAATATTTATTTAATTTAAAATAATTAATAATTAATAGAATTAAAGTAAGACAAACTTTCCTTTATAGCATCAATATAAAAGAGAATGCATGAGAGATTGACACTTGGAAACATGCCAAAGATCTCATCTTGCTTTTTCTATTCATGATATGATAATTAATATATTAAAAACTAATTAAAAATTAAAATCTTTTGTGAGGTAATTTATAATTAATAAGTTTTTGATGATAAAATATAACAAATATAAAAATAGTCTATGATTAATAAACTAATTTGATTTATTAATGTCATTAAAGTAAGTATTATGATTAGAGTTCTTAACCATTGAAATCATCGATTTTATTTTCTTAATATAAAATACAATAAGTAATCTAGGATCGATAAAATTATTTGATTTAATATTGTCATTAAAATGAATGTTATGATTTAAAGTTTTATTATTAACATATATTATTGAAATAAATCAAAATCTAATTTATATGATTTGGATGAATTAATTACGTGACATATATACAAAAATTTAAAAATTTAATTTTAAGTGACAAAGCCAAATGCTACACTCATAACATCATCGCTACGTAAATATTTTTGGTGGTGGTTGATTAGGGTTTATGTGGTGTTTTGATTTTGTAGAAGAGAAGATTATGGAAGGAATTAAGAAGAATGAAGAGAGATAATTTTTAATGTGAAGAGGAAGTGAAGAAGACTAAGGGTTAACATTTTTTGTTTCTCCCAACTCACCGTTGGGTTCCAATTGATATCAATGACTCTACATTTTTCAAAGAAACTATTGAGTTGTCCAAGCATACATGATTTAACGTGTTCATAACAAACATTTTTTTGAATTTTTTAATCTTATTTAATTTAAATTAATTAATAATTAATAGAATTAAAGTAGACAAACTTTCCTTTTATAGCAACAATAAAAATGAGAATGCATGAGAGATTGACACTTGCAAACTTGCCAAAGATCTCAACTTGCTTTTTCGATGATTGTATGATAATTAATATATTAAAACTAATTAAAATTAAAATCTTTTGTGAGGTAATTTATAATTAATAAGTTTTTGATGATAAAATATAACATATAGAAATAGTCTATGATTAATAAACTAATTTGATTTATAAATGTCATTAAAGTAAGTATTATGATTTAGAGTTCTTAACCATTGAAATCATCGATTTTATTTTCTTATTATAAAATACAATAAGTAATCTAGGATCGATAAAATTATTTGATTTAATATTGTCATTAAAATGAATGTTATGATTTAAAGTTTTATTATTAACATATATTATTGAAATAAATCAAAATCTAATTTATATGATTTGGATGAATTAATTACGTGACATATATACAAAAATTTAAAAATTTAATTTTAAGTGACAAAGCCAAATGCTACACTCATAACATCACTGCTATGAAATATTTTTGGTGGTGGTTGATTAGGGTTTATGTGGTGTTTTTGATTTTGTAAAAGAGAAGATTATGGAAGGAATTAAGAAGAATGAAGAGAGATAATTTTTAATGTGAAAGGAAGTGAAGAAGACTAAGGGTTAACATTTTTTGTTTCTCCCAACTCACCGCTTGGGTTCCAATTGATATCAATGACTCTACATTTTCAAAGAAACTATTGAGTTGTCCAAGCATACATGATTTAACGTGTTCATAACAAACATTTTTTTTGAATTTTTATTAATATTTATTTAATTTAAAATAATTAATAATTAATAGAATTAAAGTAAGACAAACTTTCCTTTTATAGCATCAATATAAAATGAGAATGCATGAGAGATTGACACTTGGAAAACTTGCCAAAGATCTCATCTTGCTTTTTCATTGTATGATAATTAATATATTAAAAAACTAATTAAAAATTAAAATCTTTTGTGAGGTAATTTATAATTAATAAGTTTTGATGATAAAATATAACAAATATAGAAATAGTCTATGATTAATAAACTAATTTGATTTATAATGTCATTAAAGTAAGTATTATGATTTAGAGTTCTTAACCATTGAAATCATCGATTTTATTTTCTTAATATAAAATACAATAAGTAATCTAGGATCGATAAAATTATTTGATTTAATATTGTCATTAAAATGAATGTTATGATTTAAAGTTTTATTATTAACATATATTATTGAAATAAATCAAAATCTAATTTATATGATTTGGATGAATTAATTACGTGACATATATACAAAAATTTAAAAATTTAATTTTAAGTGACAAAGCCAAATGCTACACTCATAACATCATCGCTACAGTAAATATTTTTGGTGGTGGTTGATTAGGGTTTATGTGGTGTTTTTGATTTTGTAAAGAGGAGATTATGGAAGGAATTAAGAAGAATGAAGAGAGATAATTTTTAATGTAAGAGGAAGTGAAGAAGACTAAGGGTTAACATTTTTTTGTTTCTCCCAACTCACCCGTTTGGGTTCCAATTGATATCAATGACTCTACATTTTCAAAGAAACTATTGAGTTGTCCAAGCATACATGATTTAACGTGTTCATAACAAACATTTTTTTTTGAATTTTTATTAATATTTATTTAATTTAAAATAATTAATAATTAATAGAATTAAAGTAAGACAAACTTTCCTTTTATAGCATCAATAAAAAATGAGAATGCATGAGAGATTGACACTTGGAAAATGCCAAAGATCTCATCTTGCTTTTTCTATTGCATGATTGTATGATAATTAATATATTAAAAACTAATTAAAAATTAAAATCTTTTGTGAGGTAATTTATAATTAATAAGTTTTGATGATAAAATATAACAAATATAGAAATAGTCTATGATTAATAAACTAATTTGATTTATTAATGTCATTAAAGTAAATATTATGATTAAGAGTTCTTAACCATTGAAATCATCGATTTTATTTTCTTAATATAAAATACAATAAGTAATCTAGGATCGATAAAATTATTTGATTTAATATTGTCATTAAAATGAATGTTATGATTTAAAGTTTTATTATTAACATATATTATTGAAATAAATCAAAATCTAATTTATATGATTTGGATGAATTAATTACGTGACATATATATACAAAATTTAAAAATTTAATTTTAAGTGACAAAGCCAAATGCTACACTCATAACATCATTGCTAGAAATATTTTTGGTGGTGGTTGATTAGGGTTTATGTGGTGTTTTGATTTTGTAGAAGAGAAGATTATGGAAGGAATTAAGAAGAATGAGAGAGATAATTTTTAATGTGAAAGGAAGTGAAGAAGACTAAGGGTTAACATTTTTTTGTTTCTCCCAACTCACCTGTTGGGTTCCAATTGATATCAATGACTCTACATTTTCAAAGAAACTATTGAGTTGTCCAAGCATACATGATTTAACGTGTTCATAACAAACATTTTTTTTTGAATTTTTATTAATATTTATTTAATTTAAAATAATTAATAATTAATAGAATTAAAGTAAGACAAACTTTCCTTTTATAGCAAATATAAAATGAGAATGCATGAGAGATTGACACTTGGCAAACATGCCAAAGATCTCATCTTGCTTTTTATTGCATGATTGTATGATAATTAATATATTAAAAACTAATTAAAATTAAAATCTTTTGTGAGGTAATTTATAATTAATAAGTTTTTATTATAAAATATAACAAATATAAAATAGTCTATGATTAGTAAACTAATTTGATTTATTAATGTCATTAAAGTAAGTATTATGATTTAGAGTTCTTAACAATTGAAATCATCGATTTTATTTTCTTATTATAAAATACAATAAGTAATCTAGGATCGATAAAATTATTTGATTTAATATTGTCATTAAAATGAATGTTATGATTTAAAGTTTTATTATTAACATATATTATTGAAATAAATCAAAATCTAATTTATATGATTTGGATGAATTAATTACGTGACATATATACAAAAATTTAAAAATTCTAATTTTAAGTGACAAAGCCAAATGCTACACTCATAACATCACTGCTACATAAATATTTTTTGGTGGTGGTTGATTAGGGTTTATGAGGTGTTTTTGATTTTGTAAAAGAGAAGATTATGGAAGGAATTAAGAAGATGAAGAGAGATAATTTTTAATGTGAAAGGAAGTGAAGAAGACTAAGGGTTAACATTTTTTTGTTTCTCCCAACTCACCTGCTTGGGTTCCAATTGATATCAATGACTCTACATTTTCAAAGAAACTATTGAGTTGTCCAAGCATACATGATTTAACGTGTTCATAACAAACATTTTTTTTTGCATTTTTATTAATATTTATTTAATTTAAAATAATTAATAATTAATAGAATTAAAGTAGAACAAACTTTCCTTTTATAGCAACAATATAAAAGAGAATGCATGAGAGATTGACACTTGGCAAACATGCCAAAGATCTCATCTTGCTTTTTCTATTGCATGATTGTATGATAATTAATATATTAAAAACTAATTAAAAATTAAAATCTTTTGTGAGGTAATTTATAATTAATAAGTTTTTATTATAAAATATAACAAATATAGAAATAGTCTATGATTAGTAAACTAATTTGATTTATTAATGTCATTAAAGTAAGTATTATGATTTAGAGTTCTTAACAATTGAAATCATCGATTTTATTTTCTTATTATAAAATACAATAAGTAATCTAGGATCGATAAAATTATTTGATTTAATATTGTCATTAAAATGAATGTTATGATTTAAAGTTTTATTATTAACATATATTATTGAAATAAATCAAAATCTAATTTATATGATTTGGATGAATTAATTACGTGACATATATACAAAATTTAAAATTTAATTTTAAGTGACAAAGCCAAATGCTACACTCATAACATCACCAACAGTAAATATTTTTGGTGGTGGTTGATTAGGGTTTATGGGTGTTTTGATTTTGTAAAGAGGAGATTATGGAAGGAATTAAGAAGAATGAAGAGAGATAATTTTTTAATGTGAAGAGGAAGTGAAGAAGACTAAGGGGTTAACATTTTTTGTTTCTCCCAACTCACCTGTTTGGGTTCCAATTGATATCAATGACTCTACATTTTTCAAAGAAACTATTGAGTTGTCCAAGCATACATGATTTAACGTGTTCATAACAAACATTTTTTTTAATTGTTATTAATATTTATTTAATTTAAAATAATTAATAATTAATAGAATTAAAGTAAGACAAACCTTCCTTTTATAGCATCAATAAAAAAGAGAATGCATGAGAGATTGACACTTGGCAAACATGCCAAAGATCTCATCTTGCTTTTTATTGCATGATTGTATGATAATTAATATATTAAAAACTAATTAAAAATTAAAATCTTTTGTGAGGTAATTTATAATTAATAAGTTTTTATTATAAAATATAACAAATATAGAAATAGTCTATGATTAGTAAACTAATTTGATTTATTAATGTCATTAAAGTAAGTATTATGATTTAGAGTTCTTAACAATTGAAATCATCGATTTTATTTTCTTATTATAAAATACAATAAGTAATCTAGGATCGATAAAATTATTTGATTTAATATTGTCATTAAAATGAATGTTATGATTTAAAGTTTTATTATTAACATATATTATTGAAATAAATCAAAATCTAATTTATATGATTTGGATGAATTAATTACGTGACATATATACAAAAATTTAAAATTTAATTTTAAGTGACAAAGCCAAATGCTACACTCATAACATCACCTACAGTAAATATTTTTTGGTGGTGGTTGATTAGGGTTTATGGTGTTTTTGATTTTGTAGAAGAGAAGATTATGGAAGGAATTAAGAAGAATGAAGAGAGATAATTTTTAATGTGAAAGGAAGTGAAGAAGACTAAGGGTTAACATTTTTTTTGTTTCTCCCAACTCACCTGCTTTTCCAATTGATATCAATGACTCTACATTTTCAAAGAAACTATTGAGTTGTCCAAGCATACATGATTTAACGTGTTCATAACAAACATTTTTTTTGCATTTTATTAATATTTATTTAATTTAAAATAATTAATAATTAATAGAATTAAAGTAGACAAACTTTCCTTTTATAGCATCAATATAAATGAGAATGCATGAGAGATTGACACTTGGCAAACATGCCAAAGATCTCATCTTGCTTTTCTATTGCATGATTGTATGATAATTAATATATTAAAAACTAATTAAAAATTAAAATCTTTGTGAGGTAATTTATAATTAATAAGTTTTTGATTATAAAATATAACAAATATAAAATAGTCTATGATTAGTAAACTAATTTGATTTATTAATGTCATTAAAGTAAGTATTATGATTTAGAGTTCTTAACAATTGAAATCATCGATTTTATTTTCTTATTATAAAATACAATAAGTAATCTAGGATCGATAAAATTATTTGATTTAATATTGTCATTAAAATGAATGTTATGATTTAAAGTTTTATTATTAACATATATTATTGAAATAAATCAAAATCTAATTTATATGATTTGGATGAATTAATTACGTGACATATATACAAAAATTTAAAAATTTAATTTTAAGTGACAAAGCCAATGCTACACTCATAACATCATCAAGTATGTAAATATTTTTGGTGGTGGTTGATTAGGGTTTATGAGGTGTTTTGATTTTGTAAAGAAGATTATGGAAGGAATTAAGAAGTATGAAGAGAGATAATTTTTAATGTGTAAAGGAAGTGAAGAAGACTAAGGTTAACATTTTTTTGTTTCTCCCAACTCACCTGCTTGGTTCCAATTGATATCAATGACTCTACATTTTCAAAGAAACTATTGAGTTGTCCAAGCATACATGATTTAACGTGTTCATAACAAACATTTTTTTTGAATTTTTATTAATATTTATTTAATTTAAAATAATTAATAATTAATAGAATTAAAGTAGACAAACCTTCCTTTTATAGCATCAATATAAAATGAGAATGCATGAGAGATTGACACTTGGCAAACATGCCAAAGATCTCATCTTGCTTTTCTATTGCATGATTGTATGATAATTAATATATTAAAAACTAATTAAAATTAAAATCTTTGTGAGGTAATTTATAATTAATAAGTTTTTATTATAAAATATAACAAATATAGAAATAGTCTATGATTAGTAAACTAATTTGATTTATTAATGTCATTAAAGTAAGTATTATGATTTAGAGTTCTTAATTGAAATCATCGATTTTATTTTCTTATTATAAAATACAATAAGTAATCTAGGATCGATAAAATTATTTGATTTAATATTGTCATTAAAATGAATGTTATGATTTAAAGTTTTATTATTAACATATATTATTGAAATAAATCAAAATCTAATTTATATGATTTGGATGAATTAATTACGTGACATATATACAAAATTTAAAAATTTAATTTTAAGTGACAAAGCCAAATGCTACACTCATAACATCATCAGTAAATATTTTTTGGTGGTGGTTGATTAGGGTTTATGAGGTGTTTTTGATTTTGTAAAGAGAAGATTATGGAAGGAATTAAGAAGAATGAAGAGATAATTTTTAATGTGAAAGGAAGTGAAGAAGACTAAGGGTTAACATTTTTTTTTCTCCCAACTCACCGTTGGGTTCCAATTGATATCAATGACTCTACATTTTTCAAAGAAACTATTGAGTTGTCCAAGCATACATGATTTAACGTGTTCATAACAAACATTTTTTTTGAATTTTATTAATATTTATTTAATTTAAAATAATTAATAATTAATAGAATTAAAGTAAGACAAACTTCCTTTATGGCATCAATATAAAATGAGAATGCATGAGATTGACACTTGGCAAACATGCCAAAGATCTCATCTTGCTTTTCTATTGCATGATTGTATGATAATTAATATATTAAAAAACTAATTAAAATTAAAATCTTTTGTGAGGTAATTTATAATTAATAAGTTTTTATTATAAAATATAACAAATATAGAAATAGTCTATGATTAGTAAACTAATTTGATTTATTAATGTCATTAAAGTAAGTATTATGATTTAGAGTTCTTAACAATTGAAATCATCGATTTTATTTTCTTATTATAAATACAATAAGTAATCTAGGATCGATAAAATTATTTGATTTAATATTGTCATTAAAATGAATGTTATGATTTAAAGTTTTATTATTAAATATATTATTGAAATAAATCAAAATCTAATTTATATGATTTGGATGAATTAATTACGTGACATATATACAAAAATTTAAAATTTAATTTTAAGTGACAAAGCCAAATGCTACACTCATAACATCACCTATGTAAATATTTTTTGGTGGTGGTTGATTAGGGTTTATGAGGTGTTTTTGATTTTGTAAAAGAGAGATTATGGAAGGAATTAAGAAGAATGAAGAGAGATAATTTTTAATGTGAAGAGGACGTGAAGAAGACTAAGGGTTAACATTTTTTTTGTTTCTCCCAACTCACCTGTTTGGGTTCCAATTGATATCAATGACTCTACATTTTCAAAGAAACTATTGAGTTGTCCAAGCATACATGATTTAACGTGTTCATAACAAACATTTTTTTGCATTTTTATTAATATTTATTTAATTTAAAATAATTAATAATTAATAGAATTAAAGTAGACAAACTTTCCTTTTATAGCATCAATATAAAATGAGAATGCATGAGAGATTGACACTTGGAAACATGCCAAAGATCTCATCTTGCTTTTTCATGATTGTATGATAATTAATATATTAAAACTAATTAAAAATTAAAATCTTTTGTGAGGTAATTTATAATTAATAAGTTTTTGATTATAAAATATAACAAATATAAAATAGTCTATGATTAATAAACTAATTTGATTTATTAATGTCATTAAAGTAATATTATGATTAGAGTTCTTAACCATTGAAATCATCGATTTTATTTTCTTAATATAAAATACAATAAGTAATCTAGGATCGATAAAATTATTTGATTTAATATTGTCATTAAAATGAATGTTATGATTTAAAGTTTTATTATTAACATATATTATTGAAATAAATCAAAATCTAATTTATATGATTTGGATGAATTAATTACGTGACATATATACAAAATTTAAAATTTAATTTTATGACAAAGCCAAATGCTACACTCATAACATCACCTACATGAAATATTTTTGGTGGTGGTTGATTAGGGTTTATGAGGTGTTTTTGATTTTGTAGAAGAGAAGATTATGGAAGGAATTAAGAAGAATGAAGAGAGATAATTTTTAATGTGAAAGGAAGTGAAGAAGACTAAGGGGTTAACATTTTTTGTTTCTCCCAACTCACCTGTGGGTTCCAATTGATATCAATGACTCTACATTTTCAAAGAAACTATTGAGTTGTCCAAGCATACATGATTTAACGTGTTCATAACAAACATTTTTTTTTGAATTTTTATTAATATTTAATTTAAAATAATTAATAATTAATAGAATTAAAGTAGGACAAACCTTCCTTTTATAGCATCAATATAAAATGAGAATGCATGAGAGATTGACACTTGCAAACATGCCAAAGATCTCATCTTGCTTTTTCTATTATGATTGTATGATAATTAATATATTAAAACTAATTAAAAATTAAAATCTTTTGTGAGGTAATTTATAATTAATAAGTTTTTATTATAAAATATAACAAATATAGAAATAGTCTATGATTAGTAAACTAATTTGATTTATTAATGTCATTAAAGTAAGTATTATGATTTAGAGTTCTTAACCATTGAAATCATCGATTTTATTTTCTTATTATAAAATACAATAAGTAATCTAGGATCGATAAAATTATTTGATTTAATATTGTCATTAAAATGAATGTTATGATTTAAAGTTTTATTATTAACATATATTATTGAAATAAATCAAAATCTAATTTATATGATTTGGATGAATTAATTACGTGACATATATACAAAATTTAAAAATTTAATTTTAAGTGACAAAGCCAAATGCTACACTCATAACATCATCATATAAATATTTTTGGTGGTGGTTGATTAGGGTTTATGGTGTTTTTGATTTTGTAGAAGAGGAGATTATGGAAGGAATTAAGAAGAATGAGAGAGATAATTTTTAATGTGAAGAGGAAGTGAAGAAGACTAAGGGTTAACATTTTTTTGTTTCTCCCAACTCAATTTTGGTTCCAATTGATATCAATGACTCTACATTTTCAAAGAAACTATTGAGTTGTCCAAGCATACATGATTTAACGTGTTCATAACAAACATTTTTTTTGCATTTTATTAATCTTTATTTAATTTAAAATAATTAATAATTAATAGAATTAAAGTAAGACAAACTTTCCTTTTATAGCAACAATAAAAAGAGAATGCATGAGAGATTGACACTTGGAAACATGCCAAAGATCTCAACTTGCTTTTTCTATTGCATGATTGTATGATAATTAATATATTAAAAACTAATTAAAAATTAAAATCTTTTGTGAGGTAATTTATAATTAATAAGTTTGTATGATAAAATATAACAAATATAGAAATAGTCTATGATTAATAAACTAATTTGATTTATTAATGTCATTAAAGTAAGTATTATGATTAAGAGTTCTTAACCATTGAAATCATCGATTTTATTTTCTTAATATAAAATACAATAAGTAATCTAGGATCGATAAAATTATTTGATTTAATATTGTCATTAAAATGAATGTGATTTAAAGTTTTATTATTAACATATATTATTGAAATAAATGAAAATCTAATTTATATGATTTGGATGAATTAATTACGTGACATATATACAAAAATTTAAAATTTAATTTTAAGTGACAAAGCCAAATGCTACACTCATAACATCATCACATGTAAATATTTTTGGTGGTGGTTGATTAGGGTTTATGAGGTGTTTTGATTTTGTAAAGAGAAGATTATGGAAGGAATTAAGAAGTATGAAGAGAGATAATTTTTTAATGTGTAAAGGAAGTGAAGAAGACTAAGGGGTTAACATTTTTTTTTGTTTCTCCCAACTCACCTGTTTGGGTTCCAATTGATATCAATGACTCTACATTTTTCAAAGAAACTATTGAGTTGTCCAAGCATACATGATTTAACGTGTTCATAACAAACATTTTTTTTTTGAATTTTTATTAATATTTATTTAATTTAAAATAATTAATAATTAATAGAATTAAAGTAGACAAACCTTCCTTTTATGGCATCAATATAAAATGAGAATGCATGAGAGATTGACACTTGGCAAACATGCCAAAGATCTCATCTTGCGTTTTTCTATTGCATGATTGTATGATAATTAATATATTAAAAAACTAATTAAAAATTAAAATCTTTTGTGAGGTAATTTATAATTAATAAGTTTTTTATTATAAAATATAACAAATATAGAAATAGTCTATGATTAGTAAACTAATTTGATTTATTAATGTCATTAAAGTAAGTATTATGATTTAGAGTTCTTAACAATTGAAATCATCGATTTTATTTTCTTATTATAAAATACAATAAGTAATCTAGGATCGATAAAATTATTTGATTTAATATTGTCATTAAAATGAATGTTATGATTTAAAGTTTTATTATTAACATATATTATTGAAATAAATCAAAATCTAATTTATATGATTTGGATGAATTAATTACGTGACATATATACAAAAATTTAAAAATTCTAATTTTAAGTGACAAAGCCAAATGCTACACTCATAACATCACTGCTACAGAAATATTTTTGGTGGTGGTTGATTAGGGTTTATGAGGTGTTTTTGATTTTGTAAAAGAGAAGATTATGGAAGGAATTAAGAAGTATGAAGAGAGATAATTTTTTAATGTGTAAAGGAAGTGAAGAAGACTAAGGGGTTAACATTTTTTTGTTTCTCCCAACTCACCTGTTTGGGTTCCAATTGATATCAATGACTCTACATTTTTCAAAGAAACTATTGAGTTGTCCAAGCATACATGATTTAACGTGTTCATAACAAACATTTTTTTTTTGAATTTTTATTAATATTTATTTAATTTAAAATAATTAATAATTAATAGAATTAAAGTAGGACAAACTTTCCTTTTATGGCATCAATATAAAATGAGAATGCATGAGAGATTGACACTTGGCAAACATGCCAAAGATCTCATCTTGCTTATTGCATGATTGTATGATAATTAATATATTAAAAACTAATTAAAAATTAAAATCTTTTGTGAGGTAATTTATAATTAATAAGTTTTTTATTATAAAATATAACAAATATAGAAATAGTCTATGATTAGTAAACTAATTTGATTTATTAATGTCATTAAAGTAAGGATTATGATTTAGAGTTCTTAACAGTTGAAATCATCGATTTTATTTTCTTATTATAAAATACAATAAGTAATCTAGGATCGATAAAATTATTTGATTTAATATTGTCATTAAAATGAATGTTATGATTTAAAGTTTTATTATTAATATATATTATTGAAATAAATCAAAATCTAATTTATATGATTTGGATGAATTAATTACGTGACATATATACAAAATTTAAAATTTAATTTTAAGTGACAAAGCCAAATGCTACACTCATAACATCATCACAGTAAATATTTTTGGTGGTGGTTGATTAGGGTTTATGAGGTGTTTTGATTTTGTAGAAGAGGAGATTATGGAAGGAATTAAGAATGAAGAGAGATAATTTTTAATGTGAAAGGAAGTGAAGAAGACTAAGGGGTTAACATTTTTTTGTTTCTCCCAACTCACCTGTTTGGGTTCCAATTGATATCAATGACTCTACATTTTCAAAGAAACTATTGAGTTGTCCAAGCATACATGATTTAACGTGTTCATAACAAACATTTTTTTTTGAATTAATATTTATTTAATTTAAAATAATTAATAATTAATAGAATTAAAGTAGACAAACTTTCCTTTTATAGCATCAATATAAAATGAGAATGCATGAGAGATTGACACTTGGCAAACATGCCAAAGATCTCAACTTGCTTTTTCATTCATGATTGTATGATAATTAATATATTAAAAACTAATTAAAAATTAAAATCTTTTGTGAGGTAATTTATAATTAATAAGTTTTTGATTATAAAATATAACAAATATAGAAATAGTCTATGATTAGTAAACTAATTTGATTTATTAATGTCATTAAAGTAAGTATTATGATTTAGAGTTCTTAACAATTGAAATCATCGATTTTATTTTCTTATTATAAAATACAATAAGTAATCTAGGATCGATAAAATTATTTGATTTAATATTGTCATTAAAATGAATGTTATGATTTAAAGTTTTATTATTAATATATATTATTGAAATAAATGAAAATCTAATTTATATGATTTGGATGAATTAATTACGTGACATATATACAAAAATTTAAAATTCTAATTTTAAGTGACAAAGCCAAATGCTACACTCATAACATCACCGCTATGTAAATATTTTTGGTGGTGGTTGATTAGGGTTTATGTGGTGTTTTGATTTTGTAGAAGAGGAGATTATGGAAGGAATTAAGAAGTATGAAGAGAGATAATTTTAATGTGAAAGGAAGTGAAGAAGACTAAGGGGTTAACATTTTTTTTTGTTTCTCCCAACTCACCTGTTTGGGTTCCAATTGATATCAATGACTCTACATTTTTCAAAGAAACTATTGAGTTGTCCAAGCATACATGATTTAACGTGTTCATAACAAACATTTTTTTTTGCATTTTTATTAATATTTATTTAATTTAAAATAATTAATAATTAATAGAATTAAAGTACGACAAACTTTCCTTTTATAGCATCAATATAAAATGAGAATGCATGAGAGATTGACACTTGGCAAACATGCCAAAGATCTCATCTTGCGTTTTTCTATTGCATGATTGTATGATAATTAATATATTAAAACTAATTAAAAATTAAAATCTTTGTGAGGTAATTTATAATTAATAAGTTTTTATTATAAAATATAACAAATATAGAAATAGTCTATGATTAGTAAACTAATTTGATTTATTAATGTCATTAAAGTAAGTATTATGATTTAGAGTTCTTAACCATTGAAATCATCGATTTTATTTTCTTATTATAAAATACAATAAGTAATCTAGGATCGATAAAATTATTTGATTTAATATTGTCATTAAAATGAATGTTATGATTTAAAGTTTTATTATTAACATATATTATTGAAATAAATCAAAATCTAATTTATATGATTTGGATGAATTAATTACGTGACATATATACAAAATTTAAAATTTAATTTTAAGTGACAAAGCCAAATGCTACACTCATAACATCATCAACATAAATATTTTTGGTGGTGGTTGATTAGGGTTTATGAGGTTTTTGATTTTGTAGAAGAGGAGATTATGGAAGGAATTAAGAAGAATGAAGAGATAATTTTTAATGTGAAAGGAAGTGAAGAAGACTAAGGTTAACATTTTTTGTTTCTCCCAACTCACCGCTTGGGTTCCAATTGATATCAATGACTCTACATTTTTCAAAGAACCTATTGAGTTGTCCAAGCATACATGATTTAACGTGTTCATAACAAACATGTTTTTTTTTGAATTTTTATTAATATTTATTTAATTTAAAATAATTAATAATTAATTGAATTAAAGTAAGACAAACTTTCCTTTTATAGCAACAATAAAAAAAGAGAATGCATGAGAGATTGACACTTGGAAAACTTGCCAAAGATCTCATCTTGCTTTTTTTGATTGTATGATAATTAATATATTAAAAACTAATTAAAAATTAAAATCTTTTGTGAGGTAATTTATAATTAATAAGTTTTTATTATAAAATATAACAAATATAGAAATAGTCTATGATTAATAAACTAATTTGATTTATAAATGTCATTAAAGTAAATATTATGATTTAGAGTTCTTAACCATTGAAATCATCGATTTTATTTTCTTAATATAAAATACAATAAGTAATCTAGGATCGATAAAATTATTTGATTTAATATTGTCATTAAAATGAATGTTATGATTTAAAGTTTTATTATTAACATATATTATTGAAATAAATCAAAATCTAATTTATATGATTTGGATGAATTAATTACGTGACATATATACAAAAATTTAAAAATTTAATTTTAAGTGACAAAGCCAAATGCTACACTCATAACATCACCACATGTAAATATTTTTTGGTGGTGGTTGATTAGGGTTTATGTGGTGTTTTGATTTTGTAGAAGAGGAGATTATGGAAGGAATTAAGAAGAATGAAGAGATAATTTTTAATGTGAAAGGAAGTGAAGAAGACTAAGGGTTAACATTTTTTTTTCTCCCAACTCACCTGTTGGTTCCAATTGATATCAATGACTCTACATTTTCAAAGAAACTATTGAGTTGTCCAAGCATACATGATTTAACGTGTTCATAACAAACATTTTTTTTGCATTTTATTAATATTTATTTAATTTAAAATAATTAATAATTAATAGAATTAAAGTAAGACAAACTTTCCTTTTATAGCAACAATAAAAAGAGAATGCATGAGAGATTGACACTTGGAAAACATGCCAAAGATCTCAACTTGCTTTTTTTGCATGATTGTATGATAATTAATATATTAAAAACTAATTAAAAATTAAAATCTTTTGTGAGGTAATTTATAATTAATAAGTTTGTGATGATAAAATATAACAAATATAAAAATAGTCTATGATTAATAAACTAATTTGATTTATTAATGTCATTAAAGTAAGTATTATGATTTAGAGTTCTTAACCATTGAAATCATCGATTTTATTTTCTTAATATAAAATACAATAAGTAATCTAGGATCGATAAAATTATTTGATTTAATATTGTCATTAAAATGAATGTTATGATTTAAAGTTTTATTATTAACATATATTATTGAAATAAATCAAAATCTAATTTATATGATTTGGATGAATTAATTACGTGACATATATACAAAAATTTAAAAATTAATTTTATGACAAAGCCAAATGCTACACTCATAACATCACCGATAAATATTTTTTGGTGGTTGATTAGGGTTTATGTGGTGTTTTGATTTTGTAGAAGAGGAGATTATGGAAGGAATTAAGAAGAATGAAGAGAGATAATTTTTAATGTGAAAGGAAGTGAAGACTAAGGGGTTAACATTTTTTTGTTTCTCCCAACTCACCGTTGGGTTCCAATTGATATCAATGACTCTACATTTTTCAAAGAAACTATTGAGTTGTCCAAGCATACATGATTTAACGTGTTCATAACAAACATTTTTTTTGAATTTTATTAATATTTATTTAATTTAAAATAATTAATAATTAATAGAATTAAAGTAAACAAACTTTCCTTTTATAGCATCAATATAAAATGAGAATGCATGAGAGATTGACACTTGCAAACATGCCAAAGATCTCATCTTGCTTTTTCTATTATGATTGTATGATAATTAATATATTAAAAACTAATTAAAAATTAAAATCTTTTGTGAGGTAATTTATAATTAATAAGTTTTTATGATAAAATATAACAAATATAAAATAGTCTATGATTAAAACTAATTTGATTTATTAATGTCATTAAAGTAAGTATTATGATTTAGAGTTCTTAACCATTGAAATCATCGATTTTATTTTCTTATTATAAAATACAATAAGTAAATCTAGGATCGATAAAATTATTTGATTTAATATTGTCATTAAAATGAATGTTACGATTTAAAGTTTTATTATTAAATATATTATTGAAATAAATGAAAATCTAATGTATATGATTTGGATGAATTAATTACGTGACATATATACAAAAATTTAAAAATTCTAATTTTAAGTGACAAAGCAAATGCTACACTCATAACATCATCACATAAATATTTTTGGTGGTGGTTGATTAGGTTTATGTGTGTTTTGATTTTGTAAAGAGAGATTATGGAAGGAATTAAGAAGAATGAAGAGATAATTTTTAATGTGAAGAGGAAGTGAAGAAGACTAAGGGGTTAACATTTTTTTGTTTCTCCCAACTCACCGCTTGGTTCCAATTGATATCAATGACTCTACATTTTTCAAAGAAACTATTGAGTTGTCCAAGCATACATGATTTAACGTGTTCATAACAAACATTTTTTTTTGCATTTTCATTAATCTTAATTTAATTTAAAATAATTAATAATTAATAGAATTAAAGTAAGACAAACTTTCCTTTTATAGCAACAATAAAAATGAGAATGCATGAGAGATTGACACTTGGAAAACTTGCAAAGATCTCATCTTGCTTTTTCGATTGTATGATAATTAATATATTAAAAACTAATTAAAATTAAAATCTTTTGTGAGGTAATTTATAATTAATAAGTTTTTATGATAAAATATAACAAATATAAAAATAGTCTATGATTAATAAACTAATTTGATTTATAAATGTCATTAAAGTAAATATTATGATTAAGAGTTCTTAACCATTGAAATCATCGATTTTATTTTCTTATTAAAACAATAAATGTATAGAACAATCTAGGATCGATAAAATTATTTGATTTAATATTGTCATTAAAATGAATGTTACGATTTAAAGTTTTATTATTAACATATATTATTGAAATAAATCAAAATCTAATTTATATGATTTGGATGAATTAATTACGTGATATATACAAAATTTAAAATTCTAATTTTAAGTGACAAAGCCAATGCTACACTCATAACATCACCGCTAGTAAATATTTTTGGTGGTTGATTAGGGTTTATGTGGTGTTTTGATTTTGTAGAAGAGAGATTATGGAAGGAATTAAGAAGAATGAAGAGAGATAATTTTTAATGTGAAGAGGAAGTGAAGAAGACTAAGGGTTAACATTTTTTTGTTTCTCCCAACTCACCTGTTTGGGTTCCAATTGATATCAATGACTCTACATTTTCAAAGAAACTATTGAGTTGTCCAAGCATACATGATTTAACGTGTTCATAACAAACATTTTTTGCATTTTTATTAATCTTTATTTAATTTAAAATAATTAATAATTAATAGAATTAAAGTAAGACAAACTTCCTTTTATAGCATCAATATAAAAAGAGAATGCATGAGAGATTGACACTTGGAAAACTTGCCAAAGATCTCAACTTGCTTTTTCTATTGATTGTATGATAATTAATATATTAAAAAATAATTAAAAATTAAAATCTTTGTGAGGTAATTTATAATTAATAAGTTTGTGATGATAAAATATAACAAATATAAAAATAGTCTATGATTAATAAACTAATTTGATTTATAAATGTCATTAAAGTAAGTATTATGATTAAGAGTTCTTAACCATTGAAATCATCGATTTTATTTTCTTAATATAAAATACAATGTATAAAAATCTAGGATCGATAAAATTATTTGATTTAATATTGTCATTAAAATGAATGTTACGATTTAAAGTTTTATTATTAATATATTATTGAAATAAATCAAAATCTAATTTATATGATTTGGATGAATTAATTACGTGACATATATACAAAAATTTAAAAATCTTAATTTTAAGTGACAAAGCCAAATGCTACACTCATAACATCATCCCTGTAAATATTTTTGGTGGTGGTTGATTAGGGTTTATGGTGTTTTGATTTTGTAGAAGAGGAGATTATGGAAGGAATTAAGAATGAAGAGAGATAATTTTTTAATGTGAAGAGGAAGTGAAGAAGACTAAGGGGTTAACATTTTTTTTGTTTCTCCCAACTCACCTGTTTGGGTTCCAATTGATATCAATGACTCTACATTTTTCAAAGAAACTATTGAGTTGTCCAAGCATACATGATTTAACGTGTTCATAACAAACATTTTTTTTTGCATTTTCATTAATCTTAATTTAATTTAAACTAATTAATAATTAATAGAATTAAAGTAAGACAAACTTTCCTTTTATAGCAACAATAAAAAAGAGAATGCATGAGAGATTGAAACTTGGAAAACTTGCCAAAGATCTCAACTTGCTTTTTCGATTGTATGATAATTAATATATTAAAACAGTAATTAAAAATTAAAATCTTTTGTGAGGTAATTTATAATTAATAAGTTTGTATGATAAAATATAACAAATATAAAAATAGTCTATGATTAATAAACTAATTTGATTTATAAATGTCATTAAAGTAATATTATGATTAAGAGTTCTTAACCATTGAAATCATCGATTTTATTTTCTTAATATAAAATACAATAAATGTATAGAACAATCTAGGATCGATAAAACAATTTGATTTAATATTGTCATTAAAATGAATGTTACGATTTAAAGTTTTATTATTAACATATATTATTGAAATAAATGAAAATCTAATGTATATGATTTGGATGAATTAATTACGTGACATATATACAAAAATTTAAAAATCTTAATTTTAAGTGACAAAGCAAAATGCTACACTCATAACATCACTCCTACAGAAATAGGGTTTCTGTGGTGTTTTTGATTTTGTAGAAGAGGAGATTATGGAAGGAATTAAGAAGAATGAAGAGATAATTTTTAATGTGAAGAGGAAGTGAAGAAGACTAAGGTTAACATTTTTTGTTTCTCCCAACTCACCTGTTTGGTTCCAATTGATATCAATGACTCTACATTTTTCAAAGAAACTATTGAGTTGTCCAAGCATACATGATTTAACGTGTTCATAACAAACTTATTTTTTTGCATTTTCATTAATCTTAATTTAATTTAAATTAATTAATAATTAATAGAATTAAAGTAAGACAAACTTTCCTTTTATAGCAACAATAAAAAAGAGAATGCATGAGAGATTGACACTTGGCAAACATGCCAAAGATCTCAACTTGCTTTTTCGATTGTATGATAATTAATATATTAAAAAACTAATTAAAAATTAAAATCTTTGTGAGGTAATTTATAATTAATAAGTTTGTGATGATAAAATATAACAAATATAAAATAGTCTATGATTAATAAACTAATTTGATTTATAAATGTCATTAAAGTAATATTATGATTAAGAGTTCTTAACCATTGCATCGATTTTATTTTCTTAATATAAAATACAATAAATGTATAGAACAATCTAGGATCGATAAAATTATTTGATTTAATATTGTCATTAAAATGAATGTTACGATTTAAAGTTTTATTATTAACATATATTATTGAAATAAATGAAAATCTAATGTATATGATTTGGATGAATTAATTACGTGACATATATACAAAATTTAAAAATTCTAATTTTAAGTGACAAAGCCAAATGCTACACTCATAACATCATCACATGTAAATATTTTTGGTGGTGGTTGATTAGGGTTTATGTGGTGTTTTTGATTTTGTAGAAGAGGAGATTATGGAAGGAATTAAGAAGAATGAAGAGATAATTTTTAATGTGAAGAGGAAGTGAAGAAGACTAAGGGTTAACATTTTTGTTTCTCCCAACTCACCTTTGGGTTCCAATTGATATCAATGACTCTACATTTTCAAAGAAACTATTGAGTTGTCCAAGCATACATGATTTAACGTGTTCATAACAAACATTTTTTTTGCATTTTTATTAATATTTATTTAATTTAAAATAATTAATAATTAATAGAATTAAAGTAGACAAACTTTCCTTTTATGGCATCAATATAAAATGAGAATGCATGAGATTGACACTTGGCAAACATGCCAAAGATCTCATCTTGCTTATTGCATGATTGTATGATAATTAATATATTAAAAATTAATTAAAAATTAAAATCTTTTGTGAGGTAATTTATAATTAATAAGTTTTTATTATAAAATATAACAAATATAGAAATAGTCTATGATTAGTAAACTAATTTGATTTATTAATGTCATTAAAGTAAGTATTATGATTTAGAGTTCTTAACAATTGAAATCATCGATTTTATTTTCTTATTATAAAATACAATAAGTAATCTAGGATCGATAAAATTATTTGATTTAATATTGTCATTAAAATGAATGTTATGATTTAAAGTTTTATTTTAACATATACTATTGAAATAAATCAAAATCTAATTTATATGATTTGGATGAATTAATTACGGACATATATACAAAAATTTAAAATTTAATTTTAAGTGACAAAGCCAATGCTACATCATAACATCACCATAAAATATTTAATGGCCATGGATGTAATAGTTTTAATTAGGTTTTACTGCATTCTATATTATAACTTAAAGCCATGTAATAGAAGAGATACTTTGCACTTAACTTTCCTAATTTGCTTTCCACCTATAAACCGCTAGTAAATTAAAGTAATGGCATGATAAAATCCACATAGCTAACTCTAATCACAAGATAAATTATCCAACTCAACACACTTTTTCACACACCCTATGGTATTTTTTGTTTAATAAATGGTCAAGTCCTAACGAGGTATCCTAGCACCGCTGCTTACAAACATATCATCATATTCAATCAAAGATCATAGTCCGATGACCGATGTTTCTAAAGTGATGATCGCCCCTACGCTAGGATACCCTAACGAGTTGCTTTTATGACCATTATATGTCCTTCAAATGTCCTTCACATCCAAAAATAGGTTACCTACCAACTAACTAGATGGATAGCACTATTCAAAGAAAGTAAATAACAAAATCACCTCTGAGGTAATAGACTTTAATTGTCTGTCTATCAAAAAACTTTTCCCAACACTTTCTAAAAAGTTCATTTTCAAATATACATTCCAACGTAAATCATTACAAATTCTTCCAAAACGAATATTTCCGAACACTAGACATTCCGAATCATTACGAAGTCACGAATGCCTTTTCAAAACATTTTCAACACACACACGTAAAGCAATCAAAGTTAATTAAGAGTTGAGATAATATGTATGGAAAATATACCTTCCTTTTCATAATCACCTCCTTACTCAATCTAACGAAGGTCTTTTCCTATTCTTTACCGCCCTTAATTGATAAAATAAAGTTTGCACTCAATATCGCAACATTTGGATCAAACGAAACAATCCAAAGTCGCTCCACCGTGTTGACAGTGACTTGGTAAATATTTGAATTTTTGTGGTTGGTTAGGCTAGTAATCCGTGGAGCATCCGAACTAGTTGGGTATATATGAGGAGTGAAAATAGGTCAAGACTTTAAGAGAAAATATCTTCTTTCAATGGAGAACATTTGATTTGAAATTTGTATGAAATCTTTCCAAACTTGGCTCAATCTTTCCTTAAATATTTTGCACTAATTGGCATCTTGTTGGGCTTCCTTGGTCCTCAAGATAAGTAAATCAAACCTAACTCATATTGCTTTTGCATTTTATTTAATTAAAATTGAATTTAAATTTAAATCCAAAATAAATCTAATAAAGGGAAAGATGGCAAGGAGCATAGAGACTATGGATAATGTTAAGATCGATTTGGATCATAAAATTCTAAGCCCATTTGAAAATATTTGCATTTGTCAAGTATTTTCCTTTATAGACCCGCCTAAAATGCTCAATTTGTACAACTTGTATCTTGCTCAATTTTAACATTTTCTTGGACTTTTAGAAAGATCAAGATGTATTATAAACATCAATTTGGTTTCATCTTCATTTTCATGTTCATGAAATTTTGCAAAAGATGACTTTTGTTGACTTTTAAAAGGACCTATAATGTTTTGATCCATAATTCCAAATGAAGCATTTCTAGCCCAAGCTAGACATGAAGTTGAGAGACTTGAATTCCTTTTAAATGAGCTTTGGAAAATTTCTAATAAAGCATGTGAAAGTTATGCCTGGTCAAAGTTCTATGACTTTTGTCTAGAAAACCCTAATTGAAACTTTGATTTGATCAAATCTTGACTTTTCTTGATGAATCATGATCAACCTTGATCAAAGTATGAATATTACTTCAAAATATTGGTGTTGACCAAAAATAAGAAGTTTGACCGCATGTTGACCACATGTGACTTTTTCCAATATAGTTGATTTCAAACCATCCGAGCAAGTGGATGAGCAATTTTGATAAGGTGAAACTTGATACGGTGATCCTCAACATATTATGGGTATGATGATCATTTAGAGCACCGGAAATCCATCTTGACTTGAGGAGAAACCTAGTTGGATAGATTGCTTAAAAGAGGGTTTTTCAGTCAACCTTGTGAAATTTAGGTATGGAGTCAGGATTTCTTGAGAAGTAAGAGGGAAAACTTTGGGTATAACAATGACTTAAAGGTGGACCTTCTCAAGGAGAGTTAAAGGTAGTCCACCTGCCATGGTCATAATTTGAAGGTGGAACTTCAAGAAAGAACTTTGAAGGTGATCGAACTTTAAAGGTGGTGGTTCTAGATAAGGTCCAATTAACAAAGGTGGAATTAATGAAATAGAACTTAAGAAAGTCTAGAAGGAGATATATTAATAGAGTCAAGGAGATTCTAACAAAAGGCATTGAAAGTTTCAAGAAGAAAAATATAGATATTAAATTAACTGATTGAAAGTCATCAATTAGATGGTTTTTAAGGTAAGTTTAATATGGATCAAATGAAAGCACAAAGGATGGCTTAGTTTTCTTTAGAAAACCGGACTAGATTATTTTGAGGTGTTTGATTTATAGCTAGCATGAAACAATCATATTGGTGATTGCTTAATAAAATAATTGGTCACCGATGCATTTGATGTGAATCAAGATTTTAAACGGTCCATTACAAGAGGAGGTATAATTCATAAACCTTTTCGTGAACAAGAATCGAAGGAATGGTAAGCTACACAGCTCTTATGGATCAAGCAAGCACCAAACCTGGAATCGTAATATTGATTCATTTTCAAGCGGTTTTTAATGTGAGATGAGGGCGGTATGGAAACATTCGAATATGATTCTAGTGTGGCTTTATGTTGATGATTATTGCTTACGGGAGTTTCCAAGATATAAACTTTGAGGTTAAATTTTTGTTGCTTCTCCCAACTCACCTATTTAGGTTCCAATTGATATCAATGACTCTACATTTTTCAAAGAAACTATTGAGTTGTCCAAGCATACATGATTTAACGTGTTCATAACAAACATTTTTTTTGCATTTTTATTAATATTTATTTAATTTAAAATAATTAATAATTAATAGAATTAAAGTAAGACAAACTTTCCTTTTATAGCAACAATATAAAATGAGAATGCATGAGAGATTGACACTTGGCAAACTTGCCAAAGAACTCATCTTGCTTTTTTCTATTGTATGATTGTATGATAATTAATATATTAAAAAAATAAAATGATTAAAAATTAAAATCTTTTGTGAGGTAATTTATAATTAATAAGTTTTTATTATAAAATATAACAAATATAGAAATAGTCTATGATTAGTAAACTAATTTGATTTATAATGTCATTAAAGTAAGTATTATGATTTAGAGTTCTTAACCATTGAAATCATCGATTTTATTTTCTTATTATAAAATACAATAAGTAATCTAGGATCGATACAATTATTTGATTTAATATTGTCATTAAAATGAATGTTATGATTTAAAGTTTTATTATTAACATATATTATTGAAATAAATCAAAATCTAATTTATATGATTTGGATGAATTAATTACGTGATATATATACAAAATTTAAAATTTTAATTTTATGACAAAGCCAAATGCTACACTATAACATCACATGTAAATAATTTTTGGTGGTGGTTGATTAGGGTTTATGTGGTGTTTTTGATTTTGTAGAAGAGGAGATTATGGAAGGAATTAAGAAGAATGAAGAGAGATAATTTTTTAATGTGAAGAGGAAGTGAAGAATACTAAGGGGTTTACATTTTTTTTGTTTCTCCCAACTCACCTGTTTGGGTTCCAATTGATATCAATGACTCTATATTTTTAAAAGAAACTATTGAGGTTTCCAAGCATACATGATTTAACGTGTTCATAACAAACATTTTTTTTTTGCATTTTTATTAATATTTATTTAATTTAAATTAATTAATAATTAATAGAATTAAAGTAAGACAAACTTTCCTTTTAAAGCAACAATAAAAAAAAAGAATGCATGAGAGATTGACACTTGGAAAACTTGCCAAAGATCTCAACTTGCTTATTTCTATGGTATGATAATTAATATATTAAAACAGTAATTAAAAATTAAAATAATTTTGTGAGGTAATTTATAATTAATATATTTTTGATTATAAAATATAACAAATATAGAAATAGTCTATGATTAATAAACTAATTTGATTTATTAATGTCATTAAAGTAAATATTATGATTAAGAGCTTAACCATTGAAATCATCGATTTTATTTTCTTAATATAAAATACAATAAATGTATAGAACAATCTAGGATCGATAAAACAATTTGATTTAATATTGTCATTAAAATGAATGTTACGATTTAAAGTTTTATTATTAACATATATTATTGAAATAAATGAAAATCTAATTTATATGATTTGGATGAATTAATTACGTTAAGAATAACAAAATTTAAAAATTTAATTTTAAGTGACAAAGCCAAATGCTAACTCATACGAATTAAAATATTTAGGTATACAAATATTTAAACATCACTGCTACAGAAATAAATATTTTCTGGTTTATGCTACAGAAATATTTTATGGTTTACGCAAAATCAAGAATCTAAATTGGCTTCTTTTATCTCATTTTCATTCACACAACTTCCATTATTAACGTACACACCAAATCGTCTCGATTAATAAATGTAACTAAATTATTCTCTTCTTATATCTTATCTCCATTCACATAATAATTAAAAATGCAATTTACTAAATTTTACATCTTTATTTTTCTTATTTTCATTATATTGTGTTACTTAGTTCCGCACTCCCATTGGTATGGGACTCAAGTTGCACATAATGCTTTTGAATCTTTTCATCTAAAAATGTTTGGTCACCAACCACCACCATTGGATCTCGCTTCAACAGATTCATAAATACTATCCAATTATGGTCGCTAACCTATACAAAAATTTTAAAAATAAATGAAAGGTAGCATCTAAATTAGTTAAATTAGTTAAGTATTTGTATCTTATTCTCTACCAAAGAAAAGTCTTTAACCTCCAGCAACATCGTTAAGAGGGTCCTTATATCTTCCATCAAGGTTTCACATAATCCTTTAGTTTTCTCTCCGCTCAATAGACCTAAAAATATTCAAAACAAAATCAAAACTCAAAATTAGGATTTCCATTTAAGAATCTGTTTTATTTAATATATATATATATATATATATATATATATATATATATATATATATATATATATATATATATATATATATTAGAATTGGAGGATTATCCGGAAAATTATTGTGATGTATCATAGAGGGTTTAGGATTAAAACTTTGACGTACAAATTTTTGTTGCTTCTCCCAACTCACCTGTTTGGGTTCCAATTGATATCAATGACTCTACATTTTTCAAAGAAATTATTGAGTTGTCCAAGCATACATGATTTAACGTGTTCATAACAAACATTTCTTTTTTGCATTTTTATTAATATTTATTTAATTTAAAATAATTAATAATTAATAGAATTAAAGTACGACAAACTTTCCTTTTATAGCATCAATATAAAATGAGAATGCATGAGAGATTGACACTCGGCAAACATGCCAAAGATCTCATCTTGTTTTTTTCTATTGCATGATTGTATGATAATTAATATATTAAAAACTTAATTAAAAATTAAAATCTTTTGTGAGGTAATTTATAATTAATAAGTTTTTTATTATAAAATATGACAAATATAGAAATAGTCTATGATTAATAAACTAATTTGATTTATTAATGTGATTAAAGTAAGTATTATGATTTAGAGTTCTTAACCATTGAAATCAACGATTTTATTTTCTTATTATAAAATACAATAAGTAATCTAGGATCGATAAAATTATTTGATTTAATATTGTCATTAAAATGAATGTTATGATTTAAAGTTTTATTATTAACATATATTATTGAAATAAATCAAAATCTAATTTATATGATTTGGATGAATTAATTACGTGACATATATACAAAAATTTAAAAATTCTAATTTTAAGTGACAAAGCCAAATGCTACACTCATAACATCATCTACATAAATATTTTTGGTGGTGGTTGATTAGGGTTTATGTGGTGTTTTGATTTTGTAAGAGGAGATTATGGAAGGAATTAAGAAGAATGAAGAGATAATTTTTAATGTGAAGAGGTGAAGAAGACTAAGGGTTAACAATTTTTTGTTTCTCCCAACTCACCGTTGGGTTCCAATTGATATCAATGACTCTACATTTTTCAAAGAAACTATTGAGTTGTCCAAGCATACATGATTTAACGTGTTCATAACAAACTTTTTTTGCATTTTTATTAATCTTATTTAATTTAAATTAATTAATAATTAATAGAATTAAAGTAAGACAAACTTTCCTTTTATAGCAACAATAAAAAGAGAATGCATGAGAGATTGACACTTGGAAAACTTGCCAAAGATCTCAACTTGCTTTTTTCGATTGTATGATAATTAATATATTAAAACAGAATTAAAAATTAAAATCTTTTGTGAGGTAATTTATAATTAATAAGTTTGTGATGATAAAATATAACAAATATAAAAATAGTCTATGATTAATAAACTAATTTGATTTATAAATGTCATTAAAGTAAATATTATGATTAAGAGTTCTTAACCATTGAAATCATCGATTTTATTTTCAAATACAATAAATGTATAGAACAATCTAGGATGGATAAAACAATTTGATTTAATATTGTCATTAAAATGAATGTTACGATTTAAAGTTTTATTATTAACATATATTATTGAAATAAATCAAAATCTAATTTATATGATTTGGATGAATTAATTACGTGACATATATACAAAAATTTAAAAATTCTAATTTTAAGTGACAAAGCCAAATGCTACACTCATAACATCACTGCTACAGAAATATTTTTTTGGTGGTGCTTGATTAGGGTTTATGGTGTTTTTGATTTTGTAGAAGAGGAGATTATAGAAGGAATTAAGAAGAATGAAGAGAGATAATTTTTTAATGTGAAGAGGACGTGAAGAAGATTAAGGGGTTAACATTTTTTTTTCTCCCAACTCACCTGTTTGGGTTCCAATTGATATCAATGACTCTACATTTTTCAAAGAAACTATTGAGTTGTCCAAGCATACATGATTTAACGTGTTCATAACAAACATTTTTTTGCATTTTATTAATCTTTATTTAATTTAAATTAATTAATAATTAATAGAATTAAAGTAAGACAAACTTTCCTTTATATAGCACAATAAAAAGAGAATGCATGAGAGATTGACACTTAAAACTTGCCAAAGATCTCAACTTGCTTTTTCGATGATTGTATGATAATTAATATATTAAAACTAATTAAAAATTAAAATCTTTGTGAGGTAATTTATAATTAATAAGTTTTTGATATAAAATATAACAAATATAAAAATAGTCTATGATTAATAAACTAATTTGATTTATAAATGTCATTAAAGTAAGTATTATGATTAAGAGTTCTTAACCATTGAAATCATCGATTTTATTTTCTTATTATAAAATACAATAAATGTATATCTAGGATCGATAAAATTATTTGATTTAATATTGTCATTAAAATGAATGTTATGATTTAAAGTTTTATTATTAACATATATTATTGAAATAAATCAAAATCTAATTTATATGATTTGGATGAATTAATTACGTGACATATATACAAAAATTTAAAAATTCTAATTTTAAGTGACAAAGCCAAATGCTACACTCATAACATCACTGCTACAGAAATATTTTTGGTGGTGGTTGATTAGGGTTTATGTGGTGTTTTTGATTTTGTAGAAGAGGAGATTATGGAAGGAATTAAGAAGAATGAAGAGAGATAATTTTTTAATGTGAAGAGGAAGTGAAGAAGACTAAGGGGTTAACATTTTTTGTTTCTCCCAACTCACCGTTTGGTTCCAATTGATATCAATGACTCTACATTTTCAAAGAAACTATTGAGTTGTCCAAGCATACATGATTTAACGTGTTCATAACAAACATTTTTTTTTGCATTTTTATTAATATTTATTTAATTTAAAATAATTAATAATTAATAGAATTAAAGTAAGACAAACTTTCCTTTATAGCATCAATATAAAATGAGAATGCATGAGAGATTGACACTTGGAAAACTTGCCAAAGATCTCATCTTGTTTTCTTTTGCATGATTGTATGATAATTAATATATTAAAACTAATTAAAAATTAAAATCTTTTGTGAGGTAATTTATAATTAATAAGTTTTATTATAAAATATAACAAATATAGAAATAGTCTATGATTAGTAAACTAATTTGATTTATTAATGTCATTAAAGTAAGTATTATGATTTAGAGTTCTTAACCATTGAAATCATCGATTTTATTTTCTTATTATAAAATACAATAAGTAATCTAGGATCGATAAAATTATTTGATTTAATATTGTCATTAAAATGAATGTTATGATTTAAAGTTTTATTATTAACATATATTATTGAAATAAATCAAAATCTAATTTATATGATTTGGATGAATTAATTACGTGACATATATACAAAAATTTAAAAATTTAATTTTAAGTGACAAAGCCAAATGCTACACTCATAACATCACCGCTATAAAAATTTTTTTGGTGGTGGTTGATTAGGGTTTATGTGGTGTTTTTGATTTTGTAGAAGAGAGATTATGGAAGGAATTAAGAAGAATGAAGAGAGATAATTTTTAATGTGAAGAGGAAGTGAAGAAGACTAAGGGTTAACATTTTTTTTTCTCCCAACTCACCTGTTTGGGTTCCAATTGATATCAATGACTCTACATTTTCAAAGAAACTATTGAGTTGTCCAAGCATACATGATTTAACGTGTTCATAACAAACATTTTTTTTGATTTTATTAATCTTTATTTAATTTAAATTAATTAATAATTAATAGAATTAAAGTAAGACAAACTTTCCTTTTATAGCAACAATAAAAAAAAGAGAATGAGAGATTGACACTTGAAAACTGCCAAAGATCTCAACTTGTTTTTCGATTGTATGATAATTAATATATTAAAAAAAGAATTAAAAATTAAAATCTTTTGTGAGGTAATTTATAATTAATAAGTTTTGTGATGATAAAATATAACAAATATAAAATAGTCTATGATTAATAAACTAATTTGATTTATAATATTATAAGTATTATGATTAAGAGTTCTTAACCATTGAAATCATCGATTTTATTTTCTTAATATAAAATACAATAAATGTATAGAACAATCTAGGATCGATAAAATTATTTGATTTAATATTGTCATTAAAATGAATGTTACGATTTAAAGTTTTATTATTAACATATATTATTGAAATAAATCAAAATCTAATTTATATGATTTGGATGAATTAATTACGTGACATATATACAAAATTTAAAAATTTAATTTTAAGTGACAAAGCCAAATGCTACACTCATAACATCACCGCTATAAATATTTTTGGTGGTGGTTGATTAGGGTTTATGTGGTGTTTTGATTTTGTAGAAGAGGAGATTATGGAAGGAATTAAGAAGAATGAAGAGATAATTTTTTAATGTGAAGAGGAAGTGAAGAAGACTAAGGGGTTAACATTTTTTTGTTTCTCCCAACTCACCTGTTTGGATTCCAATTGATATCAATGACTCTACATTTTTCAAAGAAACTATTGAGTTGTCCAAGCATACATGATTTAACGTGTTCATAACAAACATTTTTTTTGCATTTTTATTAATCTTTATTTAATTTAAATTAATTAATAATTAATAGAATTAAAGTAAGACAAACTTTCCTTTTATAGCAACAATAAAAAAAGAGAATGCATGAGAGATTGACACTTGGAAAACTTGCCAAAGATCTCAACTTGCTTTTTTCGATTGTATGATAATTAATATATTAAAAAAAAATTAAAAATTAAAATCTTTGTGAGGTAATTTATAATTAATAAGTTTGTGATGATAAAATATAACAAATATAAAAATAGTCTATGATTAATAAAATTGTCAATATTATGATTAAGAGTTCTTAACCATTGCATCGATTTTATTTTCTTAATATAAAATACAATAAATGTATAGAACAATCTAGGATCGATAAAATTATTTGATTTAATATTGTCATTAAAATGAATGTTACGATTTAAAGTTTTATTATTAATATATATTATTGAAATAAATCAAAATCTAATTTATATGATTTGGATGAATTAATTACGTGACATATATACAAAAATTTAAAAATTTAATTTTAAGTGACAAAGCCAAATGCTACACTCATAACATCACGCTATGTAAATATTTTTGGTGGTGGTTGATTAGGGTTTATGTGGTGTTTTTGATTTTGTAGAAGAGAGATTATGGAAGGAATTAAGAAGAATGAAGAGAGATAATTTTTAATGTGAAGAGGAAGTGAAGAAGACTAAGGGGTTAACATTTTTTGTTTCTCCCAACTCAATTGTTGGGTTCCAATTGATATCAATGACTCTACATTTTCAAAGAAACTATTGAGTTGTCCAAGCATACATGATTTAACGTGTTCATAACAAACATTTTTTTGCATTTTTATTAATCTTAATTTAATTTAAATTAATTAATAATTAATAGAATTAAAGTAAGACAAACTTTCCTTTTATAAACAATAAAAAGAGAATGTAGAGATTGACACTTGGAAAACTTGCCAAAGATCTCAACTTGCTTTTTTCGATTGTATGATAATTAATATATTAAAAAAAGAATTAAAAATTAAAATCTTTTGTGAGGTAATTTATAATTAATAAGTTTGTGATGATAAATATAACAAATATAAAATAGTCTATGATTAATAAACTAATTTGATTTATAAATGTCATTAAAGTAAATATTATGATTAAGAGTTCTTAACCATTGAAATCATCGATTTTATTTTCTTAATATAAAATACAATAAATGTATAGAACAATCTAGGATCGATAAAATTATTTGATTTAATATTGTCATTAAAATGAATGTTACGATTTAAAGTTTTATTATTAACATATATTATTGAAATAAATGAAAATCTAATTTATGATTGGATGAATTAATTACGTGACATATATACAAAATTTAAAAATTTAATTTTAAGTGACAAAGCCAAATGCTACACTATAACATCACCGCATGTAAATATTTTTGGTGGTGGTTGATTAGGGTTTATGTGGTGTTTTGATTTTAGAAGAGGAGATTATGGAAGGAATTAAGAAGAATGAGAGAGATAATTTTTAATGTGAAGAGGAAGTGAAGAAGACTAAGGGGTTAACATTTTTTTGTTTCTCCCAACTCACCGTTTGGGTTCCAATTGATATCAATGACTCTACATTTTTCAAAGAAACTATTGAGTCAAGCATACATGATTTAACGTGTTCATAACAAACATTTTTTTTTGCATTTTTATTAATATTTATTTAATTTAAATAATTAATAATTAATAGAATTAAAGTAAGACAAACTTTCCTTTATAGCATCAAATAAAAAAGAGAATGCATGAGATTGACACTTAAACACAAAGATCTCATCTTTTTTTTCTATTGTGATGATAATTAATATATTAAAACTTAATTAAAAATTAAAATCTTTTGTGAGGTAATTTATAATTAATAAGTTTTGATTATAAAATATAACAAATATAGAAATAGTCTATGATTAATAAACTAATTTGATTTATAAATGTCATTAAAGTAAGTATTATGATTTAGAGTTCTTAACCATTGAAATCATCGATTTTATTTTCTTATTATAAAATACAATAGAACAATCTAGGATCGATAAAATTATTTGATTTAATATTGTCATTAAAATGAATGTTACGATTTAAAGTTTTATTATTAACATATATTATTGAAATAAATGAAAATCTAATGTATATGATTTGGATGAATTAATTACGTGATATATATACAAAATTTAAAATTCTAATTTTAGTGACAAAGCCAAATGCTACACTCATAACATCACTGCTACGTAAATATTTTTGGTGGTGGTTGATTAGGTTTATGTGGTGTTTTGATTTTGTAGAAGAGGAGATTATGGAAGGAATTAAGAAGAAGAAGAGAGATAATTTTTAATGTGAAGAGGAAGAAGAAGACTAAGGGGTTAACATTTTTTGTTTCTCCCAACTCACAATTTTGGTTCCAATTGATATCAATGACTCTACATTTTTCAAAGAAACTATTGAGTTGTCCAAGCATACATGATTTAACGTGTTCATAACAAACATTTTTTTTGCATTTTCATTAATCTTAATTTAATTTAAATTAATTAATAATTAATAGAATTAAAGTAAGACAAACTTTCCTTTATAGCAACAATAAAAAGAGAATGCATGAGAGATTGACACTTGGAAAACTTGCCAAAGATCTCAACTTGCTTTTTTTCGATTGTATGATAATTAATATATTAAACAGAATTAAAAATTAAAATCTTTTGTGAGGTAATTTATAATTAATAAGTTTGTGATGATAAAATATAACAAATATAAAATAGTCTATGATTAATAAACTAATGTCAATATTATGATTAAGAGTTCTTAACCATTGCATCGATTTTATTTTCTTAATATAAAATACAATAAATGTATAGAACAATCTAGGATCGATAAAATTATTTGATTTAATATTGTCATTAAAATGAATGTTACGATTTAAAGTTTTATTATTAACATATATTATTGAAATAAATGAAAATCTAATGTATATGATTTGGATGAATTAATTACGTGACATATATACAAAAATTAAAAATTTAATTTTAGTGACAAAGCCAAATGCTACACTCATAACATCACCACATGTAATATTTTTGGTGGTGGTTGATTAGGGTTTATGTGGTGTTTTGATTTTGTAGAAGAGGAGATTATGGAAGGAATTAAGAAGAATGAAGAGAGATAATTTTTAATGTGAAGAGGAAGTGAAGAAGACTAAGGGGTTAACATTTTTTGTTTCTCCCAACTCACCGTTTGGTTCCAATTGATATCAATGACTCTACATTTTTAAAGAAACTATTGAGTTGTCCAAGCATACATGATTTAACGGTTCATAACAAACATTTTTTTGCATTTTCATTAATCTTTATTTAATTTAAAATAATTAATAATTAATAGAATTAAAGTAAGACAAACTTTCCTTTTATAAACAATAAAAAGAGAATGCATGAGATTGACACTTGGAAAACTTGCCAAAGATCTCAACTTGCTTTTTTCGATTGTATGATAATTAATATATTAAAAAAGTAATTAAAAATTAAAATTTGTGAGGTAATTTATAATTAATAAGTTTGTGATGATAAAATATAACAAATATAAAAATAGTCTATGATTAATAAACTAATTTGATTTATAAATGTCATTAAAGTAAATATTATGATTAAGAGTTCTTAACCATTGAAATCATCGATTTTATTTTCTTAATATAAAATACAATAAATGTAAGAACAATCTAGGATCGATAAAACAATTTGATTTAATATTGTCATTAAAATGAATGTTATGATTTAAAGTTTTATTATTAACATATTATTGAAATAAATCAAAATCTAATTTATATGATTTGGATGAATTAATTACGTGACATATATACAAAAATTTAAAATTCTAATTTTTTGACAAAGCCAAATGCTACACTCATAACATCACCACATGTAAATATTTTTTGGTGGTGGTTGATTAGGGTTTATGTGGTGTTTTTGATTTTGTAGAAGAGGAGATTATGGAAGGAATTAAGAAGAATGAAGAGAGATAATTTTTAATGTGAAGAGGAAGTGAAGAAGACTAAGGGTTAACATTTTTTGTTTCTCCCAACTCACCTGCTTGGGTTCCAATTGATATCAATGACTCTACATTTTCAAAGAAACTATTGAGTTGTCCAAGCATACATGATTTAACGTGTTCATAACAAACATTTTTTTTTGCATTTTATTAATATTTATTTAATTTAAAATAATTAATAATTAATAGAATTAAAGTAAGACAAACTTTCCTTTATAGCATCAATATAAAATGAGAATGCATGAGAGATTGACACTTAAAACATGCCAAAGATCTCAACTTGCTTTTTCTTTCATGATTGTATGATAATTAATATATTAAAACTAATTAAAAATTAAAATCTTTTGTGAGGTAATTTATAATTAATAAGTTTGTGATTATAAAATATAACAAATATAAAAATAGTCTATGATTAATAAACTAATTTGATTTATTAATGTCATTAAAGTAAGTATTATGATTTAGAGTTCTTAACCATTGAAATCATCGATTTTATTTTCTTATTATAAAATACAATAAGTAATCTAGGATCGATAAAATTATTTGATTTAATATTGTCATTAAAATGAATGTTGATTTAAAGTTTTATTATTAACATATATTATTGAAATAAATGAAAATCTAATTTATATGATTTGGATGAATTAATTACGTGACATATATACAAAATTTAAAAATTCTAATTTTAAGTGACAAAGCCAAATGCTACACTCATAACATCACTAATACGTAAATATTTTTGGTGGTGGTTGATTAGGTTTATTGGTGTTTTTGATTTTGTAGAAGAGGAGATTATGGAAGGAATTAAGAAGAATGAAGAGAGATAATTTTTTAATGTGAAGAGGAAGTGAAGAAGACTAAGGGGTTAACATTTTTTTGTTTCTCCCAACTCACCTGTTTGGATTCCAATTGATATCAATGACTCTACATTTTTCAAAGAAACTATTGAGTTGTCCAAGCATACATGATTTAACGTGTTCATAACAAACATTTTTTTTTGCATTTTCATTAATCTTAATTTAATTTAAATTAATTAATAATTAATAGAATTAAAGTAAGACAAACTTTCCTTTTATAGCAACAATAAAAAAAGAGAATGCATGAGAGATTGACACTTGGAAAACTTGCCAAAGATCTCAACTTGCTTTTTTCGATTGTATGATAATTAATATATTAAACAAGAATTAAAATTAAAATCTTTTGTGAGGTAATTTATAATTAATAAGTTTGTGATGATAAAATATAACAAATATAAAAATAATCTATGATTAATAAACTAATTTGATTTATAAATGTCATTAAAGTAAATATTATGATTAAGAGTTCTTAACCATTGCATCATTTTATTTTCTTAATATAAAATACAATAAATGTATAGAACAATCTAGGATCGATAAAATTATTTGATTTAATATTGTCATTAAAATGAATGTTACGATTTAAAGTTTTATTATTAACATATATTATTGAAATAAATGAAAATCTAATGTATATGATTTGGATGAATTAATTACGTGACATATACAAAAATTTAAAATTTAATTTTAGTGACAAAGCCAAATGCTACACTCATAACATCACCGCTAATAAATATTTTTTGGTGGTGGTTGATTAGGGTTTATGTGGTGTTTTTGATTTTGTAGAAGAGGAGATTATGGAAGGAATTAAGAAGTAAGAGAGATAATTTTTAATGTAAAGGAAGTGAAGACTAAGGGTTAATTTTTTGTTTCTCCCAACTCACCGTGGGTTCCATTGATATCAATGACTCTACATTTTCAAAGAAACTATTGAGTTGTCCAAGCATACATGATTTAACGTGTTCATAACAAACATTTTTTTTTTTTTTATTAATCTTATTTAATTTAAATTAATTAATAATTAATAGAATTAAAGTAAGACAAACTTTCCTTTTATAGCAACAATAAAAAAGAGAATGCATGAGAGATTGACACTTGGAAAACTTGCCAAAGATCTCAACTTGTTTTTCTATTGTATGATTGTATGATAATTAATATATTAAAAAATAATTAAAAATTAAAATCTTTTGTGAGGTAATTTATAATTAATAAGTTTTTGATGATAAAATATAACAAATATAGAAATAGTCTATGATTAATAAACTAATTTGATTTATAAATGTCATTAAAGTAAGTATTATGATTTAGAGTTCTTAACCATTGAAATCATCGATTTTATTTTCTTATTATAAAAATAATAAGTAATCTAGGATCGATAAAATTATTTGATTTAATATTGTCATTAAAATGAATGTTATGATTTAAAGTTTTATTATTAACATATATTATTGAAATAAATGAAAATCTAATTATATGATTTGGATGAATTAATTACGTGACATATATACAAAATTTAAAAATTTAATTTTAATGACAAAGCCAAATGCTACACTCATAACATCACTGCTACGTAAATATTTTTGGTGGTGGTTGATTAGGTTTATGTGGTGTTTTTGATTTTGTAGAAGAGGAGATTATGGAAGGAATTAAGAAGAATGAAGAGAGATAATTTTAATGTGAAGAGGAAGTGAAGAAGACTAGGGGTTAACATTTTTGTTTCTCCCAACTCAATTCGTGGGTTCCAATTGATATCAATGACTCTACATTTTTCAAAGAAACTATTGAGTTGTCCAAGCATACATGATTTAACGTGTTCATAACAAACATTTTTTTTTTTTTTTTATTAATATTTATTTAATTTAAATTAATTAATAATTAATAGAATTAAAGTAAGACAAACTTTCCTTTATAGCATCAATATAAAAAGAGAATGAGAGATTGACACTTGGAAAACTTGCCAAAGATCTCAACTTGCTTTTCATTGCATGATTGTATGATAATTAATATTAAAAAAATAATTAAAATTAAAATCTTTGTGAGGTAATTTATAATTAATAAGTTTTTATTATAAAATATAACAAATATAGAAATAGTCTATGATTATAAACTAATTTGATTTATTAATGTCATTAAAGTAAGTATTATGATTTAGAGTTCTTAACCATTGAAATCATCGATTTTATTTTCTTAATATAAAATACAATAAGTAATCTAGGATCGATAAAATTATTTGATTTAATATTGTCATTAAAATGAATGTTATGATTTAAAGTTTTATTATTAATATATATTATTGAAATAAATCAAATCTAATTTATAATGATTTAATTAATTACGACATATACAAAAATTTAAAAATTCTAATTTTAAGTGACAAAGCCAAATGCTACACTCATAACATCATCGCTATTAAATATTTTTGGTGGTGATTAGGTTTATGTGGTGTTTTTGATTTTGTAGAAGAGAGATTATGGAAGGAATTAAGAAGAATGAAGAGAGATAATTTTTAATGTGAAGAGGAAGTGAAGAAGACTAAGGGGTTAACATTTTTTTGTTTCTCCTAACTCAACTGCTTGGGTTCCAATTGATATCAATGACTCTACATTTTCAAAGAAACTATTGAGTTGTCCAAGCATACATGATTTAACGTGTTCATAACAAACATTTTTTTTTGTATTTTTATTAATCTTTATTTAATTTAAAATTAATTAATAATTAATAGAATTAAAGTAAGACAAACTTTCCTTTTAAAGAACAATAAAAAAGAGAATGCATGAGATTGACACTTGGAAAACTTGCCAAAGATCTCAACTTGCTTTTTCTCGGATTGTATGATAATTAATATATTAAAAAAGAATTAAAAATTAAAATCTTTGTGAGGTAATTTATAATTAATAAGTTTGGATGATAAATATAACAAATATAAAATAGTCTATGATTAATAAACTAATTTGATTTATAAATGTCATTAAAGTCAATATTATGATTAAGAGTTCTTAACCATTGCACTGATTTTATTTTCTTAATATAAAATACAATAAATGTATAGAACAATCTAGGATCGATAAAATTATTTGATTTAATATTGTCATTAAAATGAATGTTACGATTTAAAGTTTTATTATTAACATATATTATTGAAATAAATGAAAATCTAATTTATATGATTTGGATGAATTAATTACGTGACATATATACAAAATTTAAAAATTCTAATTTTAAGTGACAAAGCCAAATGCTACACTCATAACATCATCAAGCATGTAAATATTTTTTGGTGGTGGTTGATTAGGTTTACGTGGTGTTTTTGATTTTGTAGAAGAGAGATTATGGAAGGAATTAAGAAGAATGAAGAGAGATAATTTTTAATGTGTAAAGGAAGAAGAAGACTAAGGGTTAACATTTTTTTTTCTCCCAACTCAATTGCGGGTTCCAATTGATATCAATGACTCTACATTTTCAAAGAAACTATTGAGTTGTCCAAGCATACATGATTTAACGTGTTCATAACAAACATTTTTTTTTGTATTTTATTAATATTTATTTAATTTAAATAATTAATAATTAATAGAATTAAAGTAGGACAAACATTCCTTTATGAATAATATAAAATGAGAATGCATGAGATTGACACTTGGCAAACACAAAGATCTCATCTTATGCTTTTTCTATTGCATGATTGATGATAATTATATATTAAAAATTAATTAAAATTAAAATCTTTTGTGAGGTAATTTATAATTAATAAGTTTTTATTATAAATATAACAAATATAGAAATAGTCTATGATTAGTAAACTAATTTGATTTATTAATGTCATTAAAGTAAGTATTATGATTTAGAGTTCTTAACAATTGAAATCATCGATTTTATTTTCTTATTATAAAATACAATAAGTAATCTAGGATCGATAAAATTATTTGATTTATTGTCATTTAAATGAATGTTATGATTTAAAGTTTTATTATTAACATATATTATTGAAATAAATCAAAATCTAATTTATATGATTTGATGAATTAATTACGTGACATATACAAAAATTTAAAATTTAATTTTAAGTGACAAAGCCAAATGCTACACTCATAACATCAATGCTATGTAAAT
>CM038795.1:65156531-65284157 GCA_021764765.1 Vicia sativa
TTTTGTAAAGCAGAGAGATTATGGAATGGAATTAAGAAATTCTAGAGATAATTTTTAATGAAGCAAGAGGGAAGTCAAGAAGTAGGGGTACACATTATTTCTCCCAACTTATCTGGCTGATTTTAATTGGATATCAATGACTCTACATTTTTTCAAAGAAATTATTTGAGTTGTTAAAGCATATAGATTTAACGTGTTCATAATAAACATTTTTTGCATTTTCATTAATCTTAATTAATTTAAATTAATTAATAATTAATAGAATTAAAGTAAGACAAAGTTTCCTTTTTATAGCAACAATAAAAAGAGAATGCATGAGAGATTGACACTTGGAAAATCTACAAGATCTCAACTGCTTTTTTCTTATATGTGATAATTAATATATTAAAACAAGAATTAAAAATTAAAATCTTTTGTGAGGTAATTTATAATTAATAAGTTTAGATGATAAAATATAACAAATATAAAATAGTCTATGATTAATAAACTAATTTGATTTATAAATATCATTAAAGTAAATATTATGATTAAGAGTTCTAACCATTGAAATCATCGATTTTATTTTCTTAATATAAAATACAATAAATGTATAGAACAATCTAGGATCGATAAAACAATTTGATTTAATATTGTCATTAAAATGAATGGTACGATTTAAAGTTTTATTATTAATATATATTATTGAAATAAATGAAAATCTAATGTATATGATTTGATGAATTAATTATTAATATATACAAAAATTTAAAATTTAATTTTAAGTGACAAAGCAAAATGCTACACCATAACATCACCGCATGGTAAATATTTTTGGTGGTGGTTGATTAGGGTTTAAGTGGTGTTTTTGATTTTGTAGAAGAGGAGATTATGGAAGGAATTAAGAAGAATGAAGAGAGATAATTTTAATGTGAAGAGGAAGTGAAGAAGACTAAGGGGTTAATATTTTTTTGTCTCCCAACTCACCGTTTGGGTTCCAATTGATATCAATGACTCTACATTTTCAAAGAAAATATTGAGTTTCAAGCATACATGATTTAACGTGTTCATAATAAACATTTTTTGCATTTATTAATCTTAATTTAATTTAAACTAATTAATAATTAATAGAATTAAAGTAAGACAAAGTTTCCTTTATAGCAACAATAAAAAGAGAATGCATGAGAGATTGACACTTGAAAACTTGCAAAGATCTCAACTTGCTTTTTTCGATTAGTATGATAATTAATATATTAAAACAAAGTAATTAAAAATTAAAATCTTTGTGAGGTAATTTATAATTAATAAGTTTGTGATGATAAAATATAACAAATATAAAAATAGTCTATGATTAATAAACTAATTTGATTTATAAATATTATTAAAGTAAATATTATGATTAAGAGTTCTTAACCATTGAAATCATCAATTTTATTTTCTTAATATAAAATACAATAAATGTATAGAACAATCTAGGATCGATAAAATTATTTGATTTAATATTGTCATTAAAATGAATGTTATGATTTAAAGTTTTATTATTAACATATACTATTGAAATAAATCAAAATCTAATTTATATGATTTGGATGAATTAATTACGTGACATATATACAAAAATTTAAAAATTCTAATTTTAAGTGACAAAGCCAAATGCTACACTCATAACATCACTGCTACAGAAATATTATGTAACTGCTCATGGGATGTAATAGTTTTAATTAGGTTTTACTTTCCGCACTCCTATATTATGTAACTGCCCTAAAGCCATGTAATAGCGTAGGATTTACTTTCCGCACTTAACTTTCCGCAATTTGCTTTCCGCACCTATAAACTGCTAGTAAATTAGGCGTGTATGGCATGATAAAATCCACATAGCTAACTCTAATCACAAGATAAATTATCTGAACTCAACACACTCTTTTCACACATGCACCCTCTAGGGTATTCTCTCTTGTTGCCTTTCGAATAAATGGTCAAGTCCCTCGAACGTAGAGGTATCCTAGCACCGTTGCCTACAAACATATCATCATAGTCCCTTCGAATCAAAGATCATAGTCCCTCGATGACCCTCGATGTTTCCTACGAAAAGTGATGATCGTCCCTACGTGCTAGGATACCCCTACGAGTTGCCTTTTATGACCATTATATGTCCCTTCAAATGTCCCTTCACATCCAAAAAATAGGGTTACCTACCAACTAACGGTATGGATAGCACTATTCTAAAAGAAAGTAAAATAACACGGAAACGACCGTTCTGAGTAGGTAATAGACTCTTAATTGCTTGCTCTATCAAAAAAACTTTTCCCACCCCACACTTTCTAAAAAAAGTTCATTTTCAAACGCCTTGTATACATTCCAACGTAAATCATTACAAAGTTCTTTTCCAAAACGAAACATTTCCGAAAACTTCGTATACATTCCAGCGTGAATCATTACGAAGTCAAAGCGAAATGCTTTTTCAAAACATTTTCAAACACACACACAGAAAGCAAGTTTCAAAGTGAGCTAAAGCAATTAAGAGCCCGTAGATAACTACAGATGGAAATGGTGCTAATACCTTCCCTTTTCATAATCACCTCCCTTACTCAGAATCTAACGAAGGTCTTTTCCTATTCTTTTACCGTCTTAATTGGATAAAATAAAAGTCGGCCGACTCTTGCTATCTCGCAACATTTGCGATCAAACGCATAAAACAATCCAAGTCAGTTCTCCCACCGTGTTACATAGTGCTTGAAAGTGACTAAAGTGGTTGGAAAATAGAATGAATTTGCCAACTTCTTGGAATTTTGAGAATTTTAGGGTTCTTTATCGAGGCTAGTAATCCGTCCTTGAGCATCCTGAACTAGTTGGGTATATATAGGAGGTGAAAATAGGTCAAGACTTTAAGAGAAAATATCTTCTTTCAATGGAGAACATTTGATTTGAAATTTGTATGAAATCTTTCCAAACATGGCTCAATCTTTCCTTAAATATTCTTGCACGAATTTGGCATCTTGTTTGGGCTTCCTGGTCCTCAAGATAAGTAGAAATCAAACCCAACTTGTCTTAGACCTTGCTTTTGCATTTTATTTAATTAAAATTGAATTTAAATTCTTTAAATCCAAAATAAATCTAATAAATTGGGAAAGAGGCACATAGAGACTATGGATAATGTTAAGATCGATTTGGATCATAAAATTCTAAGCCCATTTGAAAAATATTTGCATTTGTCAAGTATTTTCCTTTATACACCAAAAAATGCTCAATTTGCACAACTTGTATCTTGCTCAATTTTAACATTTTGGGTGTTCTTGACTTTTAGAAAGATCAAGATGTATTATAAACATCAATTTTGGTTTCATCTTCATTGAAGTTTGCATGTTCATGAACACTTCTTTGCAAAAGATGACTTTTTGTTGACTTTAAAAGGACCTATAATGTTTTGATCCATAACTTCCAAATGAAGCATTTCTAGCCCAAGCTTGTGAGACATGAAGTTGTAGAGACTTGAATTCTTTAAATGAGCTTTTGTGAAAAATTTCTAATAAAGCATGTGAAAGTTATGCAGTCAAAGTTCTACTTTTGTCTAGAAAACCCTAATTTGGAAACTTTGATCTTTGATCAAATCTTGACTTTTCTTGATGAATCATGATCAACCCTTGATCAAAGTATGAATATTACTTCAAAATATTGGTGTTGACCAAAAAATAAGAAGTTTGACTGCATGTTGACCACAGTTGACTTTTTGTCCAATATAGTTGATTTTCACCATCTAAGTGGATGAGCAATTTTGACTGTAAGGCTGAAACTTGATATGGTGATCCTTGAAGCATATTATGGGGTATGATGATCATTTAGAGCACTGAAATCCATCTTGACTTGAGGAGAAAAACCTTGATTTGAAGAGGGTTTTTTAGTCAACCTGTGAAACTTTGAGTATGGAGTTGTGGATTGTCTTGAGAAGTAAGAGGGAAAACTTTGTGGTATAACAATGACTCTAAAGGTGGACCTTCTGAAGGAGAGCTTCTAAAGGTAGTCCACTCCTGGTCATAATTTTGAAGGTGGAACTTCAAGAAAGAACTTTGAAGGTGATCGAACTTTTTAAAGGTGGTGGTTCTAGATAAGGTCCGTAAGTTAACAAAGGTGGAACTTCGGTGGAAATAGAACTTCGAAGAAAGTCTAGAAGGAGATACGGTTCTAGAGTCAAGGAGATTCGAACAAAAGGCGTTGAAAAGTTCTCAAGAAGAAAATATGGATGAAGGCCATTGTAAAAGAACTTAAGGCTTGAGGAAACAAGACTTGAAGTTAATCGAGCTTCAAGGGAGAAGAAAGTCATCAACGTCGGATGGGTTTTAAGGTAAAGCTTAAGCGGATGGATCGGAAAGCAAAGCAAGGATAAGGGCGGAGTTTTCTTTAGAAAACCGGACTATTATTTGAGGTGTTTGTCTTATAGCTAGGCATGAAACAATCATATTGGTGATTGCTTTAGGTGAAAGCAGTTGGTCGATGCATTTGGATGTGAACTCGGATTTCTAAACGGTCCATTACAAGAGAGGTATATTGTCACAACCTCCCGGCTTCGTGAACAAGAATCGGGAAGGAATGTGTAAAGCTACACAAAGCTCTTTATGGATCAAGCAAGCACCCAAACCTAGGAATCGAATATTGATTCATTTTCAAGAAGCAGGGTTTTAAATGTGAGATGGAGTATGGCGTATGTGAAACATTCTAGAAGCAATATGATTCTAGTGTGGCTTTATGTTGATGATATATTGCTTACGGGGAGTTGTCCGAAGATATAAACTTTGAGGTTCAAATTTTTGTTGCTTCTCCCAACTCACCTATTTAGGTTCCAATTGATATCAATGACTCTACATTTTCAAAGAAACTATTGAGTTGTCAAGCATACATGATTTAACGTGTTCATAACAAACATTTTTTGCATTTTCATTAATCTTAATTTAATTTAAACTAATTAATAATTAATAGAATTAAAGTAAGACAAACTTTCCTTTTATAGCAACAATAAAAAGAGAATGCATGAGAGATTGACACTTGGAAAACTTGCCAAAGATCTCAACTTGCTTTTTCATTGTATGATAATTAATATATTAAAACATAATTAAAAATTAAAATCTTTTGTGAGGTAATTTATAATTAATAAGTTTGTGATGATAAAATATAACAAACATAAAAATAGTCTATGATTAATAAATTAATTTGATTTATAAATGTCATTAAAGTCAATATTATGATTAAGAGTTCTTAACCATTGCATCGATTTTATTTTCTTAATATAAAATACAATAAATGTATAGAACAATCTAGGATCGATAAAATTATTTGATTTAATATTGTCATTAAAATGAATGTTATGATTTAAAGTTTTATTTTTAACATATACTATTGAAATAAATCAAAATCTAATTTATATGATTTGGATGAATTAATTACGTGACATATATACAAAAATTTAAAAATTTAATTTTAAGTGACAAAGCCAAATTCTACACTCATAACATCACACATAAATATTTTTGGTGGTGGTTGATTAGGGTTTATGAGGTGTTTTTGATTTTGTAAAGAGAAGATTATGGAAGGAATTAAGTATGAAGAGAGATAATTTTTAATGTGTAAAGGAAGTGAAGAAGACTAGGGGTTAACATTTTTTTGTTTCTCCCAACTCACTGTTTGGGTTCCAATTGATATCAATGACTCTACATTTTCAAAGAAACTATTGAGTTGTCCAAGCATACATGATTTAACGTGTTCATAATAAACATTTTTTTTTGAATTTTTATTAATATTTATTTAATTTAAAATAATTAATAATTAATAGAATTAAAGTAGGACAAACCTTCCTTTTATGGCATCAATATAAAATGAGAATGCATGAGAGATTGACACTTGGCAAAGATGCCAAAGATCTCATCTTGCTTTTCTATTGCATGATTGTATGATAATTAATATATTAAAAACTAATTAAAAATTAAAATCTTTGTGAGGTAATTTATAATTAATAAGTTTTTATTATAAAATATAACAAATATAGAAATAGTCTATGATTAGTAAACTAATTTGATTTATTAATGTCATTAAAGTAAGTATTATGATTTAGAGTTCTTAACAATTGAAATCATCGATTTTATTTTGTTATTATAAAATACAATAAGTAATCTAGGATCGATAAAATTATTTGATTTAATATTGTCCTTAAAATGAATGTTATGATTTAAAGTTTTATTATTAATATATACTATTGAAATAAATCAAAATCTAATTTATATGATTTGGATGAATTAATTACGTGACATATATACAAAATTTAAAAATTTAATTTTAAGTGACAAAGCCAAATGCTACACTCATAACATCATCAACATGTAAATATTTTTTGGTGGTGGTTGATTAGGGTTTATGAGGTGTTTTTGATTTTGTAAAGAGAAGATTATGGAAGGAATTAAGAAGAATGAAGAGAGATAATTTTTAATGTGTAAAGGAAGTGAAGAAGACTAAGGGGTTAACATTTTTTTTGTTTCTCCCGACTCACCTGTTTGGGTTCCAATTGATATCAATGACTCTACATTTTTCAAAGAAACTATTGAGTTGTCCAAGCATACATGATTTAACGTGTTCATCACAAACATTTTAATTTGAATTTTATTAATATTTATTTAATTTAAAATAATTAATAATTAATAGAATTAAAGTAGGACAAACTTTCCTTTTATGGCATCAATATAAAATGAGAATGCATGAGAGATTGACACTTGGCAAAGATGCCAAAGATCTCATCTTGCGTTTTTCTATTGCATGATTGTATGATAATTAATATATTAAAAACTAATTAAAAATTAAAATCTTTTGTGAGGTAATTTATAATTAATAAGTTTTTATTATAAAATATAACAAATATAGAAATAGTCTATGATTAGTAAACTAATTTGATTTATTAATGTCATTAAAGTAAGTATTATGATTTAGAGTTCTTAACAATTGAAATCATCGATTTTAATTTCTTATTATAAAATACAATAAGTAATCTAGGATCGATAAAATTATTTGATTTAATATTGTCATTAAAATGAATGTTATGATTTAAAGTTTTATTTTTAACATATACTATTGAAATAAATCAAAATCTAATTTATATGATTTGGATGAATTAATTACGTGACATATATACAAAAATTTAAAAATTCTAATTTTAAGTGACAAAGCCAAATGCTACACTCATAACATCACCAAGGTAAATATTTTTGGTGGTGGTTGATTAGGGTTTATGAGGTGTTTTGATTTTGTAAAAGAGAAGATTATGGAAGGAATTAAGAAGTGAAGAGAGATAATTTTTATTGTGTAAAGGAAGTGAAGAAGACTAAGGGGTTAACATTTTTTGTTTCTCCCAACTCACCTGTTTGGGTTCCAATTGATATCAATGACTCTACATTTTTCAAAGAAACTATTGAGTTGTCCAAGCATACATGATTTAACGTGTTCATCACAAACATTTTTAATTTGAATTTTTATTAATATTTATTTAATTTAAAATAATTAATAATTAATAGAATTAAAGTAGGACAAACCTTCCTTTTATGGCATCAATATAAAATGAGAATGCATGAGAGATTGACACTTGGCAAAGATGCCAAAGATCTCATCTTGCGTTTTTCTATTGCATGATTGTATGATAATTAATATATTAAAAAACTAATTAAAAATTAAAATCTTTTGTGAGGTAATTTATAATTAATAAGTTTTTTATTATAAAATATAACAAATATAGAAATAGTCTATGATTAGTAAACTAATTTGATTTATTAATGTCATTAAAGTAAGTATTATGATTTAGAGTTCTTAACAATTGAAATCATCGATTTTATTTTGTTATTATAAAATACAATAAGTAATCTAGGATCGATAAAATTATTTGATTTAATATTGTCATTAAAATGAATGTTATGATTTAAAGTTTTATTATTAACATATATTATTGAAATAAATGAAAATCTAATGTATATGATTTGGATGAATTAATTACGTGACATATATACAAAAATTTAAAAATTCTAATTTTAAGTGACAAAGCCAAATGCTACACTCATAACATCAATTGTAAATATTTTTTGGTGGTGGTTGATTAGGGTTTATGAGGTGTTTTGATTTTGTAAAGAGAAGATTATGGAAGGAATTAAGAAGATGAGAGAGATAATTTTTAATGTGTAAAGGAAGTGAAGAAGACTAAGGGTTAACATTTTTTTGTTTCTCCCAACTCACCTTTGGGTTCCAATTGATATCAATGACTCTACATTTTCAAAGAAACTATTGAGTTGTCCAAGCATACATGATTTAACGTGTTCATCACAAACATTTTTAATTTGAATTTTATTAATATTTATTTAATTTAAAATAATTAATAATTAATAGAATTAAAGTAGACAAACCTTCCTTTATGGCATCAATATAAAATGAGAATGCATGAGAGATTGACACTTGGCAAAGATGCCAAAGATCTCATCTTGCTTTTTCTATTGCATGATTGTATGATAATTAATATATTAAAAACTAATTAAAAATTAAAATCTTTTGTGAGGTAATTTATAATTAATAAGTTTTTATTATAAAATATAACAAATATAGAAATAGTCTATGATTAGTAAACTAATTTGATTTATTAATGTCATTAAAGTAAGTATTATGATTTAGAGTTCTTAACAATTGAAATCATCGATTTTATTTTGTTATTATAAAATACAATAAGTAATCTAGGATCGATAAAATTATTTGATTTAATATTGTCATTAAAATGAATGTTATGATTTAAAGTTTTATTATTAACATATATTATTGAAATAAATCAAAATCTAATTTATATGATTTGGATGAATTAATTTGACATATATACAAAAATTTAAAAATTTAATTTTATGACAAAGCCAAATGCTACACTCATAACATCATCATATAAAAATATTTTTTGGTGGTGGTTGATTAGGGTTTATGAGGTGTTTTGATTTTGTAAAAGAGAAGATTATGGAAGGAATTAAGAAGTATGAAGAGAGATAATTTTTAATGTGTAAAGGAAGTGAAGAAGACTAAGGGTTAACATTTTTTTGTTTCTCCCAACTCACCTTTGGGTTCCAATTGATATCAATGACTCTACATTTTCAAAGAAACTATTGAGTTGTCCAAGCATACATGATTTAACGTGTTCATCACAAACATTTTAATTTGAATTTTTATTAATATTTATTTAATTTAAAATAATTAATAATTAATAGAATTAAAGTAGGACAAACCTTCCTTTTATGGCATCAATATAAAATGAGAATGCATGAGAGATTGACACTTGGCAAAGATGCCAAAGATCTCATCTTGCATTTTCTATTGCATGATTGTATGATAATTAATATATTAAAAACTAATTAAAAATTAAAATCTTTTGTGAGGTAATTTATAATTAATAAGTTTTTATTATAAAATATAACAAATATAGAAATAGTCTATGATTAGTAAACTAATTTGATTTATTAATGTCATTAAAGTAAGTATTATGATTTAGAGTTCTTAACAATTGAAATCATCGATTTTATTTTGTTATTATAAAATACAATAAGTAATCTAGGATCGATAAAATTATTTGATTTAATATTGTCATTAAAATGAATGTTATGATTTAAAGTTTTATTATTAACATATACTATTGAAATAAATCAAAATCTAATTTATATGATTTGGATGAATTAATTACGTGACATATATACAAAAATTTAAAATTTAATTTTAAGTGACAAAGCCAAATGCTACACTCATAACATCATCTATGTAAATATTTTTTGGTGGTGGTTGATTAGGGTTTATGAGGTGTTTTTGATTTTGTAAAAGAGAAGATTATGGAAGGAATTAAGAAGTATGAAGAGAGATAATTTTTTAATGTGTAAAGGAAGTGAAGAAGACTAAGGGGTTAACATTTTTTTTTGTTTCTCCCAACTCACTGCTTGGGTTCCAATTGATATCAATGACTCTACATTTTCAAAGAAACTATTGAGTTGTCCAAGCATACATGATTTAACGTGTTCATCACAAACATTTTTAATTTGAATTTTATTAATATTTATTTAATTTAAAATAATTAATAATTAATAGAATTAAAGTAGGACAAACCTTCCTTTTATGGCATCAATATAAAATGAGAATGCATGAGAGATTGACACTTGGCAAAGATGCCAAAGATCTCATCTTGCGTTTTTCTATTGCATGATTGTATGATAATTAATATATTAAAAACTAATTAAAAATTAAAATCTTTTGTGAGGTAATTTATAATTAATAAGTTTTTATTATAAAATATAACAAATATAGAAATAGTCTATGATTAGTAAACTAATTTGATTTATTAATGTCATTAAAGTAAGTATTATGATTTAGAGTTCTTAACAATTGAAATCATCGATTTTATTTTGTTATTATAAAATACAATAAGTAATCTAGGATCGATAAAATTATTTGATTTAATATTGTCATTAAAATGAATGTTATGATTTAAAGTTTTATTATTAACATATACTATTGAAATAAATCAAAATCTAATTTATATGATTTGGATGAATTAATTACGTGACATATATACAAAAATTTAAAAATTTAATTTTAAGTGACAAAGCCAAATGCTACACTCATAACATCATCATATAAAAATATTTTTTGGTGGTGGTTGATTAGGGTTTATGAGGTGTTTTGATTTTGTAAAAGAGAAGATTATGGAAGGAATTAAGAAGAGAGATAATTTTTAATGTGTAAAGGAAGTGAAGAAGACTAAGGGTTAACATTTTTTTGTTTCTCCCAACTCACCGTTTGGGTTCCAATTGATATCAATGACTCTACATTTTCAAAGAAACTATTGAGTTGTCCAAGCATACATGATTTAACGTGTTCATCACAAACATTTTTAATTTGAATTTTATTAATATTTATTTAATTTAAAATAATTAATAATTAATAGAATTAAAGTAGGACAAACCTTCCTTTTATGGCATCAATATAAAATGAGAATGCATGAGAGATTGACACTTGGCAAAGATGCCAAAGATCTCATCTTGCATTTTTCTATTGCATGATTGTATGATAATTAATATATTAAAAAACTAATTAAAAATTAAAATCTTTGTGAGGTAATTTATAATTAATAAGTTTTTTATTATAAAATATAACAAATATAGAAATAGTCTATGATTAGTAAACTAATTTGATTTATTAATGTCATTAAAGTAAGTATTATGATTTAGAGTTCTTAACAATTGAAATCATCGATTTTATTTTGTTATTATAAAATACAATAAGTAATCTAGGATCGATAAAAATATTTGATTTAATATTGTCCTTAAAATGAATGTTATGATTTAAAGTTTTATTATTAACATATACTATTGAAATAAATCAAAATCTAATTTATATGATTTGGATGAATTAATTACGTGACATATATACAAAAATTTAAAAATTTAATTTTAAGTGACAAAGCCAAATGCTACACTCATAACATCATCTACGTAAATATTTTTGGTGGTGGTTGATTAGGGTTTATGAGGTGTTTTGATTTTGTAAAAGAGAAGATTATGGAAGGAATTAAGAAGTATGAAGAGAGATAATTTTTTAATGTGTAAAGGAAGTGAAGAAGACTAAGGGGTTAACATTTTTTTTGTTTCTCCCAACTCACCTGTTTGGGTTCCAATTGATATCAATGACTCTACATTTTCAAAGAAACTATTGAGTTGTCCAAGCATACATGATTTAACGTGTTCATCACAAACATTTTAATTTGAATTTTATTAATATTTATTTAATTTAAAATAATTAATAATTAATAGAATTAAAGTAGGACAAACCTTCCTTTTATGGCATCAATATAAAATGAGAATGCATGAGAGATTGACACTTGGCAAAGATGCCAAAGATCTCATCTTGCTTTTCTATTGCATGATTGTATGATAATTAATATATTAAAAACTAATTAAAAATTAAAATCTTTTGTGAGGTAATTTATAATTAATAAGTTTTTATTATAAAATATAACAAATATAGAAATAGTCTATGATTAGTAAACTAATTTGATTTATTAATGTCATTAAAGTAAGTATTATGATTTAGAGTTCTTAACAATTGAAATCATCGATTTTATTTTGTTATTATAAAATACAATAAGTAATCTAGGATCGATAAAATTATTTGATTTAATATTGTCATTAAAATGAATGTTATGATTTAAAGTTTTATTATTAACATATACTATTGAAATAAATCAAAATCTAATTTATATGATTTGGATGAATTAATTACGTGACATATATACAAAAATTTAAAATTCTAATTTTAAGTGACAAAGCCAAATGCTACACTCATAACATCAATTATGTAAATATTTTTTGGTGGTGGTTGATTAGGGTTTATGAGGTGTTTTGATTTTGTAAAAGAGAAGATTATGGAAGGAATTAAGAAGTATGAGAGAGATAATTTTTAATGTGTAAAGGAAGTGAAGAAGACTAAGGGTTAACATTTTTTTGTTTCTCCCGACTCACCCGTTTGGGTTCCAATTGATATCAATGACTCTACATTTTCAAAGAAACTATTGAGTTGTCCAAGCATACATGATTTAACGTGTTCATCACAAACATTTTAATTTGAATTTTATTAATATTTATTTAATTTAAAATAATTAATAATTAATAGAATTAAAGTAGGACAAACCTTCCTTTTATGGCATCAATATAAAATGAGAATGCATGAGAGATTGACACTTGGCAAAGATGCCAAAGATCTCATCTTGCATTTTCTATTGCATGATTGTATGATAATTAATATATTAAAAACTAATTAAAAATTAAAATCTTTTGTGAGGTAATTTATAATTAATAAGTTTTTATTATAAAATATAACAAATATAGAAATAGTCTATGATAGTAGACTAATTTGATTTACTAATGTCATTAAAGTAAGTATTATGATTTAGAGTTCTTAACCATTGAAATCATCGATTTTATTTTCTTATTATAAAATACAATAAGTAATCTAGGATCGATACAATTATTTTATTTAATATTGTCATTAAAATGAATGTTATGATTTAAAGTTTTATTATTAACATATATTATTGAAATAAATCAAAATCTAATTTATATGATTGGATGAATTAATTACGTGACATATATACAAAAATTTAAAAATTCTAATTTTAAGTGACAAAGCCAAATGCTACACTCATAACATCACTGTTACAAAAATATTTTTTTGGTGGTGGTTGATTAGGGTTTATGAGGTGTTTTTGATTTTGTAAAAGAGAAGATTATGGAAGGAATTAAGAAGTATGAAGAGAGATAATTTTTTAATGTGTAAAGGAAGTGAAGAAGACTAAGGGGTTAACATTTTTTTTGTTTCTCCCAACTCACCTGTTTGGATTCCAATTGATATCAATGACCGAAACTGTTGAGTTGTCCAAGCATACATGATTTAACGTGTTCATAACAAACATTTTTTTTGCATTTTCATTAATCTTAATTTAATTTAAATTAATTTAAATTAATTAACAATTAATAGAATTAAAGTAAGACAAACTTTCCTTTTATAGAAACAATAATAAAAGAGAATGCATGAGAGATTGACACTTGGAAAACTTGCCAAAGATCTCAACTTGCTTTTTTCTATTGTATGATTGTATGATAATTAATATATTAAGAAAATAATTAAAAATTAAAATCTTTTGTGAGGTAATTTATAATTAATAAGTTTTTTATTATAAAATATAACAAATATAGAAATAGTCTATGATTAGTAAACTAATTTGATTTATTAATGTCATTAAAGTAAGTATTATGATTTAGAGTTCTTAACAATTGAAATCATCGATTTTATTTTGTTATTATAAAATGCAATAAGTAATCTAGGATCGATAAAATTATTTGATTTAATATTGTCCTTAAAATGAATGTTATGATTTAAAGTTTTATTATTAACATATACTATTGAAATATATCAAAATCTAATTTATATGATTTGGATGAATTAATTACGTGACATATATACAAAAATTTAAAAATTCTAATTTTAAGTGACAAAGCCAAATGCTACACTCATAACATCACTGTTACAAAAATATTTTTTTGGTGGTGGTTGATTAGGGTTTATGAGGTGTTTTTGATTTTGTAAAAGAGAAGATTATGGAAGGAATTAAGAAGTATGAAGAGAGATAATTTTTTAATGTGTAAAGGAAGTGAAGAAGACTAAGGGGTTAACATTTTTTGTTTCTCCCGACTCACCTGTTTGGGTTCCAATTGATATCAATGACTCTACATTTTTCAAAGAAACTATTGAGTTGTCCAAGCATACATGATTTAACGTGTTCATCACAAACATTTTTAATTTGAATTTTTATTAATATTTATTTAATTTAAAATAATTAATAATTAATAGAATTAAAGTAGGACAAACCTTCCTTTTATGGCATCAATATAAAATGAGAATGCATGAGAGATTGACACTTGCAAAGATGCCAAAGATCTCATCTTGCATTTTCTATTGCATGATTGTATGATAATTAATATATTAAAAAACTAATTAAAAATTAAAATCTTTTGTGAGGTAATTTATAATTAATAAGTTTTTTATTATAAAATATAACAAATATAGAAATAGTCTATGATTAGTAAACTAATTTGATTTATTAATGTCATTAAAGTAAGTATTATGATTTAGAGTTCTTAACAATTGAAATCATCGATTTTATTTTGTTATTATAAAATACAATAAGTAATCTAGGATCGATAAAATATTTGATTTAATATTGTCATTAAAATGAATGTTATGATTTAAAGTTTTATTATTAACATATACTATTGAAATATATCAAAATCTAATTTATATGATTTGGATGAATTAATTACGTGACATATATACAAAAATTTAAAAATTCTAATTTTAAGTGACAAAGCCAAATGCTACACTCATAACATCAACATGTAAATATTTTTTGGTGGTGGTTGATTAGGGTTTATGAGGTGTTTTGATTTTGTAAAAGAGAAGATCATGGAAGGAATTAAGAAGTATGAAGAGATAATTTTTAATGTGTAAAGGAAGTGAAGAAGACTAAGGTTAACATTTTTTTGTTTCTCCCGACTCACCTGTTTGGGTTCCAATTGATATCAATGACTCTACATTTTTCAAAGAAACTATTGAGTTGTCCAAGCATACATGATTTAACGTGTTCATCACAAACATTTTTAATTTGAATTTTTATTAATATTTATTTAATTTAAAATAATTAATAATTAATAGAATTAAAGTAGGACAAACCTTCCTTTTATGGCATCAATATAAAATGAGAATGCATGAGAGATTGACACTTGGCAAAGATGCCAAAGATCTCATCTTGCGTTTTTCTATTGCATGATTGTATGATAATTAATATATTAAAAAACTAATTAAAAATTAAAATCTTTTGTGAGGTAATTTATAATTAATAAGTTTTTTATTATAAAATATAACAAATATAGAAATAGTCTATGATTAGTAAACTAATTTGATTTATTAATGTCATTAAAGTAAGTATTATGATTTAGAGTTCTTAACAATTGAAATCATCGATTTTATTTTGTTATTATAAAATACAATAAGTAATCTAGGATCGATAAAATTATTTGATTTAATATTGTCCTTAAAATGAATGTTATGATTTAAAGTTTTATTATTAACATATACTATTGAAATATATCAAAATCTAATTTATATGATTTGGATGAATTAATTACGTGACATATATACAAAAATTTAAAAATTTAATTTTAAGTGACAAAGCCAAATGCTACACTCATAACATCAACATGTAAATATTTTTTGGTGGTGGTTGATTAGGGTTTATGAGGTGTTTTTGATTTTGTAAAAGAGAAGATCATGGAAGGAATTAAGAAGTATGAAGAGAGATAATTTTTTAATGTGTAAAGGAAGTGAAGAAGACTAAGGGTTAACATTTTTTTGTTTCTCCCAACTCATTGGGTTCCAATTGATATCAATGACTCTACATTTTCAAAGAAACTATTGAGTTGTCCAAGCATACATGATTTAACGTGTTCATCACAAACATTTTAATTTGAATTTTATTAATATTTATTTAATTTAAAATAATTAATAATTAATAGAATTAAAGTAGGACAAACCTTCCTTTTATGGCATCAATATAAAATGAGAATGCATGAGAGATTGACACTTGGCAAAGATGCCAAAGATCTCATCTTGCATTTTCTATTGCATGATTGTATGATAATTAATATATTAAAAACTAATTAAAAATTAAAATCTTTTGTGAGGTAATTTATAATTAATAAGTTTTTATTATAAAATATAACAAATATAGAAATAGTCTATGATTAGTAAACTAATTTGATTTATTAATGTCATTAAAGTAAGTATTATGATTTAGAGTTCTTAACAATTGAAATCATCGATTTTATTTTGTTATTATAAAATACAATAAGTAATCTAGGATCGATAAAATTATTTGATTTAATATTGTCATTAAAATGAATGTTATGATTTAAAGTTTTATTATTAACATATACTATTGAAATATATCAAAATCTAATTTATATGATTTGGATGAATTAATTACGTGACATATATACAAAAATTTAAAAATTTAATTTTAAGTGACAAAGCCAAATGCTACACTCATAACATCATCACATGTAAATATTTTTTGGTGGTGGTTGATTAGGGTTTATGAGGTGTTTTGATTTTGTAAAAGAGAAGATCATGGAAGGAATTAAGAAGTATGAAGAGAGATAATTTTTAATGTGTAAAGGAAGTGAAGAAGACTAAGGGTTAACATTTTTTTTGTTTCTCCCAACTCACTGTTTGGGTTCCAATTGATATCAATGACTCTACATTTTCAAAGAAACTATTGAGTTGTCCAAGCATACATGATTTAACGTGTTCATCACAAACATTTTAATTTGAATTTTTATTAATATTTATTTAATTTAAAATAATTAATAATTAATAGAATTAAAGTAGGACAAACCTTCCTTTTATGGCATCAATATAAAATGAGAATGCATGAGAGATTGACACTTGGCAAAGATGCCAAAGATCTCATCTTGCTTTTCTATTGCATGATTGTATGATAATTAATATATTAAAAAACTAATTAAAAATTAAAATCTTTTGTGAGGTAATTTATAATTAATAAGTTTTTTATTATAAAATATAACAAATATAGAAATAGTCTATGATTAGTAAACTAATTTGATTTATTAATGTCATTAAAGTAAGTATTATGATTTAGAGTTCTTAACAATTGAAATCATCGATTTTATTTTGTTATTATAAAATACAATAAGTAATCTAGGATCGATAAAATTATTTGATTTAATATTGTCCTTAAAATGAATGTTATGATTTAAAGTTTTATTATTAACATATACTATTGAAATATATCAAAATCTAATTTATATGATTTGGATGAATTAATTACGTGACATATATACAAAATTTAAAAATTTAATTTTAAGTGACAAAGCCAAATGCTACACTCATAACATCATCATATAAAAATATTTTTGGTGGTGGTTGATTAGGGTTTATGAGGTGTTTTGATTTTGTAAAAGAGAAGATCATGGAAGGAATTAAGAAGTATGAAGAGATAATTTTTAATGTGTAAAGGAAGTGAAGAAGACTAAGGGTTAACATTTTTTTGTTTCTCCCAACTCACCGTTTGGGTTCCAATTGATATCAATGACTCTACATTTTCAAAGAAACTATTGAGTTGTCCAAGCATACATGATTTAACGTGTTCATCACAAACATTTTTAATTTGAATTTTATTAATATTTATTTAATTTAAAATAATTAATAATTAATAGAATTAAAGTAGGACAAACCTTCCTTTTATGGCATCAATATAAAATGAGAATGCATGAGAGATTGACACTTGGCAAAGATGCCAAAGATCTCATCTTGCATTTTTCTATTGCATGATTGTATGATAATTAATATATTAAAAAACTAATTAAAAATTAAAATCTTTTGTGAGGTAATTTATAATTAATAAGTTTTTTATTATAAAATATAACAAATATAGAAATAGTCTATGATTAGTAAACTAATTTGATTTATTAATGTCATTAAAGTAAGTATTATGATTTAGAGTTCTTAACAATTGAAATCATCGATTTTATTTTGTTATTATAAAATACAATAAGTAATCTAGGATCGATAAAAATATTTGATTTAATATTGTCCTTAAAATGAATGTTATGATTTAAAGTTTTATTATTAACATATACTATTGAAATATATCAAAATCTAATTTATATGATTTGGATGAATTAATTACGTGACATATATACAAAAATTTAAAAATTCTAATTTTAAGTGACAAAGCCAAATGCTACACTCATAACATCACATTATAAATATTTTTTGGTGGTGGTTGATTAGGGTTTATGAGGTGTTTTGATTTTGTAAAGAGAAGATCATGGAAGGAATTAAGAAGTATGAAGAGAGATAATTTTTAATGTAAAGGAAGTGAAGAAGACTAAGGGTTAACATTTTTTTGTTTCTCCGACTCACCTGTTTGGGTTCCAATTGATATCAATGACTCTACATTTTCAAAGAAACTATTGAGTTGTCCAAGCATACATGATTTAACGTGTTCATCACAAACATTTTAATTTGAATTTTATTAATATTTATTTAATTTAAAATAATTAATAATTAATAGAATTAAAGTAGGACAAACCTTCCTTTTATGGCATCAATATAAAATGAGAATGCATGAGAGATTGACACTTGGCAAAGATGCCAAAGATCTCATCTTGCTTTTCTATTGCATGATTGTATGATAATTAATATATTAAAAACTAATTAAAATTAAAATCTTTTGTGAGGTAATTTATAATTAATAAGTTTTTATTATAAAATATAACAAATATAGAAATAGTCTATGATTAGTAAACTAATTTGATTTATTAATGTCATTAAAGTAAGTATTATGATTTAGAGTTCTTAACAATTGAAATCATCGATTTTATTTTGTTATTATAAAATACAATAAGTAATCTAGGATCGATAAAATTATTTGATTTAATATTGTCATTAAAATGAATGTTATGATTTAAAGTTTTATTATTAACATATACTATTGAAATATATCAAAATCTAATTTATATGATTTGGATGAATTAATTACGTGACATATATACAAAAATTTAAAATTCTAATTTTAAGTGACAAAGCCAAATGCTACACTCATAACATCATTAAAATATTTTTGGTGGTGGTTGATTAGGGTTTATGAGGTGTTTTGATTTTGTAAAAGAGAAGATTATGGAAGGAATTAAGAAGTATGAAGAGAGATAATTTTTAATGTGTAAAGGAAGTGAAGAAGACTAAGGGTTTTTTTTGTTTCTCCCAACTCACCGTTTGGGTTCCAATTGATATCAATGACTCTACATTTTCAAAGAAACTATTGAGTTGTCCAAGCATACATGATTTAACGTGTTCATCACAAACATTTTAATTTGAATTTTTATTAATATTTATTTAATTTAAAATAATTAATAATTAATAGAATTAAAGTAGGACAAACCTTCCTTTTATGGCATCAATATAAAATGAGAATGCATGAGAGATTGACACTTGGCAAACATGCCAAAGATCTCATCTTGCATTTTTCTATTGCATGATTGTATGATAATTAATATATTAAAAAACTAATTAAAAATTAAAATCTTTTGTGAGGTAATTTATAATTAATAAGTTTTTTATTATAAAATATAACAAATATAGAAATAGTCTATGATTAGTAAACTAATTTGATTTATTAATGTCATTAAAGTAAGTATTATGATTTAGAGTTCTTAACAATTGAAATCATCGATTTTATTTTGTTATTATAAAATACAATAAGTAATCTAGGATCGATAAAATTATTTGATTTAATATTGTCATTAAAATGAATGTTATGATTTAAAGTTTTATTATTAACATATATTATTGAAATAAATGAAAATCTAATGTATATGATTTGGATTAATTAATTACGTGACATATATACAAAAATTTAAAAATTCTAATTTTAAGTGACAAAGCAAAATGCTACACTCATAACATCACTATGTAAATATTTTTTGGTGGTGGTTGATTTGGGTTTATGTGGTGTTTTGATTTTGTAGAAGAGGAGATTATGGAAGGAATTAAGAAGAATGAAGAGAGATAATTTTTAATGTGAAGAGGAAGTGAAGAAGACTAAGGGTTAACATTTTTTGTTTCTCCCAACTCACTGTTTGGGTTCCAATTGATATCAATGACTCTACATTTTCAAAGAAACTATTGAGTTGTCCAAGCATACATGATTTAACGTGTTCATAACAAACATTTTTTTGCATTTTCATTAATCTTAATTTAATTTAAATTAATTAATAATTAATAGAATTAAAGTAAGACAAACTTTCCTTTATAGCAACAATAAAAAGAGAATGCATGAGAGATTGACACTTGGAAAACTTGCCAAAGATCTCAACTTGCTTTTTTCGATTGTATGATAATTAATATATTAAAAAAGAATTAAAAATTAAATTCTTTTGTGAGGTAATTTATAATTAATAAGTTTGTGATGATAAAATATAACAAATATAAAAATAGTCTATGATTAATAAATTAATTTGATTTATAAATGTCATTAAAGTCAATATTATGATTAAGAGTTCTTAACCATTGCATCGATTTTATTTTCTTAATATAAAATACAATAAATGTATAGAACAATCTAGGATCGATAAAATTATTTGATTTAATATTGTCATTAAAATGAATGTTACGATTTAAAGTTTTATTATTAACATATATTATTGAAATAAATGAAAATCTAATGTATATGATTTGGATGAATTAATTACGTGACATATATACAAAAATTTAAAAATTTAATTTTAAGTGACAAAGCCAAATGCTACACTCATAACATCACCGCAAATATTTTTTGGTGGTGGTTGATTAGGGTTTATGTGGTGTTTTGATTTTGTAGAAGAGGAGATTATGGAAGGAATTAAGAAGAATGAAGAGAGATAATTTTTAATGTGAAGAGGAAGTGAAGAAGACTAAGGGGTTAACATTTTTTGTTTCTCCCAACTCACTGTTTGGGTTCCAATTGATATCAATGACTCTACATTTTCAAAGAAAATATTGAGTTGTCCAAGCATACATGATTTAACGTGTTCATAACAAACATTTTTTTTTGAATTTTATTAATATTTATTTAATTTAAAATAATTAATAATTAATAGAATTAAAGTAGGACAAACCTTCCTTTTATGGCATCAATATAAAATGAGAATGCATGAGAGATTGACACTTGGCAAAGATGCCAAAGATCTCATCTTGCGTTTTTCTATTGCATGATTGTATGATAATTAATATATTAAAAAACTAATTAAAAATTAAAATCTTTTGTGAGGTAATTTATAATTAATAAGTTTTTTATTATAAAATATAACAAATATAGAAATAGTCTATGATTAGTAAACTAATTTGATTTATTAATGTCATTAAAGTAAGTATTATGATTTAGAGTTCTTAACAATTGAAATCATCGATTTTATTTTGTTATTATAAAATACAATAAGTAATCTAGGATCGATAAAAATATTTGATTTAATATTGTCCTTAAAATGAATGTTATGATTTAAAGTTTTATTATTAACATATACTATTGAAATATATCAAAATCTAATTTATATGATTTGGATGAATTAATTACGTGACATATATACAAAAATTTAAAAATTCTAATTTTAAGTGACAAAGCAAAATGCTACACTCATAACATCACGTAAATATTTTTTGGTGGTGGTTGATTAGGGTTTATGTGGTGTTTTTGATTTTGTAGAAGAGGAGATTATGGAAGGAATTAAGAAGAATGAAGAGAGATAATTTTTAATGTGAAGAGGAAGTGAAGAAGACTAAGGGTTAACATTTTTTGTTTCTCCCAACTCACTGTTTGGGTTCCAATTGATATCAATGACTCTACATTTTTCAAAGAAAATATTGAGTTGTCCAAGCATACATGATTTAACGTGTTCATAACAAACATTTTTTTTGCATTTTCATTAATCTTAATTTAATTTAAATTAATTTAAATTAATTAACAATTAATAGAATTAAAGTAAGACAAACTTTCCTTTTATAGAAACAATAATAAAAGAGAATGCATGAGAGATTGACACTTGGAAAACTTGCCAAAGATCTCAACTTGCTTTTTTCGATTGTATGATAATTAATATATTAAAACAGTAATTAAAAATTAAATTCTTTTGTGAGGGAATTTATAATTAATAAGTTTGTGATGATATAATATAACAAATATAAAAATAGTCTATGATTAATAAATTAAGTTGATTTATAAATGTCATTAACGTCAATATTATGATTAAGAGTTCTTAACCATTGCATCGATTTTATTTTCTTAATATAAAATACAATAAATGTATAGAACAATCTAGGATCGATAAAATTATTTGATTTAATATTGTCATTAAAATGAATGTTACGATTTAAAGTTTTATTATTAACATATATTATTGAAATAAATCAAAATCTAATGTATATGATTTGGATGAATTAATTACGTGACATATATACAAAAATTTAAAAATTCTAATTTTAAGTGACAAAGCAAAATGCTACACTCATAACATCACCATGAAATATTTTTGGTGGTGGTTGATTAGGGTTTATGTGGTGTTTTTGATTTTGTAGAAGAGGAGATTATGGAAGGAATTAAGAAGAATGAAGAGAGATAATTTTTTAATGTGAAGAGGAAGTGAAGAAGACTAAGGGGTTAACATTTTTTTGTTTCTCCCAACTCACCTGTTTGGGTTCCAATTGATATCAATGACTCTACATTTTTCAAAGAAACTATTGAGTTGTCCAAGCATACATGATTTAACGTGTTCATAACAAACATTTTTTTTTGAATTTTTATTAATATTTATTTAATTTAAAATAATTAATAATTAATAGAATTAAAGTAGGACAAACCTTCCTTTTATGGCATCAATATAAAATGAGAATGCATGAGAGATTGACACTTGGCAAAGATGCCAAAGATCTCATCTTGCGTTTTTCTATTGCATGATTGTATGATAATTAATATATTAAAAAACTAATTAAAAATTAAAATCTTTTGTGAGGTAATTTATAATTAATAAGTTTTTTATTATAAAATATAACAAATATAGAAATAGTCTATGATTAGTAAACTAATTTGATTTATTAATGTCATTAAAGTAAGTATTATGATTTAGAGTTCTTAACAATTGAAATCATCGATTTTAATTTCTTATTATAAAATACAATAAGTAATCTAGGATCGATAAAATTATTTGATTTAATATTGTCATTAAAATGAATGTTATGATTTAAAGTTTTATTATTAACATATATTATTGAAATAAATGAAAATCTAATGTATATGATTTGGATGAATTAATTACGTGACATATATACAAAAATTTAAAAATTCTAATTTTAAGTGACAAAGCAAAATGCTACACTCATAACATCATTGTAAATATTTTTTGGTGGTGGTTGATTAGGGTTTATGTGGTGTTTTTGATTTTGTAGAAGAGGAGATTATGGAAGGAATTAAGAAGAATGAAGAGAGATAATTTTTTAATGTGAAGAGAAAGTGAAGAAGACTAAGGGGTTAACATTTTTTTTGTTTCTCCCAACTCACCTGTTTGGATTCCAATTGATATCAATGACCGAAACTGTTGAGTTGTCCAAGCATACATGATTTAACGTGTTCATAACAAACATTTTTTTTGCATTTTCATTAATCTTAATTTAATTTAAATTAATTAATAATTAATAGAATTAAAGTAAGACAAACTTTCCTTTTATAGCAACAATAAAAAAAGAGAATGCATTAGAGATTGACACTTGGAAAACTTGCCAAAGATCTCAACTTGCTTTTTTCGATTGTATGATAATTAATATATTAAAACAGTAATTAAAAATTAAATTCTTTTGTGAGGTAATTTATAATTAATAAGTTTGTGATGATAAAATATAACAAATATAAAAATAGTCTATGATTAATAAATTAATTTGATTTATAAATGTCATTAAAGTCAATATTATGATTAAGAGTTCTTAACCATTGCATCGATTTTATTTTCTTAATATAAAATACAATGTATAGAACAATCTAGGATCGATAAAATTATTTGATTTAATATTGTCATTAAAATGAATGTTACGATTTAAAGTTTTATTATTAACATATATTATTGAAATAAATGAAAATCTAATGTATATGATTTGGATGAATTAATTACGTGACATATATACAAAAATTTAAAAATTCTAATTTTAAGTGACAAAGCCAAATGCTACACTTATAACATCACTGCTACATAAATATTTTTTGGTGGTGGTTGATTAGGGTTTATGTGGTGTTTTTGATTTTGTAGAAGAGGAGATTATAGAAGGAATTAAGAAGAATGAAGAGAGATAATTTTTTAATGTGAAGAGGACGTGAAGAAGATTAAGGGGTTAACATTTTTTTTCTCCCAACTCACCTGTTTGGGTTCCAATTGATATCAATGACTCTACATTTTTCAAAGAAACTATTGAGTTGTCCAAGCATACATGATTTAACGTGTTCATCACAAACATTTTTTTTTGAATTTTTATTAATATTTATTTAATTTAAAATAATTAATAATTAATAGAATTAAAGTAGGACAAACCTTCCTTTTATGGCATCAATATAAAATGAGAATGCATGAGAGATTGACACTTGGCAAACATGCCAAAGATCTCATCTTGCATTTTTCTATTGCATGATTGTATGATAATTAATATATTAAAAAACTAATTAAAAATTAAAATCTTTTGTGAGGTAATTTATAATTAATAAGTTTTTTATTATAAAATATAACAAATATAGAAATAGTCTATGATTAGTAAACTAATTTGATTTATTAATGTCATTAAAGTAAGTATTATGATTTAGAGTTCTTAACAATTGAAATCATCGATTTTATTTTGTTATTATAAAATACAATAAGTAATCTAGGATCGATAAAATTATTTGATTTAATATTGTCATTAAAATGAATGTTATGATTTAAAGTTTTATTATTAACATATACTATTGAAATAAATCAAAATCTAATTTATATGATTTGGATGAATTAATTACGTGACATATATACAAAAATTTAAAAATTCTAATTTTAAGTGACAAAGCCAAATGCTACACTCATAACATCACTGCTACAGAAATATTATGTAACTGCTCATGGGATGTAATAGTTTTAATTAGGTTTTACTTTCCGCACTCCTATATTATGTAACTGCCCTAAAGCCATGTAATAGCGTAGGATTTACTTTCCGCACTTAACTTTCCGCAATTTGCTTTCCGCACCTATAAACTGCTAGTAAATTAGGCGTGTATGGCATGATAAAATCCACATAGCTAACTCTAATCACAAGATAAATTATCTGAACTCAACACACTCTTTTCACACATGCACCCTCTAGGGTATTCTCTCTTGTTGCCTTTCGAATAAATGGTCAAGTCCCTCGAACGTAGAGGTATCCTAGCACCGTTGCCTACAAACATATCATCATAGTCCCTTCGAATCAAAGATCATAGTCCCTCGATGACCCTCGATGTTTCCTACGAAAAGTGATGATCGTCCCTACGTGCTAGGATACCCCTACGAGTTGCCTTTTATGACCATTATATGTCCCTTCAAATGTCCCTTCACATCCAAAAAAATAGGGTTACCTACCAACTAACGGTATGGATAGCACTATTCTAAAAGAAAGTAAAATAACACTGAAACGACCGTTCTGAGTAGGTAATAGACTCTTAATTGCTTTCTATCAAAAAACTTTTCCCACCCACACTTTCTAAAAAGTTCATTTTCAAACTTGTATACATTCCAACGTAAATCATTACAAAGTTCTTTTCCAAAACGAAACATTTTAAAACTTCGATACATTCCGTGAATCATTACGAAGTCAAAGCGAAATGCTTTTTCAAAACATTTTCAAACACACACACAGAAAGCAAGTTTCAAAGTGAGCTAAAGCAATTAAGAGCCCGTAGATAACTACAGATGGAAATGGTGCTAATACCTTCCTTTTCATAATCACCCCTTACTCGTAATCTAACGAAGGTCTTTTCCTATTCTTTTACCGTCCCTTAATTGATAAAATAAAAGTCGGTGCCGACTCTTGCTATTCGCAACATTTGCGATCAAACGCAAAACAATCCAAAGTCAGTTCTCCCACCGTGTTACATAGTGCTTGAAAGTGACTAAAGTGGTTGGAAAATAGAATACGAATTTGCCAACTTCTTGGAATTTTTGAGAATTTTAGGGTTCTCGAGGCTAGTAATCCGTCCCTTGAGCATCCGAACTAGTTGGGTATATATAGAGGAGTGAAAATAGGTCAAGACTTTAAGAGAAAATATCTTCTTTCAATGGAGAACATTTGATTTGAAATTTGTATGAAATCTTTCCAAACTTGGCTCAATCTTTCCTTAAATATTCTTGCACAATTTGGCATCTTGTTTGGGCTTCCTTGGTCCTCAAGATAAGTAGAAATCAAGCCCAACTTGTCTTAGACCTTGCTTTTGCATTTTATTTAATTAAAATTGAATTTAAATTTTTAAATCCAAAATAAATCTAATAAATTGGGAAAGAGGCGTGGCAAGGAGCATAGAGACTATGGATAATGTTAAGATCGATTTGGATCATAAAATTCTAAGCCCATTTGAAAAATATTTGCATTTGTCAAGTATTTTCCTTTATGCACTCAAAATGCTCAATTTGCACAACTTGTATCTTGCTCAATTTTTAACATTTTGGGTGTTCTTGGACTTTTAGAAAGATCAAGATGTATTATAAACATCAATTTTGGTTTCATCTTCATTGAAGTTTTCATGTTCATGAACACTTTGCAAAAGATGACTTTTGTTGACTTTAAAAGGACCTATAATGTTTTGATCCATAACTTCCAAATGAAGCATTTCTAGCCCAAGCTTGTGAGACATGAAGTTGTAGAGACTTGAATTCCCTTTAAATGAGCTTTGTGGAAAAATTTCTAATAAAGCATGTGAAAGTTATGCGGTCAAAGTTCTATTGACTTTTGTCTAAAACCCTAATTTGGAAACTTTGATCTTTGATCAAATCTTGACTTTTCTTGATGAATCATGATCAACCCTTGATCAAAGTATGAATATTACTTCAAAATATTGGTGTTGACCAAAAATATGAAGTTTGACGCATGTTGACCACTTGACTTTTGTCCAATATAGTTGATTTTCCATCCGAAAGTGGATGAGCAATTTTGACTTGTAAGGCTTGAAACTTGATATGGTGATCCCTGAAGCATATTATGGGGTATGATGATCATTTAGAGCAATGGAAATCCATCTTGACTTGAGGAGAAAACCCTAGTTTGGATAGATTGCTTAAAGAGGGTTTTGTCAACCCTTGTGAAATCCTTGAGTATGGAGTTGTGGATTGTCTTGAGAAGTAAGAGGAAAACTTTGGGGTATAACAATGACTCTAAAGGTGGACCTTCAAGGAGAGCTTCTAAAGGTAGTCCACCTCGTGGTCATAATTTTGAAGGTGGAACTTCAAGAAAGAACTTTGAAGGTGATCGAACTTTTAAAGGTGGTGGTTCTAGATAAGGTAAGTTAACAAAGGTGGAACTTGTGGAAATAGAACTTCAAGAAAGTCTAGAAGGAGATACGGTTCTAGAGTCGAAGGAGATTCAACAAAAGGCATTGAAAAGTTCTCAAGAAGAAAATATGGATGAAGGCCATTGTAAAAGAACTTAAGGCTTCGAAGGAAACAAGACTTGGAAGTTAATCGAGCCCAAGGAGAAGAAAGTCATCAACGCCGATGGGTTTTAAGGTAAAGCTTAAGCCAGATGGATCAGTTGGAAAGCACAAAGCAAGGATAGTGGCCAGAGTTTTTCTTTAGAAAACTGGACTAGATTATTTTGAGGTGTTTGCTCCTATAGCTAGGCATGAAACAATCATATTGGTGATTGCTTTAATGAAAATGTTGGCGATGCATTTGGATGTGAACTCAGCATTTCTAAACGGTCCATTACAAGAGGAGGTATACGTGTCACAACCTCCTGGCTTCGTGAACAAGAATCAGGAAGGAATGGTGTACAAGCTACACAAAGCTCTTTATGGATCGAAGCAAGCACCCAAACCTTGGAATGAGAATATTGATTCATTTTTCAAGAAGCAAGGGTTTGAAATGTGAGATGGAGTATATGTGTACATTCTCGAAGCAATATGATTCTAGTGTGGCTTTATGTTGATGACATATTGCTTACGGGAGTTGTCCGAAGATATAAACTTTGAGGTTCAAATTTTGTTGCTTCTCCCAACTCACCTATTTAGGTTCCAATTGATATCAATGACTCTACATTTTTCAAAGAAACTATTGACCTGTCCAAGCATACATGATTTAACGTGTTCATAACAAACTTTTTTTTTTTGCATTTTTATTAATATTTATTTAATTTAAAATAATTAATAATTAATAGAATTAAAGTAAGACAAACTTTCCTTTTATAGCAACAATATAAAATGAGAATGCATGAGAGATTGACACTTGGCAAACTTGCCAAAGAACTCATCTTGCTTTTTTCTATTGTATGATTGTATGATAATTAATATATTAAAAAAATGATTAAAAATTAAAATCTTTTGTGAGGTAATTTATAATTAATAAGTTTTTTATCATAAAATATAACAAATATAGAAATAGTCTATGATTAGTAAACTAATTTGATTAATTAATGTCATTAAAGTAAGTATTATGATTTAGAGTTCTTAACCATTGAAATCATCGATTTTATTTTCTTATTATAAAATACAATAAGTAATCTAGGATCGATACAATTATTTTATTTAATATTGTCATTAAAATGAATGTTATGATTTAAAGTTTTATTATTAACATATATTATTGAAATAAATCAAAATCTAATTTATATGATTGGATGAATTAATTACGTGACATATATACAAAAATTTAAAAATTCTAATTTTAAGTGACAAAGCCAAATGCTACACTCATAACATCACTGCTACAGAAATAATTTTTGTGGTGGTTGATTAGGGTTTATGTGGTGTTTTGATTGTAGAAGAGGAGATTATGGAAGGAATTAAGAAGAATGAAGAGAGATAATTTTTTAATGTGAAGAGGAAGTGAAGAATACTAAGGGGTTTACATTTTTTTTGTTTCTCCCAACTCACCTGTTTGGGTTCCAATTGATATATATGACTATATTTTTAAAAGAAACTATTGAGCTTTCCAGGCATACATGATTTAACGTGTTCATAACAAACATTTTTTTTTGCATTTTTATTAATATTTATTTAATTTAAATTAATTAATAATTAATAGAATTAAAGTAAGACAAACTTTCCTTTTAAAGCAACAATAAAAAAAAAGAATGCATGAGAGATTGACACTTGGAAAACTTGCCAAAGATCTCAACTTGCTTATTTCTATGGTATGATAATTAATATATTAAAACAGTAATTAAAAATTAAAATAATTTTGTGAGGTAATTTATAATTAATATATTTTTGATTATAAAATATAACAAATATAGAAATAGTCTATGATTAATAAACTAATTTGATTTATTAATGTCATTAAAGTAAATATTATGATTAACAGTTCTTAACCATTGAAATCATCGATTTTATTTTCTTAATATAAAATACAATAAATGTATAGAACAATCTAGGATCGATAAAACAATTTGATTTAATATTGTCATTAAAATGAATGTTACGATTTAAAGTTTTATTATTAACATATATTATTGAAATAAATGAAAATCTAATTTATATCATTTGGATGAATTAATTACGTTTAAGAAAACAAAATTTAAAAATTCTAATTTTAAGTGACAAAGCCAAATGCTATATAATTAAAATATTTAGGTATACAAATATTTAAACATCATTATGTAAATAAATATTTTCGGTTTATGCTAAAATATTTTATGGTTTACGAAAATCAAGAATCTAAATTCTTTTTATCTCATTTTCATTCACAATCCGATTATTAATGACACACCAAATCGGATTAACAAACCAAATTATTCTCTTCTTATATCTTATCTCCATTCACACAGCCGTTTAAAATGCAATTTTACTAAATTTTACACATCTTTATTTTTCTTATTTTCATTATATTGTGTTACTTTCTAGTCTGCAACTCCCATTGGCATGGGACTCCAAGTTGCACATAATGCTTTTGAATCTTTTCATCTAAAAATGTTTGGTCACCAACCACCACCATTGGATCTCGCTTCAACAGATTCATAAATACTATCCAATTATGGTCGCTAACCTATACAAAAATTTTAAAAATAAATGAAAGGTAGCATCTAAATTAGTTAAGTATTTGTATCTTATTCTCTACCAAAGAAAAGTCTTTAACCTCCAGCAACATCGTTAAGAGGGTCCTTATATCTTCCATCAAGGTTTCACATAATCCCTTTAGTTTTCTCTCCGTTCAATAGACCTAAAAACATTCAAAACAAAAATCAAAACTCAAAATTAGGACTGCCATTAAGAATCTTGTTCCTATTTTATATATATATTTATATATATATATATATATATATATATATATATATATATATATATTAGAATTTGATACAAAATATCTGGAAAATTATTGTGATGTATCCTAGAGGGTTTAGGATTAAAACTTTGACGTGCAAATTTTTGTTGCTTCTCCCAACTCACCTGTCTAGGATAGATAAAATTATTTGATTTAATATTGTCATTAAAATGAATGTTATGATTTAAAGTTTTATTATTAACATATATTATTGAAATAAATCAAAATCTAATTTATATGATTTGGATTAATTATTTACGTGATATATACAAAAATTTAAAAATTTAATTTTAAGTGACAAAGCCAAATTCTACACTCATAACATCACTACAGAATATTTTTGGTGGTGGTTGATTAGGGTTTATGAGGTGTTTTGATTTTGTAAAGAGAAGATTTAAGTGACAAAGCCAAATGCTACAGTCATACGAATTAAAATATTTAGGTATACAAATATTTAAACATCACTGCTACAGAAATAAATATTTTCTGGTTTATGCTACAGAAATATTTTATGGTTTACGCAAAATCAAGAATCTAAATTGGCTTCTTTTATCTCATTTTCATTCACACAAGATTATTAATTACACCAAATCGTTATTAATGACCAAATTATTCTCTTCTTATATCTTATCTCCATTCACACAGCCGTTTAAAATGCAATTTTACTAAATTTTACACATCTTTATTTTTCTTATTTTCATTATATTGTGTTACTTTCTAGTCTGCAACTCCCATTGGCATGGGACTCCAAGTTGCACATAATGCTTTTGAATCTTTTCATCTAAAAATGTTTGGTCACCAACCACCACCATTGGATCTCGCTTCAACAGATTCATAAATACTATCCAATTATGGTCGCTAACCTATACAAAATTTTTAAAAATAAATGAAAGGTAGCATCTAAATTAGTTAAGTATTTGTATCTTATTCTCTACCAAAGAAAAGTCTTTAACCTCCAGCAACATCGTTAAGAGGGTCCTTATATCTTCCATCAAGGTTTCACATAATCCCTTTAGTTTTCTCTCCGTTCAATAGACCTAAAACATTCAAAACAAAACCAAAACTCAAAATTAGGACTGCCATTAAGAATCTTGTTCTATTATATATATATATATATATATATATATATATATATATATATATATATATATATATATATATATATATATATATATATTAGAATTTGATACAAAATATCCGAAAATTATTGTGATGTATCCTAGAGGGTTTAGGATTAAAACTTTGACGTGCAAATTTTTGTTATCCCAACTCAATGTCTAGGATAGATAAAATTATTTGATTTAATATTGTCATTAAAATGAATGTTATGATTTAAAGTTTTATTATTAACATATATTATTGAAATAAATCAAAATCTAATTTATATGATTTGGATTAATTATTTACGTGACATATATACAAAAATTTAAAAATTCTAATTTTAAGTGACAAAGCCAAATTCTACACTCATAACATCACCGCTAGAATATTTTTTGGTGGTGGTTGATTAGGGTTTATGAGGTGTTTTGATTTTGTAAAAGAGAAGATTATGGAAGGAATTAAGAAGTATGAAGAGAGATAATTTTTAATGTGTAAAGGAAGTGAAGAAGACTAAGGGTTAACATTTTTTGTTTCTCCCAACTCACTGTTTGGGTTCCAATTGATATCAATGACTCTACATTTTCAAAGAAACTATTGAGTTGTCCAAGCATACATGATTTAACGTGTTCATAACAAATATTTTTTTTGAATTTTTATTAATATTTATTTAATTTAAAATAATTAATAATTAATAGAATTAAAGTAGGACAAACCTTCCTTTTATGGCATCAATATAAAATGAGAATGCATGAGAGATTGACACTTGGCAAAGATGCCAAAGATCTCATCTTTTTTCTATTGCATGATTGTATGATAATTAATATATTAAAAACTAATTAAAAATTAAAATCTTTTGTGAGGTAATTTATAATTAATAAGTTTTTATTATAAAATATAACAAATATAGAAATAGTCTATGATTAGTAAACTAATTTGATTTATTAATGTCATTAAAGTAAGTATTATGATTTAGAGTTCTTAACAATTGAAATCATCGATTTTATTTTGTTATTATAAAATACAATAAGTAATCTAGGATCGATAAAATTATTTGATTTAATATTGTCATTAAAATGAATGTTATGATTTAAAGTTTTATTATTAACATATATTATTGAAATAAATCAAAATCTAATTTATATGATTTGGATTAATTATTTACGTATATACAAAAATTTAAAAATCTAATTTTAAGTGACAAAGCCAAATTCTACACTCATAACATCACCAGAATATTTTTGGTGGTGGTTGATTAGGGTTTATGAGGTGTTTTTGATTTTGTAAAAGAGAAGATTATGGAAGGAATTAAGAAGTATGAAGAGAGATAATTTTTTAATGTGTAAAGGAAGTGAAGAAGACTAAGGGGTTAACATTTTTTTTGTTTCTCCCAACTCACCTGTTTGGGTTCCAATTGATATCAATGACTCTACATTTTTCAAAGAAACTATTGAGTTGTCCAAGCATACATGATTTAACGTGTTCATCACAAACATTTTTTTTTGAATTTTTATTAATATTTATTTAATTTAAAATAATTAATAATTAATAGAATTAAAGTAGGACAAACCTTCCTTTTATGGCATCAATATAAAATGAGAATGCATGAGAGATTGACACTTGGCAAACATGCCAAAGATCTCATCTTGCGTTTTTCTATTACATGATTGTATGATAATTAATATATTAAAAAACTAATTAAAAATTAAAATCTTTTGTGAGGTAATTTATAATTAATAAGTTTTTTATTATAAAATATAACAAATATTGAAATAGTCTATGATTAGTAAACTAATTTGATTTATTAATATCATTAAAGTAAGTATTATGATTTAGAGTTCTTAACAATTGAAATCATCGATTTTAATTTCTTATTATAAAATACAATAAGTAATCTAGGATCGATAAAATTATTTGATTTAATATTGTCATTAAAATGAATGTTATGATTTAAAGTTTTATTATTAACATATTCTATTGAAATAAATCAAAATCTAATTTATATGATTTGGATTAATTAATTACGTGACATATATACAAAAATTTGAAAATTCTAATTTTAAGTGACAAAGCCAAATGATACACTCATAACATCAATGTAAATATTTTTTGGTGGTGGTTGATTAGGGTTTATGTGGTGTTTTGATTTTGTAGAAGAGGAGATTATGGAAGGAATTAAGAATGAAGAGAGATAATTTTTAATGTGAAGAGGAAGTGAAGAAGACTAAGGGGTTAACATTTTTTTTTGTTTCTCCCAACTCACCTGTTTGGGTTCCAATTGATATCAATGACTCTACATTTTTCAAAGAAACTATTGAGTTGTCCAAGCATACATGATTTAACGTGTTCATCACAAACATTTTTTTTGAATTTTATTAATATTTATTTAATTTAAAATAATTAATAATTAATAGAATTAAAGTAGGACAAACCTTCCTTTTATGGCATCAATATAAAATGAGAATGCATGAGAGATTGACACTTGGCAAACATGCCAAAGATCTCATCTTGCGTTTTTCTATTACATGATTGTATGATAATTAATATATTAAAAAACTAATTAAAAATTAAAATCTTTTGTGAGGTAATTTATAATTAATAAGTTTTTTATTATAAAATATAACAAATATTGAAATAGTCTATGATTAGTAAACTAATTTGATTTATTAATGTCATTAAAATAAGTATTATGATTTAGAGTTCTTAACAATTGAAATCATCGATTTTAATTTCTTATTATAAAATACAATAAGTAATCTAGGATCGATAAAATTATTTGATTTAATATTGTCATTAAAATGAATGTTATGATTTAAAGTTTTATTATTAACATATTCTATTGAAATAAATCAAAATCTAATTTATATGATTTGGATTAATTAATTACGTGACATATATACAAAAATTTGAAAATTCTAATTTTAAGTGACAAAGCCAAATGATACACTCATAACATCACTGCTACAGAAATATTTTTTTGGTGGTGGTTGATTAGGGTTTATGTGGTGTTTTTGATTTTGTAGAAGAGGAGATTATGGAAGGAATTAAGAAGAATGAAGAGAGATAATTTTTTAATGTGAAGAGGAAGTGAAGAAGACTAAGGGTTAACATTTTTTTGTTTCTCCCAACTCACTGTTTGGGTTCCAATTGATATCAATGACTCTACATTTTCAAAGAAACTATTGAGTTGTCCAAGCATACATGATTTAACGTGTTCATAACAAACATTTTTTTGCATTTTCATTAATCTTAATTTAATTTAAATTAATTAATAATTAATAGAATTAAAGTAAGACAAACCTTTTATAGCAACAATAAAAAAGAGAATGCATTAGAGATTGACACTTGGAAAACTTGCCAAAGATCTCAACTTGCTTTTTCGATTGTATGATAATCAATATATTAAAAAAAATTAAAAATTAAATTTTTGTGAGGTAATTTATAATTAATAAGTATAGTCTATGATTAATAAATTAATTTGATTTATAAATGTCATTAAAGTCAATATTATGATTAAGAGTTCTTAACCATTGCATCGATTTTATTTTCTTAATATAAAATACAATAAATGTATAGAACAATCTAGGATCGATAAAATTATTTGATTTAATATTGTCATTAAAATGAATATTACGATTTAAAGTTTTATTATTAACTTATATTATTGAAATAAATGAAAATCTAATGTATATGATTTGGATGAATTAATTACGTGACATATATACAAAAATTTAATTTTAAGTGACAAAGCCAAATGCTACACTCATAACATCACTGTAAATATTTTTGGTGGTGGTTGATTAGGGTTTATGTGGTGTTTTGATTTTGTAGAAGAGGAGATTATAGAAGGAATTAAGAAGATGAATTTTTAATGTGTGAGGAGTGAAGAAGATTAAGGGGTTAACATTTTTTTCTCCCAACTGTTTGGGTTCCAATTGATATCAATGACTCTACATTTTCAAAGAAACTATTGAGTTGCATACAGATTTAACGTGTTCATAACAAACTTTTTTTTTTTTATTAATATTTATTTAATTTAAAATAATTAATAATTAATAGAATTAAAGTAAGACAAACTTTCCTTTTACAATAATAAAAAGAGAATGCATTAGAGATTGACACTTGGAAAACTTCCAAAGATCTCATCTTGCTTTTCTATTGCATGATTGTATGATAATTAATATATTAAAAATAAATTAAAAATTAAAATGTTTTGTGAGGTAATTTATAATTGATAAGTTTTTTATTATAAAATATAACAAATATAGAAATAGTCTATGATTAGTAAACTAATTTGATTAATTAATGTCATTAAAGTAAGTATTATGATTTAGAGTTCTTAACAATTGAAATCATCGATTTTATTTTGTTATTATAAAATACAATAAGTAATCTAGGATCGATAAAATTATTTGATTTAATATTGTCATTAAAATGAATGTTATGATTTAAAGTTTTATTATTAACATATTCTATTGAAATAAATCAAAATCTAATTTATATGATTTGGATTAATTAATTACGTGACATATATATACAAAAATTTGAAAATTCTAATTTTAAGTGACAAAGCCAAATGATACACTCATAACATCAACTATGTAAATATTTTTGGTGGTGGTTGATTAGGGTTTATGTGGTGTTTTGATTTTGTAGAAGAGGAGATTATGGAAGGAATTAAGAAGAATGAAGAGAGATAATTTTTAATGTGAAGAGGAAGTGAAGAAGACTAAGGGTTTTTGTTTCTCCCAACTCACTGTTTGGGTTCCAATTGATATCAATGACTCTACATTTTCAAAGAAATTGAGTTGTCCAAGCATACATGATTTAACGTGTTCATAACAAACATTTTTTTGCATTTTCATTAATCTTAATTTAATTTAAATTAATTAATAATTAATAGAATTAAAGTAAGACAAACTTTCCTTTATAGCAACAATAAAAAGAGAATGCATTAGAGATTGACACTTGGAAAACTTGCCAAAGATCTCAACTTGCTTTTTCGATTGTATGATAATCAATATATTAAAAAGAATTAAAAATTAAATTCTTTTGTGAGGTAATTTATAATTAATAAGTTTGTGATGATAAAATATAACAAATATAAAAATAGTCTATGATTAATAAATTAATTTGATTTATAAATGTCATTAAAGTCAATATTATGATTAAGAGTTCTTAACCATTGCATCGATTTTATTTTCTTAATATAAAATACAATAAATGTATAGAACAATCTAGGATCGATAAAATTATTTGATTTAATATTGTCATTAAAATGAATGTTACGATTTAAAGTTTTATTATTAACTTATATTATTGAAATAAATGAAAATCTAATGTATATGATTTGGATGAATTAATTACGTGACATATATACAAAAATTTAAAATTCTAATTTTAAGTGACAAAGCCAAATGCTACACTCATAACATCACCTATGTAAATATTTTTGGTGGTGGTTGATTAGGGTTTATGTGGTGTTTTGATTTTGTAGAAGAGGAGATTATAGAAGGAATTAAGAAGAATGAAGAGATAATTTTTAATGTGAAGAGGACGTGAAGAAGGTTAACATTTTTTTTCCCAACTCACTGTTTGGGTTCCAATTGATATCAATGACTCTACATTTTCAAAGAAACTATTGAGTTGTCCAAGCATACATGATTTAACGTGTTCATAACAAACTTTTTTTTTTTATTAATATTTATTTAATTTAAAATAATTAATAATTAATAGAATTAAAGTAAGACAAACTTTCCTTTTATAGCAACAATAAAAAAGAGAATGCATTAGAGATTGACACTTGGAAAACTTCCCAAAGATCTCATCTTTGTTTTCTATTGCATGATTGTATGATAATTAATATATTAAAAATAAATTAAAAATTAAAATGTTTTGTGAGGTAATTTATAATTGATAAGTTTTTTATTATAAAATATAACAAATATAGAAATAGTCTATGATTAGTAAACTAATTTGATTTATTAATGTCATTAAAGTAAGTCTTATGATTTAGAGTTCTTAACAATTGAAATCATCGATTTTATTTTGTTATTATAAAATACAATAAGTAATCTAGGATCGATAAAATTATTTGATTTAATATTATCATTAAAATGAATGTTATGATTTAAAGTTTTATTATTAACATATCTTATTGAAATAAATCAAAATCTAATTTATAAGATTTGGATTAATTAATTACGTGACATATATACAAAAATTTAAAAATTCTAATTTTAAGTGACAAAGCCAAATGCTACACTCATAACATCAACTATGTAAATATTTTTGGTGGTGGTTGATTAGGGTTTATGAGGTGTTTTTGATTTTGTAGAAGAGGAGATTATGGAAGGAATTAAGAAGAATGAAGAGAGATAATTTTTAATGTGAAGAGGAAGTGAAGAAGACTAAGGGTTAACATTTTTTGTTTCTCCCAACTCACTGTTTGGGTTCCAATTGATATCAATGACTCTACATTTGTCAAAGAAACTATTGAGTTGTCCAAGCATACATGATTTAACGTGTTCATAACAAATTTTTTTTTTTGCATTTTCATTAATCTTAATTTAATTTAAATTAATTAATAATTAATAGAATTAAAGTAAGACAAACTATCCTTTTATAGCAACAACAAAAAAGAGAATGCATGAGAGATTGACACTTGGAAAACATGCCAAAGATCTCAACTTGCTTTCTTTCTATTGTATGATAATTAATATATTAAAACAGTAATTAAAAATTAAAATCTTTTGTGAGGTAATTTATAATTAATAAGTTTGTGATTATAAAATATAACAAATATAAAAATAGTCTATGATTAATAAACTAATTTGATTTATTAATGTCATTAAAGTGAATATTATGATTAAGAGTTCTTAACCATTGAAATCATCGATTTTATTTTCTTTATATAAAATACAATAAATGTATAGAACAATCTAGGATCGATAAAACAATTTGATTTAATATTGTCATTAAAATGAATGTTATGATTTAAAGTTTTATTATTAACCTATATTATTGAAATAAATGAAAATCTAATTTATACCATTTGGATGAATTAATTACGTTTAAGAACAACAAAAATTTAAAAATTCTAATTTTAAGGGACAAAGCCAAATGCTACAGTCATACGAATTAAAATATTTAGGTATACAAATATTTAAACATCACTGCTAGAGAAATATTTTCTGGTTTAGGCAAAATGAAGAATCTAAATTGGCTTCTTGTATCTCATTTTCATTCATACAATTCTTCAGATTATTAATAGAAAGACCAAATCGTTTAGATTAACAGTCAGACCAAATTATTCTCTTCTTACATCTTATTTCCATTCACACAGCCGTTTAAAATGCAATTTTATTAAATTTTACACATCTTTATTTTTCATATTTTCATTATATTGTGTTACTTTGTAGTCTGTTTTTCATGACATCGTAATCAAATAGAGAAAAGGGGTATAAAATCAACTTGTGTTAACAGAGAATTCAATTAGTTGGCTTTGAGGGGAGCATAATCTCTATTCTGGCATGCAACTCCCATTGGCATGGGACTCCAAGTTGCACATAATGTTTTTGAATCTTTTCATCTCAAAATGTTTGGTCACCAACCACTACCATTGGATCTCGCTTCAACAGATTCATAAATACTATCCAATTATGGTCGCTAACCTATTCAAAAATTTCAAAAATAAATTAAAGGTAGCATCTAAATTAGTTAAGTATTTGTAACTTATTCTCTACCAAATAAAAGTCCTTAACCTCCAGCAACATCATTAAGAGAGTCCTTACATCTTCCATCAAGGTTTCACATAATCCCTTTAGTTTTTTCTCCGTTCAATAGACCTAAAAACATTCAAAACAAAAATCAAAACTTGTTTGTTGCTTCTCCCAACTCACCTGTTTGGGTTCCAATTGATATCAATGACTCTACATTGTTCAAAGAAACTATTGAGTTGTCCAAGCATACATGATTTAACGTGTTCATAACAAACTTTTTTTTTTGCATTTTTATTAATATTTATTTAATTTAAATTTATTAATAATTTATAGAATTAAAGTAAAACAAACTTTCCTTTTATAGCAACAATAAAAAAAGAGAATGCATGAGAGATTGACACTTGGAAAACTTGCCAAAGATCTCAACTTGCTTTTTTCTATTGTATGATTGTATGATAATTAATATATTAAGAAAATAATTAAAAATTAAAATCTTTTGTGAGGTAATTTATAATTAATAAGTTTTTATTATAAAATATAACAAATATAGAAATAGTCTATGATAGTAGACTAATTTGATTTACTAATGTCATTAAAGTAAGTATTATGATTTAGAGTTCTTAACCATTGAAATCATCGATTTTATTTTCTTATTATAAAATACAATAAGTAATCTAGGATCGATAAAATAATTTGATTGAATATTGTCATTAAAATGAATGTTATGATTTAAAGTTTTATTATTAACATATATTATTGAAATAAATCAAAATCTAATTTATATGATTTGGATGAATTAATTACGTGACATATATACAAAAATTTAAAAATTCTAATTTTAAGTGACAAAGCCAAATGCTACACTCATAACATCACCGCTAGAAAAAAATTTATGGTGGTTGATTAGGGTTTATGTGGTGTTTTGATTTTGTAGAAGAGGAGATTATGGAAGGAATTAAGAAGAATGAAGAGAGATAATTTTTTAACGTGAAGAGGAAGTGAAGAAGACTAAGGGGTTTAAAAAAAATTTTGTTTCTCCCAACTCACCTGTTTGGGTTCCAATTGATATCAATGACTCTATATTTTTCAAAGAAACTATTGAGTTGTCCAAGCATACATGATTTAACGTGTTCATAACAAACATTTTTTTTTTGCATTTTTATTAAGAGGGTGATCATGTTTTTTTAAGAGTTACTCCTACAACCGGCGTTGGGCGAGCATTGAAGTCAAAGAAGCTAACTCCTCGCTTTGTTGGTCCTTATCAAATTACTAGTAAAGTGGGAAAAGTGGCTTATCGGGTGGCATTACCGCCAAATCTTTCAAATTTGCACGATGTTTTTCATGTGTCACAACTTCGGAAGTATAACCCGGATCCTTCACACGTGATTGAGATGGATGACATTCAAGTTTGGGAAAATCTTACGATGGAAACGATGCCTTTGAGGATTGAGGATCGTGAGATGAAGTCCCTTCGTGGCAAAGAGATTTCATTGGTCAAGGTTGTTTGGATTGGAGCAGCTGGTGAAAGTGCGACATGGGAATTGGAGAGTAAGATGCGGGATTCATATCCCGAGCTTTTCGAGTCAGGTAATTTCGAGGACGAAACCTTTTAAGTGGGGGAGAGTTGTAACGCCCGTTTTATTTAATATTATATTATATTATTATTTTTTAATTATCGTTTGACGATTGTTTTGACAACGAAAATAATTATATTAATCGGTATATTTATTAATATATTTAGCGACGTTTTGTTCGGTTCGGTAAAATATTTTTCGGACCGATATTTAATTTCCCGGAATTAAACTAACAAATTAAGTTAATAATATAATTAGATGTTATATTTATTGTATTAAGAATAGATGAGGGGCATGTGAGCAATTTCCTTAAGTTGTCTAGTAAGACATGTTTTATAAAACCATTTCCTCCACCCATTTTCCAAACACAACACAAAAACACAAGTTTAGAAGTTGGAGAAAAGCTAGGGTTTTGGTTGAAGAAGAAGAAGAGAGCAAGAAGAACAAGGCTTGGTTGCTTGGTTGAGGAATCATCAACAATACCCAAAGCTTGCTAGGTAAGGGTTTGATTTCCATTTCTTTTGGTTAGGGTTTGATGGATTTAGTTTGAATTGGGAGAAAATTTGATAGATAGTTTATGGAATTTTGTTGAAATGTTTAGGAGAGTTGGTTTTGTGGTAAAGATTATGGGTATGGTTATTGGTATTGTAGTATGTGGATTGTAGAATGAAAATAGGAAGAAAATGGAAGTGAAAATAGGATGAAAATGGAAATGGAAACTATCTCAAAAACTAGAAAACAGGAAAATTAAGAAAGGAAGCAAACAAGAAAATGCGGTACTTGAAACGAAAATGAAAGAAGGCATAAGGGGAGGCGCCCACCTCCACTTGTGGGCGGCCACCCCAAGGTTGAGGCCCACACCTCCCTTGCCTTGTGTTAATGGGACGTTCGTCCCTTTAGGAATGGAAAACGACATTTTTTCATTTTGTCAAACTCAATTTTTCTTTTCAAACTATGAAACCGCATAATTTTTGTTAATAGCTACCGGTTTTCCTTATTATGCCATTTCCACCTAGCAACCCTTGGCACCTATAAAATATAATTATGGGATAAGTTAGCCGATTAAATTTAGAACCCGATTATGTTCCGATTTTCCAATTTTGAATTCGCGACGAGCAAGTTGCTCGAATTCAATGAAAATTGACGTTAGCTAATTTTGACGTAGAACGTAGTGGTGAAGTTAGTTTTTCAAATTGTGAGTTTTACGAACGACCGAAATAGGCTAAAATACGGTAAATTGACCCGGATTGAGTTTTAGTCATTTTAAGACGATATGAACTATCCGATTTTGAAGTTGATGTTTATAAATTATGCCAGAATAAGAATGGCTTTCGCGACGGTTATTGATGTTTTACTATTTTCCGCTTTTTGAAAATTGATGGATTAATTGACGGTAATGTTTGCGACGGTGTATATAATTACGATTACTTGTTGTTTATGCGATGCGATGACATGTCTATGTGATGTGAATAAATATGACGAAGTAGACTTTATGTCAATTGTGATGAGCGATGATGATCTGTTGTTGTGTGGTCTTTATTTATTGAGTCACATACATTTCATAAGCGAAGAGGGCTTCTATGCCAAGCGATGATGGCTTTTATGCCGAGCGAAGTTGGGCTTTATGCCAAGTGTCCCTAATTACATTCGTGCCTCATGGAGTCCATTATGTTTAATTTGGAGTCGGTTATGTTTATGTTCGAGTTGTTTATCATTGAGTCCTTAATTGATGAATGATAATTGAATTGCGACGGTACATGGTGTTTTGTGTTGATGTGAATATAATGATTATGTGATGAAGTTAATGTGTTGATTTATACACCAAATGCTAATTTAAAGTATGTAAGTTTAAATATATGTTGATATACTTTATTTAACTTATATCAATTATAATTCCAACTATCTATATATTCCATCATTGTTTTTAATTATATGTTTTGGAATTATCTCACCCCTTTACTTGTTTCGCTGTTACCTATATATTGCTAACGTGTAGGTGATCCCCGAGGATGAGGAGGATTAGCTCGAGTCACTTTATTTTGTGTCGTTCTGCTCTGGTCGTAGTAACACTCGGGATTTGGGCGACGTCATTATTTTGATAGGATAGTTTGTATATACTATCTTATTTTGTTATAACCTTATGTATTATTGACAACATGATGTTATGTATATTTTGTAAACATATCCGTTGTGCTGTGAATATTCATATGTATGTATGATGAATTATGTATGATTCGGTATATCTGATTTTTGATGTGCATTATAATGCTAATTATTGGAAATGCGAAGATGTGATGCCTAATTTTATTTAATGGAATTTTGAAACTCTGATTTTATTATATAATTATGCGGGGTAGAATTGGGGTGTTACATATTGCACAAGGTAGAAGATGAATGGAAACGGAAACATGAACACCAAACTTCCAGTTTTTTATAACAAGAACTGAAATAGATTGATGATTCATATGCGCGCGTGTTATTTAGAGCTCAAGATGTTCTAGAGCTTGTTACTGATGGGTATATTCCAGTTGCAGAAGATGCAACAGAAGGTGAGAATGAGGCGCAGAGAAACAAGAGGAAGAGAGATCAGAAAGCTCTGTTCTACATCCATCAGTGTGTGGATGTGAATGTGTTTGAGAAGATTATTGATTCTATGACGTCAAAGGAGGCGTGGGACACACTGGTCAGATGTTACAATGGTGACGCATCAGTGAAGAAGGTGAAGCTTCAGTCCTTGAGAAAACAATATGATAATCTCAACATGAAGAACAATGAGAAAGTTTCTTAGTACATTTCAAGAGTGATTCTGATCACTAATGAAATAAAAGCTTTTGGAGAAACACTTTCTGAACAAGTAATCATAGAGAAAGTTCTGAGGTCACTTACTCAGTTTGATTACATTGTTGTTGCCATTGAACATTCTAAAGATCTGGAAACCATGAAAATAGAAGAGATGCAAAGTAGTCTAGAAGCGCATGAGTTGCGTTTGACTGACAAAACTTCTGAGAGGGGAGTTGAGCAGGCTTTGAATGCTTCTTTTGTCAAGAAGGACCAGAAGCAATCTTGGTCAGAGGCCAAGAATAGACGTGGTGATAGATTCCAAAAGTCAGAAACCTCAACTTCTTGTGAGAAGAAACATCATAAGGGAAAGGGAGGAGGAAAGTTCAATGTTACTGTTGTAAGTAGTTTGGCCACTTTGCTAGAGATTGTTGATCAAACAAAGAAGAAGACAAAATAGCCAGAGGTGATTCTGATGACAAACCTGTGCTATTGATGGCTTATGAATCTGACGAGGAACCTTTCAGATTGTCACTTTCTGATTCTAAAGGGGAAGAAGATGACTCTGAATATTCTGATTCTGAAGGAGTGTTTCTTTATGAGTCTGAGCCAGAAAATGACATAGAAGATTCTGAAGATGAGTTAGAATCTGAGGTTTCAGAAGAAGACTCAGAGTTAGAAGATGACTATGAAGCTGAAGACAAGTCAGAATCCGAAGGTGATTTTGGTTCTGAAGAAGATTCAGAAGTTGAAACTTTTGAAGAGTTAAAAAATGATGAAGAGTCAGAAGTTGAAAGTTCTGAAGAAGAATCAGAAGTTGAAACTTCTGAAGATAAGTCGGAACTTGAAAGTTCTGAAGAAGAGTTAGAGTCAAAAGATGAAAAATCTTCTGGAGAATCTAATGATGATTCAGATAGTGAATCTGATTCTGATCCAGATTTTGATGATGATCCAAAATTTGGTGGCGATTATGTTTCTGGAAGGGAAAACTCTAAAGACGTAGGTTCTGGAGGACAAGCTTCTGGAGATGATCATGCTATTGGTGGTAATCATGACTGTAACACGGTGGGAGAACTGACTTGTTTGTTTTGTGTTTGATCACAAATGTTGCGGATAGCAAGAGTTGCCACCTACTTTTCTTTTATCCAATTAAGGTAAGGCGGAAAGAACAGGAAAAGACCTTCGTTAGATTTTGAGTAAGGGGGGCAGTTATGAGAAGGGAAGGTATTAGCACCTTTTCCATCCATAGTTATCTACGGGCTCTTAATTGCTTAGCTCACTTTAATTGCTTTTTGTGTGTGTGTTTGAAAAGATTTTTGAAAAGAGTCATTTCGCTTTGACTTCGTAATGATTCACACTGGAATGTATACGAAGTGTTTGGAAATGTTTTGTTTTGTAAAAGGACTTTGTAATGATTCACGGTGGAATGTATACAAAGCATTTTGAAAAGTTTTGAAAGTGTGAGGTGTGAAAAGTATTTTGAGCAAGCAAAACAGACTTATTACCTACTCAGAACGGTCGTTTCCGTGTTATTGTACTTTCCTTTAAAATAAGGCTATCCATACCATTGGTTGATAGGTAACCTTATTCGTTGGATGTAAAGGGACGTTCGAAGGGACATCAGATGGTCATAAAAGGCAACACGTAAGGATATCTTAGCATATTCGTATGGACGATCATCACTTTTCATAGGCAACAACCGAGGGACTAGATCATATATTCATAGGCCACATCGAGAGTCATCGAGGGACTATGATCTTTAATTCGAAGGGACTATGATGATATGTTTGTAAGCGTCTGGACTAAGATATTCCCACGTTCGAGGGACATGACCGTTATTTGAAAGGCAGCAAGAGAGGATACCCTAAGGTGGGTGCACGTGTGAAAAAGTGTGTTGTATTCAGATATTTTATCTTGAATTAGGGCGATCTAAGTTTATTTTTATCTTGCCATATACGCCTAATTACTAGCAGTTAATAGGTGCGGAAAATAAATTGCGAAAATGTAAATTGCGGAAAGTAAATGTCCTACGTTATTACATGGCTTTGGGGCAGTTACATAATTGAGGAGTGCGGAAAGTAAATGTCCTAATTATCTATTACATCCCAAAAGCAGATACATAATGATAAAAGGAAAGCACGCGGAAAATTATACATCCTGGAAGCAGTTACAATAATATGCGCGAAAACAGATAATCGAAAGAAAAATAGAATCGGGAGAGGCTTAAAGAATAGTTAGTAAAAAGTTTTAGGTTAGTAAAAAAAAGGTTTGATTTTAGTTTAACCTAATTACTAAGTAAAAATCGGGTGAATCAGAAACCCTAATTCTAATAGATTTTAATTAATAAAAGAAATTTAATTTAAATTAAATGATTAACCTAAATTAAACTAATTAAATTAATTAATGTAATGAAGAAAAATAGAAAAAGAAAATTAATTGTGAAATTAATCCTAATTAAGCTAATTGTTTAACCTAATTACTAATTAATTAATTGAAATAATTAAGAAAAATAGAAAAAGAAAATAATCAGTAGAAAAATAAAATAAAAGACTTTCTTACAACTTCGACAGAGGTTCCCCGTAACCTCTTGAAACCTATTTTCCGTAGCTTCGAGGTCGGCACAGTCGCTCCTTCCGTGGTGGCACTCTAGCAGGCATCGGAGCTCGGAGATGATGCTTTGAAGGGTCCGAGCTAGAGCTCGAGATGATGCTTGAGGGTCCGTAAGCTAGAGCTTGGAGATAGCTTCAAGGGTCCAAAAGCCGGAGCTTCGGAGATGATGCTTTGAAGGGTCTAGAAGTCGGAGCTTCGGAGATGATGTTTGAGGGTCCGTGTCGGAGCTCGAGATGATTCTTCTAAGGGTCCAAAAGTGGAGCTTCGAGATAACGCTCAAGGGTCCGTGTCGGAGCTTTGGAGATAGTGCTTATGGAACCCGAAAATTAGAAAAATATTAGAAATCGGCAAAAGGTCGGGTTTGAACCCGTGCCTTTGGAAGGAATGACTTAGTGCGCAAGGTGAACCATCGAGCGGTGATACATCCATGAATTATGTTACATGGATTAACATATGTGTTGCTTTTCCTCACGGTTGACCTAAAGTCGAGTCACGGAGGTGGCTTTTGTTATCTTCTCCGACCATTCAAAAATCAAACCTACAAAATAAACAATATGAATTCAACAAGGATACCCTATCCCCTAATTCAATGGTTGCGAATCGATAGGTGGTGTTAGTTTGTTCGAATCGGCCTAGAACTATGGGTACAAAGCTTCCATTGTGCCCTAACAATGGCAACTAACAATTAAGCCATGAAAAGCTTCAAACAATGCCAGATTTATTCTATAACATGCGATAAACACATTAGAATCGTTAGTTGCAAGCAAATCACATTCAAAAATAAAATACGAATTCATAAAAGAAATGCAATCGAGCTATATGTATGGCATGTTTCAACGTGTTATGGTCATGTATAATGATGCCTACTTACTCAACCTTACCCGAGCACGATGGAGTGCTTGAAAGTAATCGAAAGTGGCTGGAAAATAGAATACAATTTGCCAACTTGGAATTTTGAGAATTTTAGGGTTTTGCGAGGCTAGTAATGTCGCTTGAGCATCCGAACTTGTTGGGTATATATAGAGGAGTGAAAATAGGTCAAGACTTTAAGAGAAAATATCTTCTTTCAATGGAGAATATTTGATTTGAAATTTGTATGAAATCTTTCCAAACTTGGCTCAATCTTTCCTTAAACATTCTTGCACAAATTTGGCATCTTGTTTGGGCTTCCTTGGTCCTCAAGTTAAGTAGAAATCAAGCTCAACTTGTCTTAGACCTTGCTTTTGCATTTTATTTAATTAAAATTGAATTTAAATGCTTTAAATCCAAAATAAATCAAATAAATTGGGAAAGAGGCGTGTCAAGGAGCATTGAGACTATGGATAATGTTAAGATCCAATTTGGATCATAAAATTCTAAGCCTATTTGAAAAATATTTGCATTTGTCAAGTTTTTTCCTTTATGCACCCCATCAAAAATGCTCAATTTGCACAACTTGTATCTTGCTCAATTTTTAACATTTTTGGACTTTTCAGAAAGCTAAAGATGTCTTCTAAACAACCCTTTTAGTTTCATATTCATTGAATTTTCCATGTTCATGAACACTTCTTTGCAAAAAGATGACTTTTTGTTGACTTTTAAAAGGACCTATAATATTTTGATCCATAACTTCCAAATGAAGCATTTCTAGCCCAAGCTTGTGAGACATGAAGTTGTAGATAATTGAATTCCCTTTAAAATGAGATTTGGTGGAAAAATTTCTGATAAAGCATGTGAAAGTTATGCCTGGTCAAAGTTCTGTTGACTTTTGTCTAAAAAACCCTAATTTGGAAACTTTGACCTTTGACCAAATCTTGACTTTTCTTGATAAATCATGATCAACCCTTGATCAAATGATGAATAACACTTCAAAATATTGGTGTTGACAAAAAAATATGAAGTTTGACTACATGTTGACCACAATTGACTTTTTGTCCATCTGAGCAAGTGGATGAGCAATTTTGACTTGTAAGGCTTGAAACTTGATATGGTGATCCCTTGAAGCATATGGTGGGGTATTGTTCGCGTTAAAAAGTGACGCGCGAGGGAATCGAATCTGAATTCAGATTCTCTGGCTCGAAACGATTTACTCTTTTGATTTTGTTTATAAAGATGCCGCGAGCATCAAGCTTTATTATTTCCAACACAAGAAAAATGATTATGAAAAAGGGGAAAGCTGTTAATACCCTCAATTGATATGATATGCATTACGACTAGCGCAAAACTAGACACAACGCATTGGGGAGATTCCGGGCAAGGGGGTTTGTTATATAAAGGGAATAGATGGAGCACCCTAAATATATATAGTTATCTATAGCTTTATATATGAATATGTTTGATATGTTTGTGTGATTTAAATTGCTATTTCTATTATTGGGAAAGTTTCTCCTTTGGATTTTCAGAAAAGAAAGATTATGTGGGATCCTAGGTTTTGTTATTATTGTGCTCGCAAAGATCATTGGGATCTTCTGCATACATATCCCTTAATGGGAATCAGAGCATTTGTAGCTCGGATCTAAAAGGATCTATGGTTTGTTTGGTTTGAGGGAGAAAGAAATTTGCTCGCCAAGGATGAGACCTTGTGCCTACGTATTCTCAAAAGGATGTTGAGAAAGTCAGAGCAATCGTAGTTCCCACTTATGCTAGTGGAAGCAACGGGGTGTTATTAAGAAACAGAGACAAATGTCATCTTAATGAAAAATGTATCTAATCTATTTCATCACATACATTTTGAAAGGATTGATTGATTAAATCTTTCATCGTAAGTTATAGGTGTTTTGCTTGAGTTTACAAGCGTTACCACTTACGAGTTAAGAAAGATGTTTGAAAAATGATTGAATCTGTTAATTGTAAGCATTGGGTGTTTTGCTTGAGTGTACAAGCGTTACCACTTACGATTAAGAGATGTTTTTGTTTGAAAAGAGTTTGAAAAGTTTTTTGATTGTATGTGATGTGATAGATGAGATGCTTCTTCCATAGAGATGATAGATGTCTAAATCTCGAGGAGAAATTGATTGGATTAGGGGGATGCTTTTAAGAAGCCCATGGGTCCTTGTATTGTAAGCCCAAGAGGAGGCATTCCGAGGGTCATCGAGGGTCCTTATATGAAGCTCAAGAGGAAGCTATAGGGTATGGCTGGCTTTGGCTTTAAAAGGGGTTTCACCGGGAAACCATCCTCTTAGGATTTCAAGAGCGATTTCACCGGGAATTCATACTCTCAGGGTTCTATCCTAGCACGGGTGATTCTTTGTATTGGAAGCCCAATAGGAGGCTGTTAAGAGATTTCCTAGTCTCTTTCTTGTTTGATGCCCAAGAGAAGGCTAAACTCAATGAGGAGTTCTTTTGAACGAAGCCCAAGAGGAGGCTGACTCAACAGGGGGGAGTGTTGTCTTATATGAAGCCTAAGCGGAGGCTAAACTCAGATGAATGAGTTTTCTTATATGAAGCCTAAGAGGAGGCTGAACTCAGATGAATGAGTTATCTTGCACAAAGCCCAAGAGGAGGCTATACTCTATGGGGAACTTAATGGTTAGACTAGTTGTTATGTTATAACTAGACAGTTATATAAACAAGTATATGAAGTCTATTCACAGGAGTTTATGAAGGAAATATAAACAATGTGTAATTTTTATTTACAAAAGTTTATAAACAAATGTATGATGTTTATTTACAAAAGTTTATGAAGGAAATATAAACAAGTGTGTGTAAAACGAACGTTTAAAACGAGCGTAACTTGATTATTTACATGTTTGAGTATGTACAAGGAAGTAAATATGTACACGAATGAGTATTTATGTACAAGGAAATGTATATGTACATAGGAGGGTTGGGACTTACACCGTAAGGGAGGCCCATTGGTTTAAAAGCAGTAGTTTCACCGGGGGAATAATGCTCCTTTTAATACCAATGGTATTTAGTATATATACAAGCGAAATGAAAACAAACGAACGAAGTTTGTCTATACTTGAATATTTACAAAAGACGTCTGTATTATGTACAAGTAAAAATGATATGTACATAAAAGAATTGGATATGTACACGGAAATAACAATGTACATAAAAGAATTGGGACTTACACCGTGAGGGAGGCCCATGATCGGTTAAGAAATTCGAGGAAAAATGAGTTCGGTTTTATCTTCAAATCGGGTCGATCATGGAAAAAAGGATGTAAATTTGATGAAAAGTTTTGAAAAGATCTTGAAAGTTGTTTTGAAAGATGAAATATACTTATAAGAAGTTTGAAAAAGTTTCGGGCTTCGAAAGTTTGAAAGAAACGTCTTTGAAAGTGCTTTGAAAAGTACTCAAAACGTATCGTTTTCGGCTCGATGAAAATGTAATCAAAAGAAAGTATTTTGAAATTTTTGACATTATCATAAAATATACATGTTAATTGACAAGTGTGCAAAAATCACCTCAAAATGAGGAGTTTTGAATGATCTTCTTCTTCCTCAATCCTTCATCCACCATGGATTCTTCGCTTTGATGAAATTGCTCGATGTAAACATCAAACTTGATCGAAATTGAACCAGAACATGATGATGTGGTTTAATTTCATTTATTTTAGTTAAACATGATTAATTTTCCAAAACACGAAGAACCCTAATTCCTAAAAATCAAATTGAAATCGTATGGCCATGGATTTGATCAATTGATTAAGGGTTATCAATCGTGAAGGTGTAGAAACAAACGGCCAAGCCATTTTTGAACTGGAAGTTAGAAAATATGAAGTTCAAAGTTCGTGTTCTTACCTCTTGAAGTCGGAATCGAATTCTTCAAAGGAGTTATGAGTTGTTTTAATGATTGCTATAGCACCGTGGACTTGTGGAACGTGTGAGGATGCTCGCCTCGAATAGCTCGGATCATTCGACCAAGTCCACCTACATATGCTCAAAGTGAAACTCGAATTCGGGGTTAGAGGTGTTACAGTCGTGGATGATGGCTTGTATCATTCATATGAAGTGTATTGATGATGTTCAAATGAAAAACACAACTTGCTCGAGCCAAACCGATTTGAAGTTTAAGCGCTTTTGCAAGTTTGAAAGTTTGAAAAGCAAATCTGAGTTTTAGTTGTTTTTAAGTTGATTTTAAGCTTCAAACCAGTTCTATATTGATGTTAAGACATGTTAGACACCAAATTTCTCATGGTTTTTCACAAGATTTCAAAAATGCAAAAATTCTCACTTTGAACTATGTAACTTGAATTTTAAGAAAGAAGAGAGAAAGTTTGTTCTTGCATAGCTTTGGTGTAGTTTCAAATTGCAAACATGACCTCTATTTATAGGTCAAGAAATCAGAATGGCAAGTGAAGAAGATTGGCTTGGATTTGGACAACTTGCCTTAGAGGGCAAGAAAGTCTTTTTTGCCATAAATGCAAAAGGAACCTTCCTTTTAACCATGGTTAAAATTCAACTTGATCTTATCTCCATCATAATTACTTTCCATCTGATTTTTATCAACTCTATCCATCTTGGCTAGGTGGCAAGGCTTCTAGAAGGAGAAAACTCAAAAAATGACTTGTAACTTTTTGAAGCATGAACTTGAAATCCATGGTTTTGGAGCTCTATGTTTCAAAATCAAAAGTATAGCTAGACACAATGGATTTGCAAGTTCTTGGACATTTTGGAAAGCTTGTTTCAAGGGATACAACTTTCATGTTTTGAGTTTTTTCTAATTCCAAATGGAACTATGTGAAAAAAAATGCCATGAAAGTAGGAAAAAACATGAAATTTTCAATACTTAAAATTTTTCTAAGTGTTGAAAAATTTGACTTTTTGTTGACTTTTCCAAATTTCTTATTTTTTATGATCATGATGGATCATTTGGAGTATTTTGATGATTGAAAAAGTTTTATCTTGAAAAAGTTGACCAAAAGTCAAAGTTTGACTTTTCAGTGTAGATGAAATTTCATCAGATGATCCAGAAATTGACTGATGAAAAATGTGAACTTCTGTGATGTTTTGAATCAAGAAATTAGGTCAAGATGTTGTATTGAAGATATGAAGATCAATATCCAAGCAAAAAAGTCATTCATTGATCAGAAAATCAGTGATTGCTTATCCTCGATAAAAACCGTAATTGGTCGATCCTCGATAGATCATGAGGAAAAAATGGATATCTGAAGATCAGAGGTTGATGATTTGATTAAGATAAATCAATTGAGGTGAGTGAGACTCAAACCCTAATTGATTACCTCTTGAGTCAGATGAAAAATTGATGAAACCCTAATTTTGACCTGTAGAAGCTACACCCGATCTATTCTGTTCTGAACTGTTAGTGATGCAATGATGCAAATGTAAGGTGGTATATTAGGTCAAAAAATTGGGGTATGATAGATGCCCCTATTTAAGTTTCTTTACCCTGAGATATGAAGATGAAGATCTTCGTCTCGATAGGTGTGAAGAGACTTAAATATCAGAATACGCAAATTTTGGACCTAAGATACCAAAAGATGCGAGTGATGCAAAATGATTGCAAAAAGTTCACCCAGGAAATATCAAAGATTGATATGATGGGGAAAAAGTTTGTGAGGATGACTCGATCTGTCTAAGAAAAGAGAATCCTGTTTGTTGGGAAACAAGCAATATGTTTTACTGGGAAAATAGATTCACGATGCATGTGAACATCTGTTTCGCTTTGGGAAACAAAGAGATTACCTTCTGTCAGCCTTGTGACAATGTTTAAGGTAAAAGAAGATGATATTACCAATTATCATCCTTGTGATAGTTTATGGTAATGAGTTCTGAAGATATTACCAATTATCAGCGAAATGATAACTATAACAAGGTAATTCTTGAGATATTTTTACTGAGTATTCAGCCTTGTAAATAACAGTCAATGATGGAAACAGATCTCAAAAGAGTTTCTATTTTCACAGTTACAATCTTGCTGGGGATCTCTCTCTTTTGAGGAGATGCGGGCATTTTGATTGATAAGACACAGGTTTCTTTAGACAGAAAGACAACTGTGGGGATTTCTTAAACTGTCATGATTTGAACTTGCTGAGAAGAACAATCTTTTTATATCAAGCTTCAAGATGAAAAGGAAATAAGCGGCTCGGATGACGAGGCTATTGCTTATTGTTTGCAGGTAGATTTTTTCTGTGAAATCTAAACCTGAGTTGGTCAGAGACGAGGTTCTATCCAGGAATGAACTGGAAAGAAAAGGGTCAATCAAGACTTCGTTCCCTATGAGGAATGCTCTCAGCGGGAACATGATAGAGAAAAGATGTATTTCTTTGCTTGGGGATAATCTGCTGGAGAGATGACACACCCATACTTGTTTTTGGGATGAATACAACCTAAACAAGTGATATTGAAGCAAACATTGAGAAATGCAGGAATGCATTAATGATGCCATTATGTATGAATGATGAATGTTATGAATGTCATATGCATGTTGACGATACTTGACAAGACAACAAAAAAGGATATTTGGGAAAAGGACTACGTCACAGTTCGAACAAATACTCAGCAAAATCTGCAGCAATGGTGTAGACGTCATTGATGATGAATATGAGTTGCATGCTTTAAACTTTCTGAAAAAGGCATTTCATTGGCAACTTTGTTGGGGAATTCTTTTTGGATAAGAATGTCGTCCTTCGATGATCTCTTTTAGAGAGAAGAAGACTTCTTTAGCAGTTGTTTTTATCTTTTAGAGGTCGAAACACTCATGGAGAAAACTGTTGAAGTTCTTTCTGTGTTCATAGTTCAAAGGAAAATTTCGCTTTTATTTCAAAATTTTGAAGTAAAATTCATTTAAAACTTTTTCTTTTAGTTTCAAAAGTGATTTTCACAATAAAATTGTTATTTTGCAAAATAGAATAAAGCAAGAATTGCAAACAAATGGGCACAAGGCCCAAATTTTATTGATAGAATGGTAATCAGCCAAAGGCGTGATTCCATGAGCTATTTACAAGAGTTGGAAATGATAATTTATTGGGAAAGCCAAATGCTACACTCATAACATCACTGTTACAGAAATATTTTTTGGTGGTGGTTGATTAGGGTTTATAAGGTGTTTTTGATTTTGTAAAAGAGAAGATTATGGAAGGAATTAAGAAGTATGAAGAGAGATAATTTTTAATGTGTAAAGGAAGTGAAGAAGACTAAGGGTTAACATTTTTTGTTTCTCCCAACTCACCTTTTGGGTTCCAATTGATATCAATGACTCTACATTTTTCAAAGAAACTATTGAGTTGTCCAAGCATACATGATTTAACGTGTTCATAACAAACATTCTTTTTGCATTTTCATTAATCTTAATTTAATTTAAAATAATTAATAATTAATAGAATTAAAGTAAGACAAACTTTCCTTTTATAGCAACAATAAAAAAAGAGAATGCATGAGAGATTGACACTTGGAAAACTTGCCAAAGATCTCAACTTGCTTTTTTCGATTGTATGATAACTAATATATTAAAATAGTAATTAAAAATTAAATTCTTTTGTGAGGTAATTTATAATTAATAAGTTTGTGATGATAAAACATAACAAATATAAAAATAGTCTATGATTAATAAACTAATTTGATTTATAAATGTCATTAAAGTAAATATTATGATTAAGAGTTCTTAACCATTGAAATCATCAATTTTATTTTCTTAATATAAAATACAATAAATGTATAGAACAATCTAGGATCGATAAAACAATTTAATTTAATATTGTCATTAAAATGAATGTTACGATTTAAAGTTTTATTATTAACATATATTATTGAAATAAATGAAAATCTAATGTATATGATTTGGATGAATTAATTACGTGACATATATACAAAAATTTAAAAATTCTAATTTTAAGTGACAAAGCAAAATGCTACACTCATAACATCACTGCTATAGAAATATTTTTTGGTGGTGGTTGATTAGGGTTTATGAGGTGTTTTTGATTTTGTAAAAGAGAAGATTATGGAAGGAATTAAGAAGTATGAAGAGAGATAATTTTTTAATGTGTAAAGGAAGTGAAGAAGACTAAGGGGTTAACATTTTTTTGTTTCTCCCAACTCACCGTTTGGGTTCCAATTGATATCAATGACTCTACATTTTCAAAGAAACTATTGAGTTGTCCAAGCATACATGATTTAACGTGTTCATCACAAACATTTTTTTTGAATTTTTATTAATATTTATTTAATTTAAAATAATTAATAATTAATAGAATTAACGTAGGACAAACCTTCCTTTTATGGCATCAATATAAAATGAGAATGCATGAGAGATTGACACTTGGCAAACATGCCAAAGATCTCATCTTGCGTTTTTCTATTGCATGATTGTATGATAATTAATATATTAAAAAATAAATTAAAAATTAAAATGTTTTGTGAGGTAATTTATAATTGATAAGTTTTTTTATTATAAAATATAACAAATATAGAAATAGTCTATGATTAGTAAACTAATTTGATTTATTAATGTCATTAAAGTAAGTATTATGATTTAGAGTTCTTAACAATTGAAATCATCGATTTTAATTTCTTATTATAAAATACAATAAGTAATCTAGGATCGATAAAATTATTTGATTTAATATTGTCATTAAAATGAATGTTATGATTTAAAGTTTTATTATTAACATATTCTATTGAAATAAATCAAAATCTAATTTATATGATTTGGATTAATTAATTACGTGACATATATACAAAATTTGAAAATTCTAATTTTAAGTGACAAAGCCAAATGATACACTCATAACATCACGCTATGTAAATATTTTTTGGTGGTGGTTGATTAGGGTTTATGTGGTGTTTTGATTTTGTAGAAGAGGAGATTATGGAAGGAATTAAGAAGAATGAAGAGAGATAATTTTTAATGTGAAGAGGAAGTGAAGAAGACTAAGGGGTTAACATTTTTTGTTTCTCCCAACTCACTGTTTGGGTTCCAATTGATATCAATGACTCTACATTTTCAAAGAAACTATTGAGTTGTCCAAGCATACATGATTTAACGTGTTCATAACAAACATTTTTTTGCATTTTCATTAATCTTAATTTAATTTAAATTAATTAATAATTAATAGAATTAAAGTAAGACAAACTTTCCTTTTATAGCAACAATAAAAAGAGAATGCATTAGAGATTGACACTTGGAAAACTTGCCAAAGATCTCAACTTGCTTTTTCGATTGTATGATAATCAATATATTAAAACAGTAATTAAAAATTAAATTCTTTTGTGAGGTAATTTATAATTAATAAGTTTGTGATGATAAAATATAACAAATATAAAAATAGTCTATGATTAATAAATTAATTTGATTTATAAATGTCATTAAAGTCAATATTATGATTAAGAGTTCTTAACCATTGCATCGATTTTATTTTCTTAATATAAAATACAATAAATGTATAGAACAATCTAGGATCGATAAAACAATTTAATTTAATATTGTCATTAAAATGAATGTTACGATTTAAAGTTTTATTATTAACATATATTATTGAAATAAATGAAAATCTAATGTATATGATTTGGATGAATTAATTACGTGACATATATACAAAAATTTAAAAATTCTAATTTTAAGTGACAAAGCCAAATGCTACACTCATAACATCACTGCTACAGAAATATTTTTTGGTGGTGGTTGATTAGGGTTTATGAGGTATTTTTGATTTTGTAAAAGAGAAGATTATGGAAGGAATTAAGAAGTATGAAGAGAGATAATTTTTTAATGTGTAAAGGAAGTGAAGAAGACTAAGGGGTTAACATTTTTTTTGTTTCTCCCAACTCACCTGTTTGGGTTCCAATTGATATCAATGACTCTACATTGTTCAAAGAAACTATTGAGTTGTCCAAGCATACATGATTTAACGTGTTCATAACAAACTTTTTTTTTTGCATTTTTATTAATATTTATTTAATTTAAATTTATTAATAATTTATAGAATTAAAGTAAAACAAACTTTCCTTTTATAGCAACAATAAAAAAAGAGAATGCATGAGAGATTGACACTTGGAAAACTTGCCAAAGATCTCAACTTGCTTTTTTCTATTGTATGATTGTATGATAATTAATATATTAAGAAAATAATTAAAAATTAAAATCTTTTGTGAGGTAATTTATAATTAATAAGTTTTTTATTATAAAATATAACAAATATTGAAATAGTCTATGATTAGTAAACTAATTTGATTTATTAATATCATTAAAGTAAGTATTATGATTTAGAGTTCTTAACAATTGAAATCATCGATTTTATTTTGTTATTATAAAATACAATAAGTAATCTAGGATCGATAAAATTATTTGATTTAATATTGTCATTAAAATGAATGTTATGATTTAAAGTTTTATTATTAACATATATTATTGAAATAAATCAAAATCTAATTTATAAGATTTGGATTAATTCATTACGTGACATATATACAAAAATTTAAAAATTCTAATTTTAAGTGACAAAGCCAAATGCTACACTCATAACATCACTGCTACAGAAATATTTTTTGGTGGTGGTTGATTAGGGTTTATGAGCTGTTTTTGATTTTGTAAAAGAGAAGATTATGGAAGGAATTAAGAAGTATGAAGAGAGATAATTTTTTAATGTGTAAAGGAAGTGAAGAAGACTAAGGGGTTCCAATTGATATCAATGACTCTACATTTTTCAAAGAAACTATTGAGTTGTCCAAGCATACATGATTTAACGTGTTCATAACAAACATTTTTTTTGCATTTTTATTAATCTTAATTTAATTTAAATTAATTAATAATTAATAGAATTAAAGTAAGACAAACTTTCCTTTTATAGCAACAATAAAAAAAGAGAATGCATGAGAGATTGACACTTGGAAAACTTGCCAAATATCTCAACTTGCTTTTTTCGATTGTATGATAATTAATATATTAAAACAGTAATTAAAAATTAAAATTTTTTGTGAGGTAATTTATAATTAATAAGTTTGTGATGATAAAATATAACAAATATAAAAATAGTCTATGATTAATAAACTAATTTGATTTATAAATGTCATTAAAGTCAATATTATGATTAAGAGTTCTTAACCATTGCATCGATTTTATTTTCTTAATATAAAATACAATAAATGTATAGAACAATCTAGGATCGATAAAATTATTTGATTTAATATTGTCATTAAAATGAATGTTACGATTTAAAGTTTTATTATTAACCTATATTATTGAAATAAATCAAAATCTAATTTATATGATTTGGATTAATTAATTACGTGACATATATACAAAAATTTGAAAATTCTAATTTTAAGTGACAAAGCCAAATGATACACTCATAACATCACCGCTGTAAATATTTTTTGGTGGTGGTTGATTAGGGTTTATGTGGTGTTTTTGATTTTGTAGAAGAGGAGATTATGGAAGGAATTAAGAAGAATGAAGAGAGATAATTTTTTAATGTGAAGAGGAAGTGAAGAAGACTAAGGGGTTAACATTTTTTTTGTTTCTCCCAACTCACCTGTTTGGGTTCCAATTGATATCAATGACTCTACATTTGTCAAAGAAACTATTGAGTTGTCCAAGCATACATGATTTAACGTGTTCATAACAAATTTTTTTTTTGCATTTTCATTAATCTTAATTTAATTTAAATTAATTAATAATTAATAGAATTAAAGTAAGACAAACTATCCTTTTATAGCAACAACAAAAAAGAGAATGCATGAGAGATTGAAACTTGGAAAACATGCCAAAGATCTCAACTTGCTTTCTTTCTATTGTATGATAATTAATATGTTAAAACAGTAATTAAAAATTAAAATCTTTTGTGAGGTAATTTATAATTAATAAGTTTGTGATTATAAAATATAACAAATATAAAAATAGTCTATGATTAATAAACTAATTTGATTTATTAATGTCATTAAAGTGAATATTATGATTAAGAGTTCTTAACCATTGAAATCATCGATTTTATTTTCTTTATATAAAATACAATAAATGTATAGAACAATCTAGGATCGATAAAACAATTTGATTTAATATTGTCATTAAAATGAATGTTATGATTTAAAGTTTTATTATTAACCTATATTATTGAAATAAATGAAAATCTAATTTATACCATTTGGATGAATTAATTACGTTTAAGAACAACAAAAATTTAAAAATTCTACTTTTAAGGGACAAAGCCAAATGCTACAGTCATACGAATTAAAATATTTAGGTATACAAATATTTAAACATCACTGCTAGAGAAATATTTTCTGGTTTAGGCAAAATGAAGAATCTAAATTGGCTTCTTGTATCTCATTTTCATTCATACAATTCTTCGATTATTAATGAAAGACCAAATCGTTTAGATTAAATGACAAATTATTCTCTTCTTACATCTTATTTCCATTCACACACCGTTTAAAATGCAATTTTATTAAATTTTACACATCTTTATTTTTCATATTTTCATTATATTGTGTTACTTTGTAGTCTGTTTTTCATGACATCGTAATCAAATAGAGAAAAGGGGTATAAAATCAACTTGTGTTAACAGAGAATTCAATTAGTTGGCTTTGAGGGGAGCATAATCTCTATTTCGCATGCAACTCCCATTGGCATGGGACTCAAGTTGCACATAATGTTTTGAATCTTTTCATCTCAAAATGTTTGGTCACCAACCACCACCATTGGATCTCGCTTCAATAGATTCATAAATACTATCCAATTATGGTCGCTAACCTATTCAAAAATTTCAAAAATAAATTAAAGGTAGCATCTAAATTAGTTAAGTATTTGTAACTTATTCTCTACCAAATAAAAGTCCTTAACCTCCAGCAACATCGTTAAGAGAGTCCTTACATCTTCCATCAAGGTTTCACATAATCCCTTTAGTTTTTTCTCCGTTCAATAGACCTAAAAACATTCAAAACAAAAATCAAAACTAAAAATTAGGACTGCCATTAAGAATCTTGTTTGTTGCTTCTCCCAACTCACCTGTTTGGTTCCAATTGATATCAATGACTCTACATTGTTCAAAGAAACTATTGAGTTGTCCAAGCATACATGATTTAACGTGTTCATAACAAACTTTTTTTTTTGCATTTTTATTAATATTTATTTAATTTAAATTTATTAATAATTTATAGAATTAAAGTAAAACAAACTTTCCTTTTATAGCAACAATAAAAAAAGAGAATGCATGAGAGATTGACACTTGGAAAACTTGCCAAAGATCTCAACTTGCTTTTTTCTATTGTATGATTGTATGATAATTAATATATTAAGAAAATAATTAAAATTAAAATCTTTTGTGAGGTAATTTATAATTAATAAGTTTTTATTATAAAATATAACAAATATAGAAATAGTCTATGATAGTAGACTAATTTGATTTACTAATGTCATTAAAGTAAGTATTATGATTTAGAGTTCTTAACCATTGAAATCATCGATTTTATTTTCTTATTATAAAATACAATAAGTAATCTAGGATCGATAAAATAATTTGATTGAATATTGTCATTAAAATGAATGTTATGATTTAAAGTTTTATTATTAACATATATTATTGAAATAAATCAAAATCTAATTTATATGATTTGGATGAATTAATTACGTGACATATATACAAAAATTTAAAAATTCTAATTTTAAGTGACAAAGCCAAATGCTACACTCATAACATCACTGCTACAGAAAAAAAATTTATGGTGGTTGATTAGGGTTTATGTGGTGTTTTTGATTTTGTAGAAGAGGAGATTATGGAAGGAATTAAGAAGAATGAAGAGAGATAATTTTTTAACGTGAAGAGGAAGTGAAGAAGACTAAGGGGTTTAAAAAAATTTTTGTTTCTCCCAACTCACCTGTTTGGGTTCCAATTGATATCAATGACTCTATATTTTTCAAAGAAACTATTGAGTTGTCCAAGCATACATGATTTAACGTGTTCATAACAAACATTTTTTTTTTGCATTTTTATTAAGAGGGTGATCATGTTTTTTTAAGAGTTACTCCTACAACCGGCGTTGGGCGAGCATTGAAGTCAAAGAAGCTAACTCCTCGCTTTGTTGGTCCTTATCAAATTACTAGTAAAGTGGGAAAAGTGGCTTATCGGGGTGGCATTACCGCCAAATCTTTCAAATTTGCACGATGTTTTTCATGTGTCACAACTTCGGAAGTATAACCCGGATCCTTCACACGTGATTGAGATGGATGACATTCAAGTTTGGGAAAATCTTACGATGGAAACGATGCCTTTGAGGATTGAGGATCGTGAGATGAAGTCCCTTCGTGGCAAAGAGATTTCATTGGTCAAGGTTGTTTGGATTGGAGCAGCTGGTGAAAGTGCGACATGGGAATTGGAGAGTAAGATGCGGGATTCATATCCCGAGCTTTTCGAGTCAGGTAATTTCGAGGACGAAACCTTTTAAGTGGGGGAGAGTTGTAACGCCCGTTTTATTTAATATTATATTATATTATTATTTTTTAATTATCGTTTGACGATTGTTTTGACAACGAAAATAATTATATTAATCGGTATATTTATTAATATATTTAGCGACGTTTTGTTCGGTTCGGTAAAATATTTTTCGGACCGATATTTAATTTCCCGGAATTAAACTAACAAATTAAGTTAATAATATAATTAGATGTTATATTTATTGTATTAAGAATAGATGAGGGGCATGTGAGCAATTTCCTTAAGTTGTCTAGTAAGACATGTTTTATAAAACCATTTCCTCCACCCATTTTCCAAACACAACACAAAAAACACAAGTTTAGAAGTTGGAGAAAAAGCTAGGGTTTTGGTTGAAGAAGAAGAAGAGAGCAAGAAGAACAAGGCTTGGTTGCTTGGTTGAGGAATCATCAACAATACCCAAAGCTTGCTAGGTAAGGGGTTTGATTTCCATTTCTTTTGGTTAGGGTTTGATGGATTTAGTTTGAATTGGGAGAAAATTTGATAGATAGTTTATGGAATTTTGTTGAAATGTTTAGGAGAGTTGGTTTTGTGGTAAAGATTATGGGTATGGTTATTGGTATTGTAGTATGTGGATTGTAGAATGAAAATAGGAAGAAAATGGAAGTGAAAATAGGATGAAAATGGAAATGGGAAACTATCTGTAAAAACTAGAAAACAGGGAAAATTAAGAAAGGAAGCAAACAGTAAAAATGCAGGTACTTGAAACGAAAATGAAAGAAGGCATAAGGGGGGGAGGCGCCCACCTCCACTTGGTGGGGCGGCCACCCCCAAGGTTGAGGCCCACACCTCCCTTGCCTTGTGTTAATGGGACGTTCGTCCCCTTTAGGGAATGGGAAAACGACATTTTTTTCATTTTGTCAGAACTCAATTTTTTCTTTTCACAAACTATGAAACCTGCATAATTTTTGTTAATAGCTACTGGTTTTCCTTATTATGCCATTTCCACCTAGCAACCCTTGGCACCTATAAAATATAATTATGGGATAAGTTAGCCGATTAAATTTAGAACCCGATTATGTTCCGATTTTCCAATTTCGTAATTCCGACGAGCAAGTTGCTCGAATTCAATGAAAATTGACGTGCTAGCTAATTTTGACGTAGAACATAGTGGTGAAGTTAGTTTTCGAAATTGTGAGTTTTACGAACGACCGAAATAGGCTAAAATACGGTAAATTGACCGGATTGAGTTTTAGTCATTTTAAGACGATATGAACTATCCGATTTTGAAGTTGATGTTTATAAATTATGCCGGTAAATAAGAATGGCTTTCGCGACGGTTATTGATGTTTTTACTATTTTTCCGTTTTTTTGAAAATTGATGGATTAATTGACGGTAATGTTTGCGACGGTGTATATAATTACGATTACTTGTTGTTTATGCGATGCGATGACATGTCTATGTGATGTGAATAAATATGACGAAGTAGACTTTATGTCAATTGTGATGAGCGATGATGATCCGTTGTGTGGTCTTTATTTATTGAGTCACATACATTTCATAAGCGAAGAGGGCTTCTATGCAAGCGATGATGGCTTTTATGCCGAGCGGTTGGGCTTTATGCCAAGTGTCCCTAATTACATTCGTGCCTCATGGAGTCCATTATGTTTAATTTGGAGTCGGTTATGTTTATGTTCGAGTTGTTTATCATTGAGTCCTTAATTGATGAATGATAATTGAATTGACGGTACATGGTGTTTTGTGTTGATGTGAATATAATGATTATGTGATGAAGTTAATGTGTTGATTTATACACCAAATGCTAATTTAAAGTATGTAAGTTTAAATATATGTTGATATACTTTATTTAACTTATATCAATTATAATTCCAACTATCTATATATTCCATCATTGTTTTTAATTATATGTTTTGGAATTATCTCACCCCTTTACTTGTTTCATTGTTACCTATATATTGCTAACGTGTAGGTGATCCCGAGGATGAGGAGGATTAGCTCGAGTCACTTTATTTTGTGTCGCTCGCCTCGTCGTAGTAACACTCGGGATTTGGGCGACGCCATTATTTTGATAGGATAGTTTGTATATACTATCTTATTTTGTTATAACCTTATGTATTATTGACAACATGATGTTATGTATATTTTGTAAACATATCCGTAGCCGTGAATATTCATATGTACGTATGATGAATTATGTATGATTCGGTATATCGATTTTGATGTGCATTATAATGCTAATTATTGGAAATGCGAAGATGTGATGCCTAATTTTATTTAATGGAATTTTGAAACTCTGATTTTATTATATAATTATGCGGGGTAGAATTGGGGTGTTACATATTGCACAAGGTAGAAGATGAATGGAAACGGAAACATGAACACCAAACTTCCAGTTTTTTATAACAAGAACTGAAATAGATTGATGATTCATATGCGCGTGTTATTTAGAGCTCAAGATGTTCTAGAGCTTGTTACTGATGGGTATATTCCAGTTGCAGAAGATGCAACAGAAGGTGAGAATGAGGCGCAGAGAAACAAGAGGAAGAGAGATCAGAAAGCTCTGTTCTACATCCATCAGTGTGTGGATGTGAATGTGTTTGAGAAGATTATTGATTCTATGACGTCAAAGGAGGCGGACACCGGTCGATGTTACAATGGTGACGATCGTGAAGAAGGTGAAGTCCTTGAGAAAACAATATGATAATCTCAACATGAAGAACAATGAGAAAGTTTCTTAGTACATTTCAAGAGTGATTCTGATCACTAATGAAATAAAAGCTTTGGAGAAACACTTTCTGAACAAGTAATCATAGAGAAAGTTCTGAGGTCACTTACTCAGTTTGATTACATTGTTGTTGCCATTGAACATTCTAAAGATCTGGAAACCATGAAAATAGAAGAGATGCAAAGTAGTCTAGAAGCGCATGAGTTGCGTTTGACTGACAAAACTTCTGAGAGGGGAGTTGAGCAGGCTTTGAATGCTTCTTTTGTCAAGAAGGACCAGAAGCAATCTTGGTCAGAGGCCAAGAATAGACGTGGTGATAGATTCCAAAAGTCAGAAACCTCAACTTCTTGTGAGAAGAAACATCATAAGGGAAAGGGAGGAGGAAAGTTCAATGTTACTGTTGTAAGTAGTTTGGCCACTTTGCTAGAGATTGTTGATCAAACAAAGAAGAAGACAAAATAGCCAGAGGTGATTCTGATGACAAACCTTGTGCTATTGATGGCTTATGAATCTGACGAGGAACCTTTCAGATTGTCACTTTCTGATTCTAAAGGGGAAGAAGATGACTCTGAATATTCTGATTCTGAAGGAGTGTTTCTTTATGAGTCTGAGCCAGAAAATGACATAGAAGATTCTGAAGATGAGTTAGAATCTGAGGTTTCAGAAGAAGACTCAGAGTTAGAAGATGACTATGAAGCTGAAGACAAGTCAGAATCCGAAGGTGATTTTGGTTCTGAAGAAGATTCAGAAGTTGAAACTTTTGAAGAGTTAAAAAATGATGAAGAGTCAGAAGTTGAAAGTTCTGAAGAAGAATCAGAAGTTGAAACTTCTGAAGATAAGTCGGAACTTGAAAGTTCTGAAGAAGAGTTAGAGTCAAAAGATGAAAAATCTTCTGGAGAATCTAATGATGATTCAGATAGTGAATCTGATTCTGATCCAGATTTTGATGATGATCCAAAATTTGGTGGCGATTATGTTTCTGGAAGGGAAAACTCTAAAGACGTAGGTTCTGGAGGACAAGCTTCTGGAGATGATCATGCTATTGGTGGTAATCATGACTGTAACACGGTGGGAGAACTGACTTGTTTGTTTTGTGTTTGATCACAAATGTTGCGGATAGCAAGAGTTGCCACCTACTTTTCTTTTATCCAATTAAGGTAAGGCGGAAAGAACAGGAAAAGACCTTCGTTAGATTTTGAGTAAGGGGGGCAGTTATGAGAAGGGAAGGTATTAGCACCTTTTCCATCCATAGTTATCTACGGGCTCTTAATTGCTTAGCTCACTTTAATTGCTTTTTGTGTGTGTGTTTGAAAAGATTTTTGAAAAGAGTCATTTCGCTTTGACTTCGTAATGATTCACACTGGAATGTATACGAAGTGTTTGGAAATGTTTTGTTTTGTAAAAGGACTTTGTAATGATTCACGGTGGAATGTATACAAAGCATTTTGAAAAGTTTTGAAAGTGTGAGGTGTGAAAAGTATTTTGAGCAAGCAAAACAGACTTATTACCTACTCAGAACGGTCGTTTCCGTGTTATTGTACTTTCCTTTAAAATAAGGCTATCCATACCATTGGTTGATAGGTAACCTTATTCGTTGGATGTAAAGGGACGTTCGAAGGGACATCAGATGGTCATAAAAGGCAACACGTAAGGATATCTTAGCATATTCGTATGGACGATCATCACTTTTCATAGGCAACAACCGAGGGACTAGATCATATATTCATAGGCCACATCGAGAGTCATCGAGGGACTATGATCTTTAATTCGAAGGGACTATGATGATATGTTTGTAAGCGTCTGGACTAAGATATTCCCACGTTCGAGGGACATGACCGTTATTTGAAAGGCAGCAAGAGAGGATACCCTAAGGTGGGTGCACGTGTGAAAAAGTGTGTTGTATTCAGATATTTTATCTTGAATTAGGGCGATCTAAGTTTATTTTTATCTTGCCATATACGCCTAATTACTAGCAGTTAATAGGTGCGGAAAATAAATTGCGAAAATGTAAATTGCGGAAAGTAAATGTCCTACGTTATTACATGGCTTTGGGGCAGTTACATAATTGAGGAGTGCGGAAAGTAAATGTCCTAATTATCTATTACATCCCAAAAGCAGATACATAATGATAAAAGGAAAGCACGCGGAAAATTATACATCCTGGAAGCAGTTACAATAATATGCGCGAAAACAGATAATCGAAAGAAAAATAGAATCGGGAGAGGCTTAAAGAATAGTTAGTAAAAAGTTTTAGGTTAGTAAAAAAAAGGTTTGATTTTAGTTTAACCTAATTACTAAGTAAAAATCGGGTGAATCAGAAACCCTAATTCTAATAGATTTTAATTAATAAAAGAAATTTAATTTAAATTAAATGATTAACCTAAATTAAACTAATTAAATTAATTAATGTAATGAAGAAAAATAGAAAAAGAAAATTAATTGTGAAATTAATCCTAATTAAGCTAATTGTTTAACCTAATTACTAATTAATTAATTGAAATAATTAAGAAAAATAGAAAAGAAAATAATCAAAGAAAAATAAAATAGACTTTCTTTACAACTTCGACAGAGTTCCCCGTAACCTCTTGAAACCTATTTTCCGAGCTTCGAGGTGGCACGCTGCTCCTTCGTGGGTGGCACTTAGGCATCTAGAAGCGGAGCTCGGAGATGATGCTTTGAAGGGTCCAAGCTAGAGCCGGAGATGATGCTTCGAGGGTCCAAGCTAGAGCTTTGGAGATAGCGTCAAGGGTCCAAAAGTGGAGCTTCGGAGATGATGCTTTGAAGGGTCTAGCGGAGCTGGAGATGATGTTGAGGGTCCGTGTCGGAGCTCGGAGATGATTCTTCTAAGGGTCCAAAAGCTGGAGCTTCTGGAGATAACGCTTCTGAAGGGTCCAGAAGCTGGAGCTTTTGGAGATAGTGCTTATGGAACCTGAAAATTAGAAAAAATATTAGGAAATCTGGCAAAAGGCTGGGTTTGAACCCGTGCCTTTGGAAGGGAATGACTTAGTGCGTGCAAGGTGAACCACTGGAGCGGTGATACATCCATGAATTATGTTACATGGATTAACATATGTGTGTTGCTTCTTTTCCTCGCCGGTTGACCTAAAGTCAGAGTCGCCGGAGGTGGCTTTCGGTTATCTTCTCCGACCATTCAAAAATCAAACCTACAAAATAAACAATATGAATTCAACAAGGATACCCTATCCCCCTAATTCAATGGTTGCGAATCGATAGGTGGTGTTAGTTTGTTCTGAATCGGCCTAGAACTATGGGTACGAAGCTTCTCCAGTTTGTGCCCTAACAATGGCAACTAACAATTAAGCCATGAAAAGCTTCAAACAACTGCCCAGATTTATTCTATAACATGCGATAAACACATTAGAATCGTTAGTTGCAAGCAAATCACATTCAAAAATAAAATACGAATTCATAAAAGAAATGCAATCGGAGCTATATGTATGGCATATTTCAACGTGTTATGGTCATGTATAATGATGCCTACTTACTCAACCTTACCCCAGGAGCACGATGGAGTGCTTGAAAGTAACTGAAAGTGGCTGGAAAATAGAATACGAATTTGCCAACTTCTTGGAATTTTTGAGAATTTTAGGGTTGCTGTCTGAGGCTAGTAATCTGTCGCTTGAGCATCTGAACTTGTTGGGTATATATAGAGGAGTGAAAATAGGTCAAGACTTTAAGAGAAAATATCTTCTTTCAATGGAGAATATTTGATTTGAAATTTGTATGAAATCTTTCCAAACTTGGCTCAATCTTTCCTTAAACATTCTTGCACAAATTTGGCATCTTGTTTGGGCTTCCTTGGTCCTCAAGTTAAGTAGAAATCAAGCTCAACTTGTCTTAGACCTTGCTTTTGCATTTTATTTAATTAAAATTGAATTTAAATGCTTTAAATCCAAAATAAATCAAATAAATTGGGAAAGAGGCGTGTCAAGGAGCATTGAGACTATGGATAATGTTAAGATCCAATTTGGATCATAAAATTCTAAGCCTATTTGAAAAATATTTGCATTTGTCAAGTTTTTCCTTTATACCCCATCAAAATGCTCAATTTGCACAACTTGTATCTTGCTCAATTTTTAACATTTTGGACTTTTCAAAGCTAAAGATGTCTTCTAAACAACCCTTTTAGTTTCATATTCATTGAATTTTCCATGTTCATGAACACTTCTTTGCAAAAAGATGACTTTTGTTGACTTTTAAAAGAACCTATAATATTTTGATCCATAACTTCCAAATGAAGCATTTCTAGCCCAAGCTTGTGAGACATGAAGTTGTAGATAATTGAATTCCCTTTAAAATGAGATTTGGTGGAAAATTTCGATAAAGCATGTGAAAGTTATGCCGGTCAAAGTTCTTGACTTTGTCTAAAAACCCTAATTTGGAAACTTTGACCTTTGACCAAATCTTGACTTTTCTTGATAAATCATGATCAACCCTTGATCAAATGATGAATAACACTTCAAAATATTGGTGTTGACAAAAATATGAAGTTTGACTACATGTTGACCACAATTGACTTTTGTCCATCCGAAAGTGGATGAGCAATTTTGACTTGTAAGGCTTGAAACTTGATATGGTGATCCTTGAAGCATATGGTGGGGTATTGTTCGCGTAAAAGTGGCGAGGGAATCGAATCAATTCGATTCTCCGCTCAAACGATTTACTCTTTTGATTTTGTTTATAAAGATGCGAGCATCAAGCTTTATTATTTCCAACACAAGAAAATGATTATGAAAAGGGAAAGTTAATACCCTCAATTGATATGATATGCATTACGACTAGCAAAACTAGACACAACGTATTGGGAGATTCGCAAGGGGTTTGTTATATAAAGGAATAGATGGAGCACCCTAAATATATATAGTTATCTATAGCTTTATATATGAATATGTTTGATATGTTTGTGTGATTTAAATTGCTATTTCTATTATTGGGAAAGTTTCTCCTTTGGATTTTAAAAGAAAGATTATGTGGGATCCTAGGTTTTGTTATTATTGTGCTCGCAAAGATCATTGGGATCTTCGCATACATATCCCTTAATGGGAATCGAGCATTTGTAGCTCGGATCTAAAAGGATCTATGGTTTGTTTGGTTTGAGGAGAAAGAAATTTGCTCGCCAAGGATGAGACCTGTGCCTCACGTATTCTCAAAAGGATGTTGAGAAAGTCGAGCAATCGTAGTTCCCACTTATGCTAGTGGAAGCAATGGGTGTTATTAAGAAACAGAGACAAATGTCATCTTAATGAAAATGTATCTAATCTATTTCATCACATACATTTTGAAAGGATTGATTGATTAAATCTTTCATCGTAAGTTATAGGTGTTTTGCTTGAGTTTACAAGCGCTACCACTTACGAGTTAAGAAAGATGTTTGAAAATGATTGAATCTGCTAATTGTAAGCATTGGGTGTTTTGCTTGAGTGTACAAGCTACCACTTACGATTAAGAGATGTTTTGTTTGAAAAGAGTTTGAAAAGTTTTTGATTGTATGTGATGTGATAGATGAGATGCTTCTTCCATAGAGATGATAGATGTCTAAATCTCGAGGAGAAATTGATTGGATTAGGGGGATGCTTTTAAGAAGCCCATGGGTCCTTGTATTGTAAGCCCAAGAGGAGGCATTCCGAGGGTCATCGAGGGTCCTTATATGAAGCTCAAGAGGAAGCTATAGGGTATGGCTGGCTTTGGCTTTAAAAGGGTTTCACCGGAAACCATCCTCTTAGGATTTCAAGAGCGATTTCACCGAATTCATACTACTCGTGGTTCTATCCTAGCACGGGTGATTCTTTGTATTGGAAGCCCAATAGGAGGCTGTTAAGAGATTTCCTAGTCTCTTTCATGAGAGAGGCTAAACTCAATGAGGATGAAGAATATGAGTTGATATGAATGAGTTATCTTAAGAGGAGGAACTCTGAATGAGTTACTTAAGAGACTAATGTTAATAGACTAGTTGTTATGTTATAACTAGACAGTTATATAAACAAGTATATGAAGGAGTTTATGAAGGAAATATAAACAATGTGTAATTTTTATTTACAAAAGTTTATAAACAAATGTATGATGTTTATTTACAAAAGTTTATGAAGGAAATATAAACAAGTGTGTGTAAACGAACGCTTAAAACGAGCGTAACTTGATTATTTACATGTTTGAGTATGTACAAGGAAGTAAATATGTACACGAATGAGTATTTATGTACAAGGAAATGTATATGTACATGGGACTTACACAGGGAGGCCCATTGGTTTAAAAGCATTTCACCGAATAATTCTCCTTTTAATACCAATGGTATTTAGTATATATACAAGCGAAATGAAAACAAACGAACAAGTTTGTCTATACTTGAATATTTACAAAAGACGTCAGATTATGTACAAGTAAAATGATATGTACATAAAAGAATTGGATATGTACACGGAAATAACAATGTACATAAAAGAATTGGGACTTACAGTGAGGAGGCCCATGATCGGTTAAGAAATTCGAGGAAAATGAGTTCGGTTTTATCTTCAAATCGGGTCGATCATGGAAAAAGGATGTAAATTTGATGAAAAGTTTTGAAAAGATCTTGAAAGTTGTTTTGAAAGATGAAATATACTTATAAGAAGTTTGAAAAAGTTTCGGCTTCGAAAGTTTGAAAGAAACGTCTTTGAAAGTGCTTTGAAAAGTACTCAAACGATCGCTTTCGGCTCGATGAAAATGTAATCAAAAGAAAGTATTTTGAAATTTTTGACATTATCATAAAATATACATGTTAATTGACAAGTGTGCAAAAATCACCTCAAAATGAGGAGTTTTGAATGATCTTCTTCTTCCTCAATCCTTCATCCACCATGGATTCTTCTTCTTGATGAAATTGCTCGATGTAAACATCAAACTTGATCGAAATTGAACCAGAACATGATGATGTGGTTTAATTTCATTTATTTTAGTTAAACATGATTAATTTTCCAGAAAACACGAAGAACCCTAATTCCTAAAAATCAAATTGAAATCGTGTATGGCCATGGATTTGATCAATTGATTGAGGGTTATCAATCAGTGAAGGTGTAGAAACAAAACGGCCAAGCCATTTTGAACCGGAAGTTAGAAAATATGAAGTTCAAAGTTCGTGTTCTTACCTCTTGAAGTCGGAATCGAATTCTTCAAAGGAGTCATATGAGTTGTTTTAATGATTGCTATAGCACCAGTGGACTTGTGGAACGTGTGAGGATGCTCTGCTTGCTCGGAAATAGCCTGGATCATTCTGACCAAGTCCACCTACATATGCTCAAAGTGAAACTCGAATTCGGGGTTAGAGGTGTTACAGGTCAGGGATGATGGCTTGTATCATTCATATGAAGTGTATTGATGATGTTCAAATGAAAAAAACACAACTTGCTCGAGCCAAACTGACAGTTTGAAGTTTAAGGCAGTTTTTGCAAGTTTGAAAGTTTGAAAAGCAAATCTGAGTTTTAGTTGTTTTTAAGTTGATTTTAAGCTTCAAACCAGTTCTATATTGATGTTAAGACATGTTAGACACCAAATTTCTCATGGTTTTCACAAGATTTCAAAATGCAAAATTCTCACTTTGAACTATGTAACTTGAATTTTAAGAAAGAAGAGAGAAAGTTTGTTCTTGCATAGCTTTGGTGTAGTTTCAAATTGCAAACATGACCTCTATTTATAGGTCAAGAAATCAGAATGGCAAGTGAAGAAGATTGGCTTGGATTTGGACAACTTGCCTTAGAGGGCAAGAAAGTCTTTTGCCATAAATGCAAAGGAACCTTCCTTTTAACCATGGTTAAAATTCAACTTGATCTTATCTCCATCATAATTACTTTCCATCTGATTTTTATCAACTCTATCCATCTTGGCTAGGTGGCAAGGCTTCTAGAAGGAGAAAACTCAAAAAATGACTTGTAACTTTTGAAGCATGAACTTGAAATCCATGGTTTTGGAGCTCTATGTTTCAAAATCAAAAGTATAGCTAGACACAATGGATTTGCAAGTTCTTGGACATTTTGGAAAGCTTGTTTCAAGGGATACAACTTTCATGTTTTGAGTTTTTCTAATTCCAAATGGAACTATGTGAAAAAATGCCATGAAAGTAGGAAAAACATGAAATTTTCAATACTTAAAATTTTTCTAAGTGTTGAAAATTTGACTTTTGTTGACTTTTCCAAATTTCTTATTTTTATGATCATGATGGATCATTTGGAGTATTTTGATGATTGAAAAGTTTTATCTTGAAAAGTTGACCAAAAGTCAAAGTTTGACTTTTCAGTAGATGAAATTTCATCGATGATCCAAATCGATCGATGAAAATGTGAACTTCGTGATGTTTTGAATCAAGAAATTAGGTCAAGATGTTGTATTGAAGATATGAAGATCAATATCCAAGCAAAAAAGTCATTCATTGATCAGAAAATCAGTGATTGCTTATCCTCGATAAAAACCGTAATTGGTCGATCCTCGATAGATCATGAGGAAAAAATGGATATCCAAGATCGAGGTTGATGATTTGATTAAGATAAATCAATTGAGGTGAGTGAGACTCAAACCCTAATTGATTACCTCTTGAGTCAGATGAAAAATTGATGAAACCCTAATTTTGACCTGTAGAAGCTACACCCGATCTATTCTGTTCTGAACTGTTAGTGATGCAATGATGCAAATGTAAGGTGGTATATTAGGTCAAAAATTGGGGTATGATAGATGCCCCTATTTAAGTTTCTTTACCCTGAGATATGAAGATGAAGATCTTCGTCTCGATAGGTGTGAAGAGACTTAAATATCAGAATACGCAAATTTTGGACCTAAGATACCAAAAGATGCGAGTGATGCAAAATGATTGCAAAAGTTCACCAGAAATATCAAAGATTGATATGATGGGGAAAAGTTTGTGAGGATGACTCGATCCGTCTAAGAAAAGAGAATCCTGTTTGTTGGGAAACAAGCAATATGTTTTACTGGGAAAATAGATTCACGATGCATGTGAACATCTGTTTCGCTTTGGGAAACAAAGAGATTACCTTCAGTCAGCCTTGTGACAATGTTTAAGGTAAAAGAAGATGATATTACCAATTATCATCCTTGTGATAGTTTATGGTAATGAGTTCTGAAGATATTACCAATTATCGAAATGATAACTATAACAAGGTAATTCTTGAGATATTTTACCGAGTATTCACCTTGTAAATAATAATCAATGATGGAAACAGATCTCAAAAGAGTTTCTATTTTCACGCTACAATCTTGGGGATCTCTCTTTGAGGAGATGCGGCATTTTGATTGATAAGACATGTTTCTTTAGACGTAAAGACAACGTGGGGATTTCTTAAACCGTCATGATTTGAACTTCCGAGAAGAACAATCTTTTATATCAAGCTTCAAGATGAAAAGGAAATAAGCGGCTCGGATGACGAGGCTATTGCTTATTGTTTGCGGTGTAGATTTTTCCGTGAAATCTAAACCGAGTTGGTCGAGACGAGGTTCTATCCAGAATGAACGGAAAGAAAAGGGTCAATCAAGACTTCGTCCCTATGAGGAATGCTCTCACCGGGGAACATGATAGAGAAAAGATGTATTTCTTTGCTTGGGGATAATCACTGGAGAGATGACACACCCATACTTGTTTTGGGATGAATACAACCTAAACAAGTGATATTGAAGCAAACATTGAGAAATGCAGAATGCATTAATGATGCCATTATGTATGAATGATGAATGTTATGAATGTCATATGCATGTTGACGATACTTGACAAGACAACAAAAAGGATATTTGGGAAAAGGACTACGTCACGTTCGAACAAATACTCAAGAAAATCTGCAGAATGGTGTAGACGCCATCGATGATGAATATGAGTTGCATGCTTTAAACTTTCGAAAAGGCATTTCATTGGCAACTTTGTTGGGGAATTCTTTTTGGATAAGAATGTCGTCCTTCGATGATCTCTTTTAAAGAGAAGAAGACTTCTTTAGCAGTTGTTTTTATCTTTTAGAGGTCGAAACACTCATGGAGAAAACTGTTGAAGTTCTTTCTGTGTTCATAGTTCAAAGGAAAATTTCGCTTTTATTTCAAAATTTTGAAGTAAAATTCATTTAAAACTTTTTCTTTTAGTTTCAAAAGTGATTTTCACAATAAAATTGTTATTTTGCAAAACAGAATAAAGCAAGAATTGCAAACAAATGGGCACAAGGCCCAAATTTTATTGATAGAATGGTAATCAGCCAAAGGCGTGATTCCATGAGCTATTTACAAGAGTTGGAAATGATAATTTATTGGGAAAAGGCTACATTGAAAGCAAATAACCACTATTATCCCTAACAACTTTGAATTCCAACTGTGCTTGTTGCTTCAGAAGATTCGATTGAAGATCCGTTGATGGAAGTTTCTTCAGATTGACGAAGTACGGACTAATGCAGTTACTTTGTCATTTTTGTATCCTTAGTTTTGCCTAGATTGCCTTTTCGTGTTTTCAATCTATCGATAATTTCGCTTATTGTCTCTAATTTTGCCCGGACCGCTTTTCGTGTTTTCAATCCACCGAGACGCTTTTTGCCTAAGCCTGCTCGTTTTCGACTTACCGAGTTCTTTTGTTTTCTAGACAAAGTATTTCGATCGCATCAAGATTCACTGGATGCGGGAGTTCATCACCGTCCATGGTTGTGAGAGTCATAGCACCGCCAAAAAGCTTCTTTTGACGATGTATGGGCCTTCGTAGTTAGGAGTCCATTTGCCCTAGAATCGGTTGAAAAGATGTAATCTTTTAAGCACGAGGTCGCCTCGAAATTCACGAGGTCGAACCTTTTGTCAAGGCTTTCTTCATCCTTCTTGATATAATTGTCCATGACACGAGCGGTCGTGCACTTTTCTTCGATTAAGTTCATTGGTCGATCCGCTTTGACACCATTCGCCTCGGATAACTTAGTTTCCATGAGAACTCTCATTGACGGAATCTCAACTTCTACGGGAGCACCGCTTCCATGCCGTATACTAGAGAAAATGAGTTTCTGTTGAAGCACGCATCAAGCACGATATCCAGAGCAAATGGCAACATCTCGTGCGCTTTTGTAAGTGATGAACATCTTCGGACGATCTTCTTGATGTTCTTGTTGGCACTTCAACGCGCTGCTCATCTTTGGCCGGTAAGGAGATGAGTTATGATGCTCGATCTTGAATTCCTCACAGTTCTTTCATCATTTTGTTGTTCAAGTTCGATCCGTTGTCTGTAATGATCTTACTTGGAACTCCATATCGGAAAATGAGGTTGTTCTTGATGAACCTCACAACCACTTGTCTTATGACGTTGGCGTAAGATGTCTTCACCCATTTGGTGAAGTAATCAATAGCCACTAGAATGAAGCGATGTCCGTGGACGCTTTTGGTTCAATCATCCCAATCATGTCGATGCCCCACATGGAGAAAGGCCACGGAGACGAGAGAACATTGAGTAGAGTCGGTGGCATATGGATCTTATCTGCGTAGATCCGCACTTGTGACATCTTGACGTGTTTACGAATCGGATTCCATTGTTATCCAATAGTATCCGCCTCAATATTTTTCTCGACATTGCATGCCCATTTGAATGGGTTCCAGGACCCTTCATGCACTTCGTGGATTATCGTGGTTCGCCTATGTCGCCGACGATCCGAGCGTAACCATGTCAAGTTTCTTTTGTATAGCACATCTTCATTCAGGAAGAAATTTCTAGAAAGCCTACTTAGAGTTTTCTTATCTTTGTACGATGCCCCAGTGGGTACTCCCGAGTTTGAAGAAAACGCTTGATGTCGTGGAACCACGGTTTATCATCGAAACGCTCATTGCAAACACATACGCAGTCTTTCAAGGCCCGATACGGATCTTAGGCATATCGCTCCAATTGTTGACTTTGAACATAGAAGATAGAGTAGCTGGGCGCCCGCCATTCGGCTCGATCTCGAGGATATGATGCAACTCAACTTTGTCAAGGAAGTCAACAAACGCCATAATCTCGTAGGAATCAAACCAAGATGATGAGTTTCATACTTGTCTTTGATTTGATTGATCACAAGGGCTGAATCTCCATATATGTCGAGGATCTTGATCCTCAAGTCGATGGCTTCTTCGATACCCATGATACAAGCTTCATATTCTCGATGTTGTTGGTGCAATCAAATAACAATCGGAAAACGGATATGAGAACCCCGGAGTGATGATGATCGCCCAATTCCATTGCCAAAACATTAATCGCTCCATCAAAGATTAAGCCCCATCTAGATTCGGATCGGGACTTCTTCGTAGCGGTTCGTCACAATCTTTCATCTTCAAGTACATAACATCCTCGCCGTGAAGTCAAACTTGAGAGATTGGTACTCGTTGATCGGTTCATAAGCCAAGTGATCGCGAGAATGCTTCCTTTGATCGCTGAGCTTGATCGATGTCATATTCAGATAAAGATTCGCCATCGAGCAATTCTTCCTGTTAAGGCTTCTCAAAGACGATTGATTGGATCCATTTGGAGATTAACCAAGTCGGTGATTGATCATGTATCGCGAGACGTTTCAAGCCCACACCAAAGCGCAACATGTTTTCTCGAGCATGGAGTAACGAGTTTCACAAGATGTGAACTTTTTACTCAAGTAGTAGATGGCATGCTCCTTCTTACCGCTTCATCTTGTTGTCCAACGCAGCCCATGGAATCTTCTAGCACGGTAAGGTACATGATTAACGGTCTTCCTTCAACCGAGGAATCAAGATTGGAGGTTCGTATTCCTTGATATCAAACGCTTTTGGCAATCTTTCCATACAACCTCTTGATTTTTGCGGAGAAGCTTGAATATTGGCCCACAAGTAGCATCATTTGAGAGATAACCGAGATGTAATTCAACCGCCCAAGAAATCCTCTTACTTGCTTTTCAGTATGTGGCGTAGGCATTTCTTGAATAGCCTTGACTTTGTCGGTCAACTTCAATACCTCTTTGATCGACGATGAAACCTAGGAGTTTTCCAGATCTTACCCCAAAGGTGCATTTGTTAGGATTCGAAGTCGAAATTTCCTTAATCGTTGAAACAACTTCAAGAGATATTCTATATGCTCTTCTTCAGTGTCAGACATTGCTATCATGTCATCCACGTAGACTTCAATCTCTTTGTGCATCATGTCATGAAAGAGAGTAGTCATCGCCTTTGGTAAGTCATACCGCATTCTTTAATCCAAACGGCATTACTTTGTAGCAAAACGTGCCCCATGGCGTGATGAAGGATGTCTTCTCCATGTTTGGAGCCATTCGATCCGATTGTAACCAGAGAAGTCGTCCATGAAGGAAAAGACATTGAATTTTGCAAGATTATCCACTAGCATATCGATATGCGTAGTGGGAAATCATCTTTGACTTGCTATGTTCAAACCTTAGTCAACACACATTCGACATTTCCGCCTTTCTTTGAGATGTGCACTATGTTAGCTAGCCATTGAGGATATTCAGAGGTGACGAGGAAACCCGCCGAATGCTTTTGAACTTCCTTTTGATTTTGTCGGCCATTTCGTGGTGAACTCTTCTCGCCTTTGTTTAACGGTGGACACTCCGGCCTTAATGGCAAATGATGCTCCACGATGCCGGTATCTAAACCCGCATGTCTTGGTAAGACCAAGCAAATAAATCGACGATTCTTTGAGAAGATCTATCGTTTGCCCTTAACGTCATTGCCGAGTAGAGCTCCGATACTCACTTCTTTTTGTCTTCCGTAACCCAAGTTGATTGCTTCCAAAGGCTCTTTGTGAGGTGAATGATTCTTTCCTCGTGCTTAAGCAATGAGAAATCTCATCCGGATCTCTTCTTCAACTTCTTCCTGACTTCACCGGGATTTCAAAGTTGAGAGAGCATAGAGTTATTATGCTCAATGGATTTGTCCATCCGCATATTTGATTTATATTTGTTTAATTAACTCTTTTTTGTAGAAAAGTTAATGCGAAAATGTATGCGATTATTATTATTATTATTCTTTGAAGATTTTTATTGTGTTTTTAGGATTATCATTTCCAAGAAAAGGGTAAAATGAAAACAAACACAAAGTGTGGAATCAAAACAACGCTTTTATTTATGATTCACAATATGAAACAGTCCCTAAAATACAAACTCATTTGTCTTGGGCAAGACAAAGAGAAATTATTTAAAAGCTAAACCCTATAAAACATCTTTTCGCTTAGGCGAGAGTTCAAAACAAAAGCAAAATAAACTACTTAGAACTATGAACATTAGTCCGAACTTCAACAAGCTTCCAATAGTAGCGAACTCCTTGGATGTCAAGATATTCCGTAGTTTTCCACTTGGCTTATTTCTTGAGTAGACTTTGGTCGTTGGTCGAACAGCTTTGAAGACTCGGACGGCCGACCTTGCTTTTGTGTAAACGATCTTCTTCGCTTGATTAGTGTCGAGGAGCATGGAACACATATGTATTTTCCATTGGCATTCGTGTTGAATTCGGGATGTTCTTTCCAATCTTCGAGTGAAGAGACTCATTGTCGCAATGCTTTCCAATTGCTTCCGTAATCGTATCCCGATATTCAAGAATCACGCTGATGTAGTGATAGTTATGATCTATTTTGACAAACTCCACAGCTAAAGCCGATCTTCATTCGAACCTCGATTGGTTGATGAGATCGAGAAGATGTGTACAACTCTTCCGTTGACTAGGATACTCAAAGGTTCGTCCCATCCAAAGGTGGATGTCTTCAATTCGATTTTGAACTTTCAGGTATCTCACCATGTAGTCAAACTTTCCACTTGGTTCTCCCAAGGTATCCCAAACTTCGTAAGGGATGTGGATTTTCATTCTCATTGTTTTGTAGAGACATTCCTTTGAATTGATCTGAGGATAGAACGGTGCATATGATTCTTCCCGAGACACATATTCGAGCCGGTAAGATTAGTGCTCCACTCTTCGGATCCAGAGATTGTCTTCATCACCTTCGTTGGTAAGAACGTTAACATCTTGAAGAATGTGGTTTAAGAAACCCCACCTGGAATATCGATCACGAAGAGCTTCATCCCTTTGATTGTCTTTAGGAATACTGAGCAAACCGGCCCGACTTTTGTCTCGTTGTTGATGTGTTTTATTACTTGTCCCCAACCCGCAGATTACCATCTTTCACTATCTCGCGCTACTTTTTAAGAGGAGATAGACGATCCGCTTTGATTGTAGATTCATCTTCTAACGAAAGTCCTTGAATCTGCCCCTTCAACGCCGTTGGTTGTGATGAAAGAAAAGTCGACAAATGGCTTACTAGTAACGCTTGTTCACCGATGATGGTCACTAGCTTCCCATTTATCGTGAATTTTAGCTTCGTGGAGAGTGGATGTCACGCGCGTGTATCCATGGTCTTCCTAGCAAACAACAGAAGTACGGCACATCCATGACCGGAAAGTGATTTGAAAGTATGGGACCAATCGTCATTGGAAGATCGACTTCCAATAATGATTTCCTTGACCCATCAAAGGCTCTTACCACTATATCGTTGAACTTCATCTGCTCCTTTGTAAGATAAACGAGTAGTAGTCGTTTTGGCATTACATTCAAGGATGAACCAGTATCCACTAGTACATTGGATGAGAGTCCGATTGACAAATCATCGAGATATGTAAATCCAGATTGTGATCTTTCCTCCGGGAGTTCTTCATCACTAAAGCTTAAATTGTTGCAAGTCGTTATGTTGCCCACAATTCCACCAAATTGATCCGTAGTCACGCCGTGATCTACGTAAGCTCGATCTAGCACTTTCATCAAAGCTTCTGGGCTTCGAATTCGAAGTAGAGATAGTATCGAAATTTTGAGGAGTCTTGTCATACCCTAATTTTTGACCTAATATACCACCTTACATTTGCATCATTGCATCACTAATATCAGATAGATTAATCGGTGTAGCATTCATGTGTCAAAATTAGGGTTTCATCGATTTTCATCGATTCAAGAGGAAACCAATTAGGGTTTGAGTTTTTCTCACCTCATTTGATCTATCTTGATCAAATCATCAACCTCGATCATCGATATCCATTTTTCTCATAGATCAATCGAGGATCGACCAATTAGGTTTTGACCGAGCATGAGTATTCTCTCGACTTTTGAGCAAGAAATGACTTTTTGGATAGAGATTGGTCATTATATCTTAGATACAACATATTGACCTAATTTTCGGATTCAAAACATCGTAGTTCACGACTTCATCAACAATTTCGTAAACATCCGATGAATTTTCATCTCGATAGAAAAGTCAAACTTTGACTTTTGGTCAAATTTTTCAAAACAAAACTTTTTCAATCATCAAAATACTTCAAATGATCCATCATAATCATAAAAAATCAAAGAATTTGAAAAAGTCAACAAAAAGTCAAAAGTTTCCATACTTAGAAAATTTTCTAAGTGTTAAAATTTCTTATTTTTTCCAAACTTCATGCCATTTTTTCACCTAGTTCCATTTTGAATTGGAAAAAACTCAAAACATGAAAGTTGTAGCTCTTGAAACAAGCTTTCTAAAATGTCCAAGAACTCACAAATCCATGGAGTCTAGCTATACTTTTGAAATTGAAACATAAGGCTCCATGAACATGATTTTTCAAGATCAAAACTTCAAATTATAGGTCATTTTGAGATTTCTTCATCTAGAAGCATTGCCACCTTGCCAATTCAAGCTTAGAGATGATAAATATCAGCTAGGAATAATTGAGATGAGATAAGATCAATTTGAAGATTTTTCACACATGGTAAAAAGAGGAAACTTCCTTTTTCTTTGCAAAAGTCATTCTTACCCTTTAAGTTATCTTTGAATTTCCAAAAGCTAGTACGTGTGCCTAACATTTTCGAACCATTGGCCTATAAATGGAGCATGATTTCAAGTTCAAAATCACACCAAAGTAATGCCAAGACATACTTTCCTTCCACTTTCTCCAATTTCTCAAAACATAATTCAAAATAGAGAGATCATGCAATTTTGAAAAATTGTGAATGAACATAAGATCTTTGGTGTCTAACATGTTTTAATGTCAACATATAACTAGTTTGCAACTTAAAATCAAACTGAAAGCAAGTAAAATCAGAATTGCATTTTCCATTTTCCAAACTTGCAAACCGCTTTATGATTCAATTTATGGCTAGCTTGATTAACTTGTGTTCCAAGCATTCAAACATCATCTATGAACCTCATAGACATGGTCCGATCAATCACAAGAAACTGTAACACCTCTAACCATGATTTCCAGCTGCTTTGAAGCTTATGCAGTGGACTTGGCTGGAGAGTTCTAGGAGATTCAAAGCAAGCAAACCATTCCTACTTTCCCTAGCATCCGTTGGAGCTCAAAGAATCTTCAAATCCATTCGAAACACGTTTGCACCTTCTTCGATTTCAACTTGAATGTATGAACATAAACCGATATCGTGATTCTTTGCACTTAAGTAAAAACTCTTGGTCAATCTCTTCTCGCACTCATCACGATCATAAGCCCTCAAAAATCAAAGAATCATCAACTATGCATCATTTAATTTGAAATCTTAGTTTCTAGGGTTCTTCGTGGTTCCCGGAAATTCAAACATGCTAGACCAAAAATAAATACAATTAACATCCACCTTCGTGTTCGTGATGAAAATCGAGCAACTTTCATGTTTATTTCATTGAATTTCATTGAGAAACGAAGATTATAGCCGGTTTGAAAAATCAAAATCAAAACGAAGAACAAGCGCTGTTCTGAGTTTTTAAATTCAAATATTCCAATATCTTGTTTACATGTGTTTTGATTCCTAAACACAAACGCTTGTCCCAGTGGTAGCTAGCTTGCCTTTAGTCCTCTGTACACGATACCCAATGGTCATGGGTTCAACTCTCCACAAGACCAACTTTTCCATATTTTCTTCATTTTTCTTACAAACTTCACAATTTTTTTAACCAATCAAAACTCCTTATTTTAAGGTGATTTTTAAACACTTGTCAATAAATGCATCTATTTTATAATAGTGCAAAAATTTCAGAAAAATCATCATCCGATTATATTTTAATCGAGCCAAAACGACGCTCGAGCACTTTTCAACACACCTTATAAAGGTGAATTTTTCAAGTTTTCGACTTCGATTCTTTTCAAAACTTCTCATAAATGAACTTCACATTTCAAAACACTTTCAAAATCATTTTCAAAACTTTTCATCAAACTTGCATCTTTTACCATGATCGATCCAATTTAAACGATAAAACCGAATTCGCTTTCTCTCGAATTTCTCAATCAATCATGGGCCTCCTCACTGTAAGTCCCATAACATTCGCTTATGTACATATTTCTACATATCAAATTCTTTTCGATACATACAAATTTCATCCTACATAACACGTATACTTTTTATACTCAAGTACAAACTCGATCGCTTGTTTCCACTTCACTTGTATACTCAAACCAACATTCTTTTATGTACATACATGCCTTTTCCTTGTACATATCAATTTCTTTTCATACAAACCTTTATCCTACATAATATGATACCTTTACGATAAACTTTGATCACTTTTGTTTCTTCATATACATCGAATACCATTGGTATTGAAAGATTATTCCTTGTGAAACTGCCAAACCAATGGGCCTCCTTATGGTGTAAGTCCCAACCCTCCTATGTACATCCACAACTCTCTCGACATAAATACTGTCGTGTACATATTCATTTCCTTGTACACGCTCAAACTTGTAAATAATCAAGTGACGCTGCTTTAAACGCTCGTTTACGACACTTGTTTATATTTACTTCATAAACTTCGTAAATAAACATCATGCATTGTTTATATTTCCTTCATAAACTCCTCGTGAATACATATCACACACACACGCTTGTTTATACAACTGCCTAATTATAACATAACAATTAGTCTAACCAATAGGTTCCCATAGTTGTAGCCTCCGCTTGGGCTTTATACAAGATAATTCATCCACAAGATGAATTTAGCCTCCGCTGGCTTTATACAAGATAACTCTCCTGAGTTAGCCTTCTCGGCTTTGTACAAAGAAACTCATTCATCTCGAGTTTAGCCTCCGCTTAGGCTTCATATAAGACAACACTCGCTGAGTCACCTCCTTGGCTTCGCTCAAAAGAACTCCTTATTGAGTTTAGCCTTCTTGGGCATCATACAATGAAAGAGATAGAAATCTCTTAATGCCTCCTATTGGGCTTCCAATACAAAGAATCACTGCTAGGATAACCCGAGTATAATTTCCTGAAATTGCTCTTAATTCCAAAAGGATGGTTTCGTGAAATCCTTTTAACACAAAGCCGCCATACCCTATAGCTTCCTCTTGAGCTTCATACAAGGACCTCGATGACCGAATGCTTCCTCTTGGGCTAACAATACAAGGACCCATGGGCTTCTTAAAAGCATCCCTTTAATCCAATCAATTTCTCCTTGAGATTTAGACATCTATCATCTCTATGGAAGAAGTATCTTATCTATCACATCACATACAACAAAACTTTTCAAAATCTTTTTCAAACTTTTTCAAACAAAACATCTCTTAATTGTAAGTGGTAACGCTTGTACACTCAAGCAAAACACCCAATACTTACGCTAAAAGATTCAATCTTTTTCAAACATCTTTCTTAAACATGTAAGTGGTAACGCTTGTACACTCAAGCAAAACACCTATAACTTACGATGAAAGATTTTTATCAATCAAATTTTTCAAAATGTATGTGATGAAATAGATTAGATACATTTTCATTAAGATGACATTTGTGTCTCTTACTAACATCCCGTTGCTTTCCACTAGCATAAGTGGAACTACGATTGCCCGACTTTCTCAACATCCTTTTGAGAATACGAGGCACAAGGTCTCATCCTTGCCGAGGAAATTTCTATCTCTCGCACCAAACAAACCATAGATCCCTTTAGATCCGAGCTACAAATGCTCGATTCCCACTAGGATATGTATGCGTAAGATCCAAAGATCTTTGCGAGCACAATAATAACAAACATTAGGATCCCACATAATCTATCATTCTTAAAATCCCAAAGGAGAAACTTTCCCAATCATAGAAATAGCAATTAAAACACACAAACATATCAAACATATTCATATATAAAGCTATAGATAACTATATATATTTAGGGTGCTCCATCTATTCCCTTTATATAACAATCCCCTTACTCGAATCTCCCCAATGCGCTATGCCTAGTTTACGCTAGTCATTACGCATATCAATATCAATTGAGGGTATTACTTTCCCTTTTTCATAATCATTAAATCATCTTTCTTGTGTTGAAAATAATAAAGCTCGATGCTCGTGGCATCTTTATAAACAAATCAAAAGAGTAAATCGTTTGAGCCGCAGAATTTGAATTCACGTCGAATCCTCTAGCACGTCACCTTTAACGCGAACAAGTCCGCATTAGCGATCCACAACTCGCACTCGCTTCTTGATTAGCTTCAAAATCTCATCGAATCCGAGTCGACGTTGGTTCCATCGATGGTCCAACGCTTATGTTTGATTACTAACGGAATCCCCATGGGATTCTCGGAGGTGTATTAACTGGATTTTGTCTAATAATAGAACAGAGCACTTTGGGGAAATGGAGTATGTACGTCCACTTCTACATTCGTCCTATTTCGCTTATATTAACTTCCTGAAAGAGTTGGTATGGGTTTCTCCTTCCCATCTTCTATCACGCTTGCAATCGTATTGATAGAGAATTGCTTTGTTAGAGTGATAGAACAGGACCGTAAACAGATTACCAAAGGAGACTCGAACTTTTGAACCATTGTACTCAATTTCCACACATCCGGGCACATTGAAAGGGGATAATGACGCCTACTGGGATTTTGAGTTGATATCCGAGACTAAAAGCTCATGCGAAAATGCCCTACCATATTCACGCCATAGTCATTTCGTTTCAAGATATGATATCACCAATGTCTATTAACCGTTGGATGTCCGCCTACGGTTGGACATCCTCGAAAATCCTTGAAGCATTCTCGCAAGTCGTAGTCATGTTTAGTGAAAGTGCCCATTGTATGTATGTATCATGGAGTCGTACCAAACTTTCTCTTATCATATTCACATCTCGTGACAAGATACCGATCTGTATTCCTTAGTATCAAATTCACGGTATGTCCACTATGATTGGGTAGTGGATTTGCTTGCACATTTGGATTTGTGTTCTCAAGGAGAGTTAGTCCTTACTAACCTTTGTACCAGCTTTAGTGCTATGCAATGCTCGAGATCATGGCCGGTGCCCTTGATGAAAAGGGCAAGATACGCGCTTTGTACCACCATGGTAATTTTTCCGTACTAGAGGTGGTAACCTAGTTTACACAAGATCCCTTTCTATTAATGCGTGATATAGTTCGTACGCATTGAATTGGATCAAACCGCAAGACCAGGCGCACGGTTCGATTGTTGAATCCGAGCTCATTGTCGAGGTCGTTGAGTTTAATGGAATCTGGAGCAATTCCTGATTTGAACTTGTATTAACGATTGGCGCTATGGCACATTGTTGTTGATCGACATTCTTCCTTGGTTTCTGGATACCATTCCTATGTGATGTTCCTTTTCTTTGGAAAATGGTTCCAACCTCTTAGTTCCACCGAAGATCCTATTTCTTTGACTAGGCCCTGCTCGAACTCCTTCCTCTAGTCGCATTCCCATGCTTACCATCTCGTGAAATCTCCGGAGCGCTGGCGATCATGCGTAGTAAAATGGGCCAAGAGTGTTTAAGAAAACCTTGGTCATTTCCTTCTCCTCTAACGGTGGGTTAACTTGGGCGATTTCTCCAACGTTAGGCGACTTTGAACGTCTTCCTTCCGAGACATGGAGCGGAGTTGATCCCGATCCGAGCCATGCCAAGTTGAATTTGTACTGTTGGACAAAGGCTTCGCCTAGTTCATTGAATGTCGGATATTCGCATCTAGTCCCATGTACCACTTCAGGCAAGACGGTGAGACTGCCTTGGAAATAGTGAATTAGCAATTGGTGATTGTCAGATGTAGACATTTTCCTAGCGACATCGAAGATGACTCAAGGTGAATTTTTTATACTTTTCAAAGTCGTGACTTTGAACTTGGGTATCCTACGCGAGGAACTAGGCAGATCGTGGGCATTCTTCCCAAACAATTCCTTCCCACGAATTGTTTTAATCTCAAGTCGCATCTTATGGAGCGTTCCTAGAGATTTTCATCGGCCACGAGGATTCGTGTTATCGCCGTTATGACTTCTTCGTCAAGTAGTGTGAACTACGATGTAAGTTTGTCATGATTGGTGAGAAACCATCATGTGACTTATGGAAGGGTTACTCCATGATGCGGAGTAAGCATTGAGTTCGTAAAGTAGGAACCTCAAACGTGGTTGTTTGCACTGGAAGTGGGTTGACAAACCCGATGCCGAAATTGAAAGGCATGCCCCATGGATAACCTCGCATATCAAGAGTGGACTATCGGCCGCAACATTTGAAACCGAGTAGTAGTAATCTCAAATCGTCGCTGATTTTGACTGCTCAATGTTGTTTGCTGACTTTGCATTGTTGCCAGCGAACTTACCAAAGAAGTGAGTCTCTCCATCTCCTCCTAAAGTGTTGTCACTATGCTACGAAGCTCAACATTTTCTTGCTCAAAACCTTCCATTATTTTCCTTCTCTTTGAACGAGTATTGTATGTACGAGTTGGCTGTGGACGTGGTCGAGAAACTCTAAGACGCGGAAGCTTGACGATCTTTCTCTTTCTGGAAAAAATTCCAAAAGATAAGACTCTAAACAATAAACTCGATATGCAAAGTATGTTGCATGATTATGAATGCAAAGAGAAAGAATTTCCAAAGAATTTACGCTAAAAGAGAAATTTCTGGCAAATATTTGGATGGAAAACACTTATTTTATTGAATATTGAAAGAAGATTACAACAATTTTGTTTTTGAGCATAGCTCATACAATGATAAAATAAATTATAAAACTACAATCTAAACTAATTAATCGTCCTCGTCGGATGAAGATCCAAAGGCTTGATGTAGCTTCAACTTTAGGATCTCCTTCCCATAGTGAGCTTTCAGTTCAACTTTCTCGCTTTTAGCTTGTTGATGACTTTCTTCCACTCGTCAGAGCAGGATCGCTGGTTGTCATTTCAAGCTTTCTTTTTCTTTCTTTGATGTATCTTTTGATCGCTATCCTTCCGACGAATCTTCTCATCTTTCTCCATGAGCCATTCATCTTGGAAGTAGAGCGCCTTTTCATGATCTTTGACCGCTTCTTAAGCTTCTCATTTTCAAGGTCACCTTAAAGAATTTGTCTTCCAAAGCCTCTTTCTCGAGCCTCATCTTGGCCAAAGCTTTTGGTATTCTCCCATAGTCTCGACGGAAAATTGTTGATTGGAAGTGTTGAGAACATAGGTTCCTCATAAGCATAAGGCATTCGAATTCTTTCTCTTTTCTTTACCCAAGAAGTGTAGATTTCATGGCTACACAATTCCTGCATTACCCTTTTCCTTCCTTCGGATGTGATGCCAAGCTCGATCATTCGGCTTTCAAACCTTGAGAATCTTCCCTTCATGATGAAGTAGCTTTCACCAGAAACCAAGAGGTTTACTAGAGTTGGCATACCCGAGTTGACGCCTCGCCAAGAATGGGTTGTAGTTGATTCCTCCTTTGTACCGATGAGAGGTACGCTGGCAAATTCTCCACAACTTTCAATGATTTCCATCTCATTGTCCGCCAAGGTATACCAATGGATATCGTCATTTGTAAGAGACATGAGTCTTCGAGAACAATGCCAATCGTCTTTGTTTTCGCGGAAGATAGGAGATTTAGGCAAGTGTGAGACAATCCATTTGAAAAACAGAGGTACACAACACACAATAGTTCCATCTCCTTGACGATTCCTATGATGAATGGAGAAACGTGTCACCAAGCAAAGTGGGAACGGGATTTCCAATCAGAAAGATCCTTATGGAGTTGATATCAACGAAACTTGGGACGTTGGGAAACAACACCAATCCATAGATGAGTAAAGCTAAAATAGCTTCAAAGGCTACCATATTACCGGCTCAGAGAATTTAAGAGCCTTCTCCATTAGGAACTTTGAAGTTAGTCCTAAGAGTTTTCCTTTGGTAGTTAGGTTTTGTCTATCTCGTTTCTTTAAGTGAGTCATTGTTGCAATGAATGGTGACTTAGGAATGGCTTCCAAACCATTGAAAGGCACTTTATCTGATACTAAGATACCTAGTATGTGTGCGCATTCTTCCAAAGTAGGCATCAACCGATAGTCGTGGAAAGTGAAACAATGATAGACGGATCGAAATCGAACGAAAGTTTTGAGAAGTCCTTCATCAACGTTAGTGTTCAAGATGCTAAAAGAGTTCCATAGCTTTCAAACCGAGGGATCTTCTACCAAGGATGCAATTCTTTTAACTTTCCTACATCAGAATCCTAAACCGTATTTCTTGGTGAATCTTCCTCCGACGTCCATCACTCTAGCCTAAAATATTTACAAAGAAAAATCTCTAAATTCTTTGAAATGGGAAGAGAAATGATGTTTTGAATGAATGCATGAATGCTACAAACATGGTTAGTAGTTATACACACGGTCAAGCCTCAAGTCACGAGCATGAGGCCAACGATAAGAATCAAACGGGTAAGTTCTAAGGGCTATTCATCCGTGAAACGGGTTCTCTGATAATATAGGTTCAACGCTTCTTTGAAATATTATCGGATTTGTTGAATACTCAAGTCCAATAATATTTTTCAAGAAAACTCGCTCGATCGTAGTCTCGCATGACACTATTCTAAGCTTACCGAATAATTTCTGACTACATCCTAAATGGCCAGGATGGGTTATGTGTTCTACACCACCACTCGTAAGTTCTCTCGAAAGCAAAATGTCTTCGCAAATACTTTCTAAACACAAATACTCCCAAGACAACCTCCACCGAGAGAGGATCTCAAATTAACTTAGTAATTACCGAAACTTCCCACAAGTTAATAGGACTATACCCCACCTAGATCTTAGAATTTTCTTAAATCCGTTAGGATTTATTTCCATCGATGAAATCGCGAAAACACACAATAAAGAAAAACAAACATATGCACATATGAAAGCTTAACCCTTTTTTTCTTTTTGAAAACAAAAAGCTCGTGCTCTTGAGCGTAGTCACATTTTTTTAAAATCAAAATTTAGCGATTCAAACAGAGTCGCCATTTTTTCTCTTCGCTAAAAGTGACGCTGAGGGAATCGAATCAATTCGATTCTCCGCTCAAACGATTTACTCTTTTGATTTTGTTTATAAAGATGCCATGAGCATCAAGCTTTATTATTTCCAACACAAGAAAATGATTATGAAAAAGGGGAAAGCTGTTAATACCCTCAATTGATATGATATGCATTACGACTAGCGCAAAACTAGACGCAACGCATTGGCAAGGGGGTTTGTTATATAAAGGGAATAGATGGAGCACCCTAAATATATATAGTTATCTATAGCTTTATATATGAATATGTTTGATATGTTTGTGTATTTTAAATTGCTATTTCTATTATTGGGAAAGTTTCTCCTTTGGATTTTCAAAAAAGAAAGATTATGTGGGATCCTAGGTTTTGTTATTATTGTGCTCGCAAAGATCATTGGGATCTTCTGCATACATATCCCTTAATGGGAATCAGAGCATTTGTAGCTTGGATCTAAAGGGATCTATGGTTTGTTTGGTTCGAGGGAGAAAGAAATTTGCTCGCCAAGGATGAGACCTTGTGCCTACGTATTCTCAAAAGGATGTTGAGAAAGTCAGAGCAATCGTAGTTCCCACTTATGTTAGTGGAAGCAACAGGATGTTATTAAGAAACAGAGACAAATGTCATCTTAATGAAAAATGTATCAAATGTCATCACATACATTTTGAAAGGATTGATTTATTAAATCTTTCATCGTAAGTTATAGGTGTTTTGCTTGAGTGTACAAGCTACCACTTACGAGTTAAGAAAGATGTTTGAAAATGATTGAATCTTTAATTGTAAGCATTGGGTGTTTTGCTTGAGTGTACAAGCCGCTACCACTTACGATTAAGAGATGTTTTGTTTGAAAAGAGTTTGAAATTTTGTTTGATTGTATGTGATGTGATAGATGAGATGCTTCTTCCATAGAGATGATAGATGTCTAAATCTCGAGGAGAAATTGATTGGATTAGGGATGCTTTTAAGAAGCCCATGGGTCCTTGTATTGTAAGCCCAAAAGGAGGCATTCGAGGGTCATCGAGGGTCCTTGTATGAAGCTCAAGAGGAAGCTATAGGGTATGGTTGGCTTTTTAAAGGGGTTTCACCGGAAACCATCCTCTTAGGATTTCAAGAGCGATTTCACCGGAAATCATACTGTGGTTCTATCCTAGCGGGTGATTCTTTGTATTGAAGCCCAATAGGAGGCTGTTAAGATATTTCCTAGTCTCTTTCTTGTTTGATGCCCAAGAGAAGGCTAAACTCAATGAGGAGTTCTTTGAACAAGCCCAAGAGGAGGCTGACTCAAATAGGGAGTGTTGTCTTATATGAAGCCTAAGCGGAGGCTAAACTCATATGAATGAGTTTTCTTATATGAAGCCTAAGAGGAGGCTGAACTCAGATGAATGAGTTATCTTGCACAAAGCCCAAGAGGAGGCTATACTCTGTGGGGAACTTAATGGTTAGACTAGTTGTTATGTTATAACTAGACAATTATATAAACAAGTATATGAAGTCTATTCACAGGAGTTTATGAAGGAAATATAAACAATGTGTAATGTTTATTTACAAAAGTTTATAAACAAATGTATGATGTTTATTTACAAAAGTTTATGAAGGAAATATAAACAAGTGTGTGTAAAACGAACGTTTAAAACGAGCGTAACTTGATTATTTACAAGTTTGAGTATGTACAAGGAAGTAAATATGTACACGAATGAGTATTTATGTACAAGGAAATGTGTATGTACATAGGAGGGTTGGGACTTACACCGTAAGGGAGGCCCATTGGTTTAAAAGCAGTTTCACCGGGAATAATGCTCCTTTTAATACCAATGGTATTTAGTATATATACAAGCGAAATGAAAACAAACGAACGAAGTTTGTCTATACTTGAATATTTACAAAAGACGCCTGATATGTACAAGTAAAATGATATGTACATAAAAGAATTGGATATGTACAGGAAATAGCTATGTACATAAAAGAATTGGGACTTAAACTGAGGGAGGCCCATGATCGGTTAAGAAATTCGAGGAAAACGAGTTCGGTTTTATCTTCAAATCGGGTCGATCATGGAAAAAGGATGTAAATTTGATGAAAAGTTTTGAAAAGATCTTGAAATTTGTTTTGAAAGATGAAATATACTTATAAGAAGTTTAAAAGTTTCGCCGAAAGTTTGAAAGAAACGCCTTTGAAAGTGCTTTGAAAAGTACTCAAAACGTATCGCTTTGCTCGATGAAAATGTAATCAAAAGAAAGTATTTTTGAAATTTTTGACATTATCATAAAATATACATGTTAATTGACAAGGTACAAAAATCACCTCAAATGAGGAGTTTTGATTGGGTTTTGAAAGAGTCAAAGTTTGAAAAATATGAAGAGAAACTAAAAGTTTATAAAAATGGTCCCAAGGCTACTCAAACCCGGACCATTGGGCAAGGCAAGGCAAGTGACTTAAAGGTGAGCTGAAACCCTGGGAGGCAATACATCCGCTCACTTATGCCAATCCAATTAATTATATTATAAACTTTTATTTGAATTTCTGAAAATCGCGCGCAATGATCTTCTTCTTCCTCAATCCTTCATCCAGCCATGGATTCTTCGTTTCTTGATGAAATTGCTCAATGTAAACATCAAACTTGATCGAAATTGAACCAGGAACATGATGATATGGTTTAATTTCATTTATTTTTAGTTAAACATGATTAATTTTCCAGAAAACACGAAGAACCCTAATTCCTAAAAATCAAATTGAAATCGTGTATGGCCATGGATTTGATCAATTGATTGAGGGTTATCAATCAGTGAAGGTGCAGAAACAAAACGGCCAAGCCATTTTTGAACTGGAAGTTAGAAAATATGAAGTTCAAAGTTCGTGTTCTTACCTCTTGAAGCTGGAATCGAATTCTTCAAAGGAGCTGTTACAGAGTTGTTTTAATGATTGCTATAGCACCAGTGGACTTCAGGGAACGTGTGAGGATGCTCTGCTTGCTCTGAAATAGCCTGGATCATTCTGACCAAGTCCACCTACATATGCTCAAAGTGAAACTCGAATTCGGGGTTAGAGGTGTTACAGGTCAGGGATGATGGCTTGTATCATTCATATGAAGTGTATTGATGATGTTCAAATGAAAAAAACACAACTTGCTCGAGCCAAACTGACAGTTTGAAGTTTAAGGCAGTTTTTGCAAGTTTGAAAGTTTGAAAAGCAAATCTGAGTTTTAGTTGTTTTTAAGTTGATTTTAAGCTTCAAACCAGTTCTATATTGATGTTAAGACATGTTAGACACCAAATTTCTCATGGTTTTTCACAAGATTTCAAAAATGCAAATATTCTCACTTTGAACTATGTAACTTGAATTTTAAGAAAGAAGAGAGAAAGCTTGTTCTTGCATAGCTTTGGTGTAGTTTCAAATTTCAAACATGACCTCTATTTATAGGTCAAGAAATCGAATGGCAAGTGAAGAAGATTGGCTTGATTTGGACAACTTGCCTTAGAGGGCAAAAAGTCTTTTTGCCATAAATGCAAAAGGAACCTTCCTTTAACCATGGTTAAAATTCAACTTGATCTTATCTCCATCATAATTACTTTCCATCTGATTTTTATCAACTCTATCCATCTTGGCTAGGTGGCAAGGCTTCTAGAAGGAGAAAACTCAAAATGACTTGTAATTTTTGAAGATGAACTTGAAATCCATGGTTTTGGAGCTCTATGTTTCAAAATCAAAAGTATAGCTAGACACAATGGATTTGCAAGTTCTTGGACATTTTGGAAAGCTTGTTTCAAGGGCTACAACTTTCATGTTTTGAGTTTTTCTAATTCCAAATGGAACTATGTGAAAAATGCCATGAAAGTAGGAAAACATGAAATTTTCAATACTTAAAATTTTGTAAGTGTTGAAAAATTTGACTTTTGTTGACTTTTCCAAATTTCTTGATTTTTATGATCATGACGGATCATTTGAAGTATTTTGATGATTGAAAAGTTTTACCTTGAAAGTTGACCAAAAGTCAAAGTTTGACTTTTAGTGTAGATGAAATTTCACCGATGATCCAAATCGACTGATGAAAATGTGAACTCCGTCATGTTTTGAATCAAGAAATTAGGTCAAGATGTTGCATTGAAGATATGAAGATCAATCTCCAAGCAAAAAGTCATTTATTGATCGAAAATTAGTGATTGCTTATCCTCGATAAAACCCTAATTGGTCGATCCCGATAGATCATGAGGAAAAATGGATATCTCAAGATCGAGGTTGATGATTTGATTAAGATAAATCAATTGAGGTGTGAGACTCAAACCCTAATTGATTACCTCTTGAATCGATGAAAATTGATGAAACCCTAATTTTGACCTGTAGGCTACACCGATCGATTATTCTGCTCGAATCATAGTGATGCAATGATGCAAATGTGGTATATTAGGTCAAAATTGGGGTATGATGTATGATGACCATTTAGAGCAATCGAAACCATCTTGACTTGAGGAGCAAAACCCTAGTTTGGATGGATTGCTTAGAAGAGGGTTTGTCCGGTCAACCCTTATGAAATCTTCGAGTATTGAGTGTGGATTGTCTTGAGAAGTAAGAGGGAAAATTTTGGGGTATAATGCCCCTGCTCAATCTTCTTGTACCGAAGGTTTAGATTGGTATGCTTTCCTTTCGTGACCTGAAGGTAGAAGATGATTGAACACCGAGTACACCGAAAATTTGCACCGTTGTATGGAATGGATCGCCAATCGACGATGCAATCGAATGGGCTTATGGATGCCATTTGGAGAAGTCGATGCGGAGAATGAGTCGCATTTATAGACTCGTATTCGTATTTTGGATGAAAGAGAAATCGGAGATGGGCTTAAGATGTCATCCGGCGGTTGATAATAAGAGAGTCAAATAAACCTTCGCCTTGGCTATTTCGAGATGAATATTTGTCGAATGTAGATAGTTTCCGCCTTGTTTGTGTTAATCCACGATCCGTTGTCTTGAAATAACTTGCATGATCATTTATATAGTTTTCCGCTTGTTTCGGTATTAATCTTTGACCTTCTGTTTGGAAAAATAGTTGTTACCTGCTGTGGAAATAAAATCTTGACAGGATATGGTTAGTCCTATGTAGATTATGATGTATGCGAGTATATGACAAAGTCATGAACAATGTTGTTATGATGCATGCACATGTTATTACGTTTATGAATAATGTATGAATGTAGATGTTATGGTATTTCAAAACATATCAATCTTGAAGAAGATAGGAACATTCTGTTGGAGATTTCTGATGTCTGCTTGGAAATGAGGTTGTTGAAAACCTTGACTGGGGAATAATAAAGATGATTCTAATTTACTTCAATGCACTATCTGACCAAATTTTCAAGTCTGGATATTACTGTTGTTGGGAGAATAATAATGATAGAGAGATACTCAGCCGGGAGTCCTGTGTATAGACCTTGTCAGGATGATGCGATATTGCATAACTCGTTATCGCTGAGACCGACGTAATGTGGTGGAGTTGATAGGATCACCGCCGGGGACCAATGTGATGAAGTTGATAGGACCACTGCTCGGGGACTAACGTGATGAGGTTGATAGGATCACCGCCGGACCGACGTGATAAAGTTGATAGGATCACCGCCGGGGACTAACGTGATGGATGTCGATGCAAATGATCGGATCACTACCTGTGGACCGCGTGATGAAGTTGATAGCATCACGCTCGGGGACTGACGTGATGAAGTTGATAGGATCATTGCTCGGGACCAACGTGATGGAGTAGAGGATCACGTCAGACCAACGTGATGAACTCAAGTTTATAGATGATAGATCACGGCTCGTGTTGTAACTCAAAATTTACCCTCTTCTTTTGCATTGTTTTGGCTTATAATCCCATTGCATAAAGCATACATGTAGCATGCATAGCATTTATCATGAGGAGTATCGATTCCGTGTATTCCGAATGGCACCCAAAAGAGCTCATTTCTTAATAATGGATTTCAAGTTTTTTTTGGGCAATCCATATGATCTCTCATCTCCTGGGTATTTTCTGTTGGTTTTCGACTGGCATTCCTTCATGATTATCTACAACTTTCATGTGAAGGTCGAGAACGGATCTTGTGAGGAAGGCTCTCAAAGGAGTCATTATCCCAAAGATGTCAAGATTTTTGTGCTGCACCGTGTTTTGGCTCACCAAAAGGCTCTATCTTCTACTGGAAGCTCGAAGGGACCAATTTCTAAAATTCCGTATCAAGGTCCTCTACAACTTCCATTTGCAACTCGAGAGCTAATTCCCACCGATCGGAACCAGAATTTTAATTTCGAGTTTGATTTTGAGTGAACCGAGCAATTTTCATCTCGACACGCCAAGTTCAAAAATTATATCTCACTCGATTTTCATCGAAAGGGACGGACCGGTGCCAAACTTAACAAATCTTGTTAGCTTCAAATGTCCAAGAGATACGATGTGTAAATTTCGATCGAGGATCCTCGTCGAGGCATTTTCCCCAGAGCGAACGAAATTTCGCATGTGTCGTTGGTCCAAAACGATGTCAAACTTCAAAATTCCTATTTTCAAGACCATTCATTGATCATGTCGGGATTTTGATTCACGCAAGAAAAATCGCATTACGGACGCTGCTTACATTTCGACTGAATTCGCACGGATTTGGCTGTTTTGGACTAATTACTAAAATTATTCGGATAATCATAATTAACTTGTTGATTAAGGATCCAAAGCTATAAATAGATTTACCTTCACAAATTACAACAACACATCATTTGCTTAATTTTCCACTACCATACACACTCCAATTCTCTCAAATTCCAAAGCACAAAACTCAAAAGTTCAAACTTCAACTTTCCTCCAAGCAACCACCAGCCACGACCTCCGCACCACCGGCTTACACAGTAGTGCGCGCCCGCGCTTAAGCGCGATCTGCGAATTCGATTTTTCTTCATTGTAGCTTCTCCTATTTCAATCTACATCATCTCTCCTTCTACTCACACTTGACATGGAAGGAACGGTTTCATCTTGATTTTCTCCTCAAGTTCAAGATTCAAGAGTTTCTCTCATCTTCTTCAATTTTCCATTGGATTTCAAGCTTTTCTTCAAGGATTCAAGCTTAATTCTGAAGATCATCCACAATTCCTCATTGATTTGGTATTTTCTTTGAAGAGCACAAGGAATTCTCTTCAATTTGACTCAAACTTCAAGTGCAAGTAAGTGTTAGGTTCAAATAAGCACTTATTTTAAGTCGCTTTTTCGATTTCACTTTTCTTGAAATTGAATATTGAAATCACATGCAAATTCAATGTAGATTCTGACTCTAGGATTTGTGTTCTTGAATTCCTTGATTTGAATCGCTTTTTGCCGCCTTTATTTGTGTCGGAGTTTGATTTTGGATCATAGCATGCATATACACTTGTGCATTTGTTTTCTTTGCTCATAAGACATAAACTCATACACATTGCATCATCCATTGCATGCTCATGCATTGGTGAGTATCTAGCTTGATTCATGGTAAGTTGAAGCATAACTTGCATTCAACATGTAGATATCCAAGCATCTAGTGCATTGTGCATAAACTTGTTGCATGTGCATTCCAAGTGTTTGTGTTAATGTTTCTTAGAGTCTTTGAAAGAGAACTTCAAAATGTCATGGCTAGATCAAGATTCACAAATGAACACCGGAATTATCACTTTGATTTATGCTCCTTGCATGTTCATGCATTCATTACACAAATGAACATTGAATTATCACTTTGATTTGCATTCCTTGTATGTTCATGCATTCATTACACAAATGAACATTGGAATTATCACTTTGATTTATGCCTTGCATGTTCATGCACTCAATCATCACTTGCTATGAACATTGGTTTTATCGATTTCGATTTGCATTCTCACATGTTCATGCATTTTCACATGTATTTGAACATTGGTTTTATCGATTTCGATTTGCATTCCTCACATGTTCATGCATTTTCACATGTATTTGAACATTGGTTTTATCGATTTATTTTCATTCCTCACATGTTCATGCATTTTCACATGTATATGAACATTGGTTTTATCGATCTCGATTTGTATTCTCGCATGTTCACGCATCATTGCTTTGGTATTGTCACATGGTTTTATCGTCGGTTCGCATTCCTTGTATGTTCATTCATTTCTTGCTATGAACATTGGTTTTATCGTCGATTCGCATTCCATGCACGCTCATTTAGCTCCCATTCATTTCCGGATCATGTCCTAACATCGTGGGTCGAACCGCGAAAACATCATAAACAGGGTCTGTTCAAATCGATTTTTCTGCAGGTTAGAGGTCGCGCTTAGCGGGTCCGAGCGCGCTTAAGCTCCAAAATGTTCGACTTTTTATTTGACGCCTGAAGGCTGTATACCGCTAAGCGCCTTCTCCGTTTATTTTTTCTGATTTTTCGATTCTCGATGATGAACGAGTCACCCTAGCTGTGCTTGGCTGCCGCTTGCACTCCATTTCTGTAGGGACACACGACGATGCATATGCGGCGCTTTCTCCGATATTCACACTTTTCCGTTATTTTCTTTTTGGGTCTAACTCCTCTGCAGTGTTTTGTTGGTTACACTTACGTGTGCACCATTCCTATCTTGTTTTGCTTGTCTTATCCTGCTTGCTTGGCATTGTCACTTCGGATGCGATCGACACGTATTCCGCTTGTTTTGGTGCTTAAGTGATTCTCATCGTTTACTTTGTTGCATGACCGCAAAGATTTGAAGTATTCCGAGCATTTCATTAGCTTGCGTGTTCTTGATTCTATATCCGCTCGGTACTTGCTACACTGCTTACCGCATTCTCTTACAAATTTCCTAGATATCATGAGAAGTAGGGCTTATGCTTTCTTTTCCATGAGAAGTAGGAATAGAGATGCATGATGGGGCTTCCGTAGTCGGAGCATGTTCGTGAACCCTCTCGTTTATTTAAAGACCGTTTAGGGCAATTCTATGTGGATCTGCATATTTGCTTGTTTGTTTGGTGTTCCCTTGGTTAGTGGTTGGTTCTTTAGCTAGACATTAGGATTCACATCCTTTGCATGTCAACATAGGTAGAGATTCCTTGCATCCTAAACCATAGGTCTATCCTTTTGTTTTGCTAGTTTTTTTGCATGTTGCACGTGATTAAAACTAAAACTTGTTTTTTTTTTCCTTAAACTCAAAACACTTAATAATGGTTTAAATTCCTTCTCAAGGTAAAAACAACCAACCAACACCAACTCTTTTCGCTTTATGCTGCTTTTCTTTCTTTTGTGTTTAAAACCTTTTCATAAGTAAAACACAAACACACTAAACAAGTGAGCCGAACTACGCGCCTCGACTTTCCCATTGCACGCGGAATATGTAGGCATCTTGTCACGGGCTCGATCGAGCAAACTTTGTAAATACTTCCTTCTTTCCCCGTGGTTTCTTATTTTCTTTTCTCGATGCATGATTAGCGATTGCATAGATATAACACACCTTTAGCTAGAATTAGAGTGATACCGAGAGTACTACGGGCGTGGTGCTAATCCTTCCTCGCGTAACTAACTCCCTTACCTAGATTCTCTCGATTTCACGGTTATAGGAACGCGATTTCTCCCCAGGTTTACTCGATGTTTTCCTTTCTCCCTCGGAGATAAAAGACGCTCGATGGCTAATTTATCCGATACTAGTTATCATGTCGGAGGTTCCTGTTTTCGATGGCGACTGGGATCGCAGCACTGCCGGTCCGATCGTGAGTTGATCCTAGCTTTTTCATGTCTATTGGGTGTTTATCTGCTTATCGCTTTATCATACCTTTATGCTTTGCATTGCATTATATGTGGCATATTTATCGCTTTATATCCCAGATCCGACTATCACTGTGCTGGTTGATCTCTGATCCGGGTGTTACTGAGGTAAAAGGCCAACTACCCCGCCAGGACACATAGGCTAGATGGATGTCCATGTCGAACTCGCATCCCGTGGTGTGAGGAGGCATGGAGTATCAATTCGACGAGATTCAATTGACGGTGCCTACACCGCTGTGTAGTCGTCAAGTACTGATAAAGGATCGTCGACTGACTATCATTAGGATACCGTTGAGTCTAGAATTACCCCGTGAGTTAGGGCGGGATATCTTTACTGTGTATCACAGGACCGTTGGTGACTTGTTATTGTCGGTGACTTTGTTATTGATGGTGACTTGGTATTTTCGGTATTTTCTATGGGATTCCAGCTGATGCCGGACCTTTGAACCTGTGACGCTCAGATCCAGCCTATATGACATCTGGTTGTGTGACAAGTTTCGACTTTGTGATACTTATCCGAGAGTCCAAGATGAGAAGGGTTCCGATATGTCGGATACATGATTCAAAAACATTGCATTCATGAAAATTTTTAACCTTTGCATATTTTAACATGCATATTTGTTATTTCCAGGATTTCTTACCTTTGGGTCTAGTTTTCGGATTATTTTGGAAGATGGATACTGAAAAGAAGAATAATCGAGACGCCATCCAAAGGTACAAATTTCCCACTCCTCGCCTCGAGAATCTCCTCTGCTTGCCGCAAGTCTCCACCTGAGAATGTTCTCATGTTTGCCCGGGATTATGGAAGAATTCTGACATGGTTGAAAGCTCGTTTGACCGATTATCAGAAGGATGGGCTCCAGGCCCTTTTCCAATTTTATGACCGTGAGTTGAGGTGCTTTGTATTTCCCTATTATTTGCTGATGCCCACCTTGGAAGAGTATTCTAGTATCCTAGACATTCCTATCTAGCGTCAGGTACCTTTTCATGCCTCCATGGAGAGACCGACTGATGATCAGATCGCCAAGGCTCTTCATTTGCAAAAATCAGTGGTGTCCGCCAATGCCGCAAGCAAGGGTGCCGTGGAAGGCTTTCATTTGGGCTTTCTTCTCCGGGAGGGTAATGCCAAAGCTGTCAAGGAGGATTGGAAGGGCTTCAACGCCGTTCTAGCTTGTTGTATCTATGGGATATGCTTGTTCCCGAATGAGCCAAAGTTTGTTGACATGAACGCCATCTCTATTTTCATCCAACTGAATCCAATTCCGACTTTGTTAGGAGATGTTTATCATTCTATCCAAGCCCGGAGCTTCAAAGGCAAAGGTGGAATTGTAAATTGCTGTGTGCCATTGTTATACCATTGGTTTCAGGGTTTTCTTCCTCGAAACGGTGCTTTTGTCGACACTCGGCATACCATAAGGTGGATTCCTAGACTGATGGGCCTCACATCCCACGATATCAATTGGAGTCGACGCGAGATGTCCAAGACGGAGAGTGAGAAGATTATTATCCGTGCGGAGACTTTCCTAATGTCCCTATCTTGGGCATAAGGGGGGTATCAATTACAATCCGACTCTTGCTGTGAGACAATGGTTATGCCTTAGTCGACCTCCCGATGCAGTTTTGTGCGGGAAACTCTATATTATGATGTACCCGATGCTACCGAGATGATGGCTAGAGTCCCAAGCATGGAAAACATCCGTCTTGAAGGTGGTCAGATTTTGGTCGAAAGACCCCACGACCTATGCTTCTTACATCCAATGGATCAAAGACAAGAATAGAGATCGCTGGCCTTCCATTACCGGGAGTGCTTTTTATCCTTCGTGAGTCAATTCTGATGTTGTTTCTAAAGGAGATTATGAGTACTTGCTCGTAATCGCCTTTTGCTTGAAGAAAAGGAGACACTAGCGGTGAATTGTCTTGTTGCAACTCGCACAAAGAACCAGCTGGCTCACGAGCTCAAGTATTTTAAAGGGGAAGCATCTGACTCGACCAAGAAGAGGTCCAGAGTTGAAGATTTCTCCATTCCTATGGAAGAGCACCAAAGGTTGTCATCACTTGGAGAAGAAGTATAAGGCTCAAATCGAAGACTTGAAGAAGCAAATGCATAATCATAAGTTGGTGTATGAATCCTGTGATCCGAGAGAGAGAAGCCCGATTACCCATTGCTGTTGGAGAGTTGGAACGCCTCAAGATTCAATCGGTGCATCGAGGCGTATGATTTCTACGCTTGATATCTAGATTTATGCTTTATTTGTCTTATGCGGAAATCACCATCAGGCTTGTTGATGGGATTACTCCTTTTTCATGATTTACAAAAATAGTTGATTCAAATGCTTGTAATCTTCTTTGATTCAATGATATTATACTTTTCAAGATTCATTGCTTGCTAAATCCTAAAACTGAGTCAAAGTGTTAAGAGTCCCGAAATGTACAAATATGCCATTACATGCATAACATGCATATCATTCATATATACATGCCATGCATACAGTTTTGTCCGAGTTCTCATCCCTTCCCGCTTTTATTTAGCGTAAAGATTGCAAACTTCCACCGTTACCCAACTCGAGCAACGAAACGATGATGGAACAACTTCAGCAGACATGGCCGCGATGAAAGCGCAGATGGAGGCGCAGATGACTCAATTTATGGAAGTCATCACCAACATGAATCAGGGTCAGCAAGAGCCGAGGGATTTAGTTGAGAGGAGTCGGTCGGAGAGGGTCGACGCAACCGCTTGACGATGCTTCTCGCTGGTCAACCCCGTGTTGAAGCCATTAATGCCGATTTATGTCAACGACCACCTTCGTGGTCTGTGTACAATTCAGGTGGTTTTCCTCCACCACCTACTCCACCTAAGGGCGCTTCTTCTTGATGATGGGATGCAAGGGCATCGTGTCGGGTTGTCCTCGCTCTACAGATTTTGAAATTGATGGATTCTCAGAATGGAAGCGGACTTCCCGCATTTCACCTGTGTACCGCTTTTGAAGAGCTGTTAAAGGCTATCGAGGGTCAAAAGTTGTTTGGGCTGATTTGTCTGACGGTTTGGCACCGATGAGGCTTCCCCCAAAGTTCAAAGTTCCAGTGTTTGACAAGTATAATGGGGCAACTTGTCCCAAAACTCATATCACTGCATATTTCCGCAAGATGGCGGTTTATACTGAAGATGAAAGGTTGTTGATGCACTTCTTTCAAGAGAGTCTGACCGGGGCTTCTTTAGAGTGGTATATGCATTTGGAACGAGGCCATATCAAGACATGGCGTGATCTTGTGAATGCCTTTCTTCAACAAGACGCTCAACATTGACATGGCTCAATCGCATACGCCTATTGGGTTTGTCTCAGAAATCGGGGCAAACGTTTAAAGAGTACGCTCAGAAATGGAGAGAACTCGCTGCTAGAGTTCAACCACCCATGGTCGAGCGGGAAATGATCGATATGTTCACCAAGATTTATCCGGCATTACTATGTTGCATGCAAGATTCCGCAAGCTTTGCTGAGATGGTCCGATACGGTGAACGGATCGAGAGTGGGCTGAAGTCCGGTAAAATCCAACAGGTTGAAGGAAATTCTTCCGGAGCTAAGAAAGCATACGATGGTTATCCCAAGAAGGAAAAGGGAGAAACCAGCGCTGTATATGGTGGTAGAAGCAAAGCTCAGGTTAATGCAGTGACCATATCCGCTTCTCAACCTCCAACTCAGCAAGTGCCTCGTCAGCAGAACCAGAGACAACATGAGAACCGTGCTCCTAGGAGATTTGATGATATTCCTATGAGCTATTCAGATCTGTTTGTCTGCTTGAATGATCTTAAATTGGTTGTTCCCAAGCCTGCATTTGCACCTCCTCCTCTGGATAAACGGCCCAGAAACTATGATGCAAATGCTAGCTGTGAGTTTCACTCCGGAACCTTGGGGCATAGTATTGAAAACTGTTATGCATTTAAATGCAAGGTGCACTTATTGATTCAAAGACCATTGAATTAGAGGCTCGACCGAAGTTGTTGGACCTAATGTTACCTGTAACCCAATGCCGCCATGGGGCTGCAAGCCGTGTGATAGAAGACGGGAGGTCCTTAATCTGATCATGAACGCCGACTTGGTGAAAACTCCTTTTCCTTTCGTCAAGAAGTATCCGATTAAAAGAGGTGTCTTTCCTGGTTGGAAGCTCGTCATAGGTGTGAAAATTGCTCTAATGGTCAAGCGAACTTGAAAGCTCGGTATTCAGTGGTTTGATTAATGATGGTCACCGTAATTTGATCGGATCCGAAGGGTGAGAAGGTTGAGCGCCTATTATATCTGTGATTACCATTCCTTATACTCCGATTGTGATATTTGCGCCAACAAAGTTTGTCCTAGCAATTACCAAGCCCGGTCCGCTATATGAAAGTGATAAAGCCGTCGTGGCATTACAGATCGATGTTTACTACCACGGGTGAAACAGAAGATGCCTCTTCCCAACCGAGAAAGGTGATATGTTGATGTTGCTAATCGATATTGCCGAAGTAGCGGTATTTAATTCCGAATTTTCTCCGATCCAAAGAATACAACTCAAGGCGGATGCTATCGCAAAGCTAGGGCAAACAGCCTATGAAGCAACCAGACTTGCAAAACGCCAATCCCGATCTAGAGAAAGATATAGAGGAGATTATGAAGTTTATCCCAAGAGTGACTTCCGGTGATTGATCGCTTGCTCGCAGACCGCGAAATTTCTATTCTCTCTTTGCTTCGAGATTCTGAAGGCGCACCGCAATGCCTTGATGAAGCTGTTGAGCACCGCTTTGTGCCGCAAGAGATCTTGTGGACAATTTGAGAATGTGTGTGCCAAGATATCAATAACGGCTTGGTTTTACTGATTGTGATCTTCCGCCGAGGGTAGAACCATAATGAGCTTTGCATATTTCCATAGAATGTCGGGGCACCACTTTGTCCCGAGTGTTGGTTGATACTGGTTCTCGCTTAATGTGATCCCCAACCGCATCGATGAAGATCGACTACGGTGGTCTTGAACTCCGGCCTAGTGATCTGATTGTGAAAGCCTTTGATGGTTCGAGACGATCTGTTTTTGGAGAAGTGGATCTCCCCATCAAAGTTGGCCCTCAACTTTTTGTTTCAACATTTTTTGTCATGGACATTCAACCTGCATACTGTTGCCTCCTAGGCCGTCCATGGATTCATAAAGCTGGAGCGATCACATCAACTCTTCACCAGAAGCTGAAATATCCCGTTGAAGGGAAAACCATCACAGTCTGTGCTGAAGAAGAGTATATTGTGAGCCATCTTGCTTCCTTCCGCTATGTCGAGGTTGATGGTGAGATTCATGAAACCCCGTTTCAAGGCTTTGAGACGGTGCACATGCTAAAAACCCCTCAACACCAGAAGGAGGTTAAGAAAGACAAACCTGAGTCTTCCATGGCATCTTTGAAAGATGCAAAAGCTTTGGTCGAGGCTGGTCACCCTGAAGGTTGGGGCCGTGTGGTGGAGGTAGCACCTAAGTTCAACAAGTTCGGGTTGGGTTTTGACCCTGTTCTGCGCCGCCAGATTCTGAAAGCACCCAACTTGGCTACTCCTGTGAGGTTTTCTAGCGCTGGCATCAGTTTTGGGCAAGCAAACGCCGTGGATGATTCTGACAACGAGTTTGATATTGATAAGTGGATTCGTCCCAGTGTCCCTGGCATGGAGCTCGACAACTGGACCTCAGAAGATTGCGTCTCAGTCACGATGGCCTAAGAGTAATTTTCTTTTTGTTTCTGTTATCATGCAATAATTCCTGTGTTCTGCCCAAGGCACAGTGAATCATATGTAGGGCCACCTTGTTTGCATATGCAACATTTTTACCATGAAATAAAGAACGTCTTTTTCATTCAAATGTTTTGTTCCTTTTCCTTCAATTTTACATCACAATTTTAAAACGCAAAATGGCAATGCTTTATTTTTCTTTTATCATCTAAAAAAAACTAAAATAGGCATTAAAATCAATCATGCAGATATAATCCCACACTCCTAATGGATCCCTTTGATAAAGACTCTACTATCACTCTTTATGACTTCGATAATCCGATCAACCAAGCCGAAGAAGAAGGTGAGGAAGATTGTGAACTCCCTAAAGAGATAACAAGAATGTTAGAGCAAGAGGAGAAGGTTATCCAACCGCATCAGGAAGAGATTGAGAAAGTGAATCTGGGCAATGATGATGTAGTCAGAGAGGTTAAAATTGGGGCCACTTTGGAAGACAGTGTGAAGCAAAGATTGATTGAATTACTCCGAGAGTATTCTGATATCTTCGCCTGGTCTTATGAAGATATGCCCGGTTTGGATACCGATATCGTTGTGCACAAACTGCCTTTGAAAGAGGAATGTCCTTCTGTTAAGCAGAAACTTCGAAGAACTCATCCCGAGATGTCTAAGAAGATTAAAGAGGAAGTCCAGAAACAACTTGATGCAGGCTTTCTGAAAGTCATTTCCTATCCCCCGTGGGTTGCCAATATCGTTCCTGTGCCCAAGAAAGACGGCAAGGTTAGAATGTGTGTGGATTACAGGGATCTGAACAGAGCAAGTCCGAAAGATGACTTTCCTCTTCCCCATATTGACATATTGGTGGACAATACGGCTCATGCAAAAGTGTTTTCGTTCATGGATGGCTTTTCCGGGTATAATTAGATCAAGATGGCACCGGAAGACATGGCTAAAACAACTTTCATTACCCCATGGGGAACTTTCTGTTATAAGGTGATGCCTTTCGGATTGAAAAATGTCGGGGCAACTTACCAGCGTGCAATGGTAACTCTTTTTCATGATATGATCCACAAAGAGATTGAAGTATATGTCGACGACATGATTGCTAAGTCTCGGGATGAAGAGGAACACCTGTTACACCTACAGAAGTTGTTTGATAGATTGAGGAAATTCAGACTAAGGTTGAATCCAAACAAGTGCACGTTCGGTGTGCGATCCGGAAAGCTGTTAGGCTTCGTTGTAAGCGAAAGAGGTATCGAGGTTGATCCTGCTAAAGTAAAAGCAATTCAAGAGATGCCTGAACCAAGAACTGAGAAAGAGGTCTGTGGCTTTCTAGGGAGGTTAAACTACATCTCTAGATTCATCTCTCACATGACTGCCACATGCGAACCAATCTTCAAGTTGCTAAAGAAGGATCAAATGGTCAGGTGGAATGACGATTGTCAAGTCGCATTCAATAAGATAAAAGAGTATCTGCAGGAACCTCCGATTCTTATGCCTCCCGTGGAGGGCAGGCCGTTGATCATGTATTTGACAGTGCTTGAAAGCTCAATGGGGTGCGTGCTGGGCCAACATGACGAGTCTGGTCGAAAAGAGCATGCAATATACTACCTAAGCAAAAAGTTTACCGACTGTGAAACAAAATATTCACTACTCGAGAAAACTTGTTGTGCTTTAGCGTGGGCTGCTCGCCGACTAAGGCAGTATATGTTGACCCACACGACTTTGTTAATATCCAAGATGGATCCGATCAAGTACATATTTGAGAAGCCCGCTTTGACAGGCCGGATCGCTAGGTGGAAAATGATCTTAACGGAGTATGACATTCAGTATACTACTCAGAAAGCTATCAAGAGTAGTGTGTTGGCAGACTATGTTGCCCACCAACCAGTGGATGATTATCAGCCGATGAGGTTTGAATTTCCTGATGAGGATATAATGTACATTCGGGATTGTAACATCCCAGGTCCAGACGAGGGACCCAAACCAGGATCCAAAGTGGTCTTTGGTCTTTGATGGGGCCTCCAATGCATTAGGCAATGGTGTTGGTGCAGTAATCACTACTCCGGACGGTCATCATATCTCGTTCACAGTTCGAATCTGCTTTGATTGCACCAATAACATGGCTGAGTATGAGGCTTGTATCTTTGGTATCGAGGCGGCAATTGATTTGAGAATCAAGCATCTGAAAGTGTATGGAGACTCTGCACTTGTGATTTGCCAGATTAACGGAGATTGGGAGACTCGCCACCCAAATCCGATTCCCTACAGAGAGCATGTGTTGAAGTTGATTCCTTACTTCGAGGAAATCACTTTCGATCACATCTCACGGGAAGAGAACAACCTAGCTGATGCTTTGGCCACACTAGCGTCCATGTTTAAAGTCAAATGGGCCAATGAAGCGCCTTCGATAACCATTCAGAGATTGGATGAGCCAGCCTTTTGTTTCGAGATCGAAGCAGAGAAAGATGGTAATCCTTGGTTCTATGATGTCAAATGATATCTTGAGACTCAAGAGTATCCTGAGGAAGCTTCCGTGACGGATAAGAAGTTCTTGAGAAGATTCTCAGCGAAGTTCTTCCTCAACAACGGTGGTATACATCAGACATCATGACGGGCTGTTGCTCGATGTGTTGGTAAAGATGAAGCGCAAAGATCATCAAGAAATGCATGAGGCTCGTTTGGAACTCATTCCAAAGCATACTATGGCTAAAAGATCTTATGAAATGGTATTATCGGTCAACCATGGAGGTCGATTGCTTTAATCATGCCCGTTTATTACAAATGCCAAGTATATGCTGATAAGGTGCACGTGCCATCGTCACCTTTGAATGTTTTACCTCTCCTTGGCCATTTGCTATGGGGCATCGATATGATCGGAAAGGTTGAGCCGACAGCTTCAACGGACATCGCTTCATTCTGGTCGCCATAGATTATTTCACCAAGTGGGTGGAAGTGGCATCCTATGCAAGCGCCACCAAACAGGTGGTTGTTTATCAACACAACATCATCTGCCGCTATGGATTCCCAACAAGATTATCACAGATAATGGGTCTAATCTAACAATAAGATGATGAAGGAGCTTACAGTCCTTCAAGATCACACCACACCGTCCCGCACGCCCAAGATGAACGGAGCAGTTGAAGCTGCTAATAAGAACATTAAGAAGATTGTGCAGAAATGGTGGTAACCTACCGAGATTGGCATGAGTTGTTGCCTCGCTTGCATGGTTACGGACTACCACTTCAATAGGGCAACCCCATTCTCTTTGTTTATGGCATGGAAGCCGTGCTTCCAATCGAAGTTCAGATTCCTTCATTAAGAATCATGAAAGACGCCGAGCTTGATGAAGATGAGGTGCAAAACCGCTTAGATCAGTTGTGCCTCATTGACGAGAAGCGACTGGAAGCTTCGTCATGGCGATCTACCAACAAAGAATGAAAAGAGCATTTGACAAGAAGGCGACCTCGTAATTACCAACCTGGTGATCTTGTGCTAAAGAGGATAATCCTTCCCCAAGGGACCACGGGCAAGTGGACACCAACTACGAAGGGTCGTCGTGTGAAGAAAGTCTTTTCGGGTGGTGCCATGATGCTCACAATAATGGACGGAGAAGACTTCCCACTACCTGTGAACGCAGACGTAGTCAAGAGATACTATGCATAGACATTCTTAAGAGATCAGTGGTCGCACTTCGTGGAGACATCTCGAGATACCGGCGGGCGTGATCAACCCAATCACCTTTTCGAAAAGCAAAGTGATGAGATAGTTGGAGTTATAAGGTCGATAGCAGGGTTGAAACCCATTGAGGATTCATTGTCGCATTGCCATGCGTTTTAGTTTTCCTCTTATTTTTACTTTCGCAATTGCCTCATTTCAGGGGTTGCTTCCTATTGTCTCGCTTGTTTACAGGCACACTTTCAATCAATAAAATGAGTTTTTGCTTGTCAATTAATTTCTTGCATTTACTGATTTGTTTGCAAAAGACGTTCAAAGTTTTGTGGCAAAATTTTGCATATATAAACATTGTTGGTTTTACCATGATCAGAAACTTTTGAATATTGCTTTAAGGCTTGAGTGATCTGGATGGCAGACGCACTTGTCATATCATGCCAGGGTCATTCCGCTAACGTTGTATTGCAGGATATCCAGTTGCGCTAATGAGGAGATGGACCAGGATTCTCCTTGATACTTCCCCCAGCTGCGTCCTCCCAACAAGACCGTTTCTGTTTGGAAAAGGATCTCCAGAAGCTTCCTCCCCATCGGAATCCCCTCTTTTCTTCAGCAGACGGTTATTCTCAGCATGGGTCCGACATATCCTTCCTAGTGGTCCCCAGCGGATGTCCATCAGGATTTCGAGTGTGCTACTTTTTCTTATCCCCTGCAGTGGCTGTTTCTGAACCCTCGATTTCGGAATAGTTATCTCCAGTAGGTTCGCCTCCAACAATATTCCCGATATGAGAGCCAATGTATCTTGACTTCTCCCCAATATAATTGAGGTGTGTTCCCCCTGATTCTCCCGGAATACGAAGGATGGTGGTCGCCTGGCCATCTGCCTCACGATCGACATATCATTGTCCCCCCAGCCAGGGTTATGATGGATAACGGTGAAAGATCTTCTCCAAGTGTTCCTTTACTCCCCAGCGGACTGGTTGTCTAACTGACAAATTTCATATGGCATCATGTCCTCAACAGACATGTCAAGGTGATCAGTTTGCTTTGAATGGTTTTCAGCATTCTCTAATGCTCTAGTCCCTACTGAGATCCTATTGCATTCACTTTATATATTTCTTGCAAGCATGCATCATTACATTAACATTACTCCCAAGCGAGTCATACATCTCATAGGAGTATAAGCCTGCGCGATTCTCATCCTCACGTATCATGTTTCTTTGGAACGTTGTGTCCCGCCTCTTCCGGAATACGCCTATTTCTCCTGATTAGTGTTGAAACTTCCAGCCCCTTACCCTGGTGCAACACATCTTCACAAAGCAAGCCCTACACTGCCTTTCCTCTCAGAGTTCAGATTCGAGTCTAAAAGCTTAATCGGCACCTTTAGTCTTTGCATCACATATCCGCCCAAGCTATCGGTAAATGTGGTTAGTCTACTTGGTGTATCTAGTCTTTATTTCCACTTGCATGTCGGCCTCCTCCGGCATTGTGGGTCTTTCGAGAACAAGAATACTCTTTTTTGTCCTCCGAGTCTAATCGCGCTTCGATCTTGCATCACAAATCCGCCCAATCAGGGCGCAAATGTGGTTAGTCCGGTTTATATCTAGTATTTGTTTCGCCATGTCGTTCTCCCGACATTGTGGATTGAATGGGTAGAGGCCAATTCTTCTTCCGGTCGAATACACCTGCATCTATTTTTCGAGAATTCAGCTGCTTATTCTGTGTCCCTCCCCGTCAGGACCCGCTTAAGCTGCGCAACATATCTTTTCCTCAGCAGACACCGAAATTCAGAGCGTAAATTTTCGAGTTCATTTCGGTATTCAATCACCTCATTCCCTGTCGCTCGGGAGGCAAACGCCAACCTTGCTCTCAAGCTTGAGGATGATTGAATAGGGGCAGCTGTTGTACCCCAAAATTTACCCTCTTCTTTTTTGCATTGTTTCTGGCTTATAATCCCATTGCATAAAGCATACATGTAGCATGCATAGCATTTATCATGAGGAGTATCAGATTCCAGGTATTCCGAATGGCACCCAAAAAGAGCTCATTTCTTAATAAGGCGGATTTCAAGTTTTGGCGCATTTTGGACACTCCAGAAGGCGTATCTCTCATCTCCTTGGGTATTTTCTGTTGGTTTTCAACTGGCATTCCCCTTTCATGATTATCTACAACTTTCATGTGAAGGTCGAGAACGGATCTTGTGAGGAAGGCTCTCAAAGGAGTCATTATCCCCAGCATGTCAAGCTGATTTTTGTGCTGAACCCTGTGTTTTGGCTGGAAGCTCGAAATTGAGCGGGACCAATTTCTAAAATTCCGTTTCAAGGTCCTCTACAACTTCCATTTGCAACTCGAGAGCTAATTCCCCACCGATCGGAACTAGAATTTTAATTTCTGAGTTTGATTTTTGAGCTGAACCGAGCAATTTTCATCTGATACGCGAAGTTCAAAAAATTATATCTCACTCGATTTTCATCAAAACGGGACAGGACCGGTGCCAAAAGTTCACAAATCTTGTTAGCTTCAAATGTCCAAGAGATACGCATGTGTAAATTTCGATCAGAGGATCCTCGTTTGAGGCATTTTCCCCACAGAGCGCGAACGAAATTCTGCATGTGTCAGTGGTCCAAAACTGATGCTGAAACTTCAAAAATTCCTATTTTCATGACCATTCATCGGATCATGTCGGGATTTTGATTCACGCAAGCAAAATCGCATTCCGGACGCTTTTTGTTTACATTCCGATTCCGAATTCCGTACGGATTTGGCTGTTTTGGATTAATTACGAAAATTATTCGGATAATCATAATTAGCTTGTTGATTAAGGATTCAAAGCTATAAATAGATTTACCTCTTCACAAATCACAACAACACATTCATTTGCTTAATTTTCCACTACCATACACACTCCAATTCTCTCAAATTCCAAAGCACAAAAACTCAAAAGTTCAAACTTCAACTTTCCCTCCAAGCAACCACCACAGGCCGCCACTGACTGCACCACTGCTTACACAGAGTGCGCTAAGCGCGCTCTACAAGCGATCTGCGAATTCTTTCTTTATTGTAGCTTCTCCTATTTCAATCTACATCATCTTCTCCTCCCTACTCACACTTGACATGGAAGGAACGGTTTCATCTTGATTTTCCTCAAGTTCAAGATTCAAGAGTTTCTCCTCATCTTTCTTCAATTTTCCATTGATTTCAAGCTTTCTTCAAGGATTCAAGCTTAATTCTGAAGATCATCCACAATTCCTCATTGATTTAGTCTTTGAAGAGCACAAGGAATTCCTCTTCAATTTGACTCAAACTTCAAGTGCAAGTAAGTGTTAGGTTCAAATAAGCACTTATTTTAAGCTATTTTCTGATTTTCAGCTTTTTCTTGAAATAGAATATTGAAATCACACATTCAATATAGATTCTGACTCTAGGATTTGTGTTCTTGAATTCCTTGATTTGAATCGCTTTTTTACGCCTTATTTGTGTCGGAGTTTGGATTTTGGATCATAGCATGCATACACTTGTGCATTTGTTTTCTCTTGCTCATAAGACATAAACTCATACACATTGCATCATCCATCGCATGCTCATGCATTGGTGAGTATCTAGCTTGATTCATGGTAAGTTGAAGCATAACTTGCATTCAACATGTAGATATCCAAGCATCTAGTGCATTGTGCATAAACTTGCTGCATGTGCATTCCAAGTGTTTGTGTTAATGCTTGACTTAGAGTCTTTGAAAGAGAACTTCAAAATGTCATGGCTAGATCGCATCATTTCACAAATGAACACTGGAATTATCACTTTGATTTGCGTTCCTTGCATGTTCATGCATTCATTACACAAATGAACATTGGAATTATCACTTTGATTTGCATTCCTTGCATGTTCATGCATTCATTACACAAATGAACATTGGAATTATCACTTTGATTTGCGTTCCTTGCATGTTCATGCATCAATCACTTTGCTATGAACATTGGTTTTATCGATTTCGATTCGCATTCCTCACATGTTCATGCATTTTCACATGTATTTGAACATTGGTTTTATCGATTTCGATTTGCATTCCTCACATGTTCATGCATTTTCATACGTATTTGAACATTGGTTTTTCGATTTCGATTTGCATTCCTCACATGTTCATGCATTTTCACATGTATATGAACATTGGTTTTATCGATCTCGATTTGCATTCCTCGCATGTTCGCATCATTGCTTTGGTATGGACACATGGTTTTATCGTTCGGTTCGCATTCCTTGTATGTTCATTCATTTCTTGCTATGAACATTGGTTTTATCGCTCGATTCGCATTCCATGCACATTCATTTAGCTCCCATTCATTTTAGATCATGTCCTAACATCGTGGGTCGAACCGGTATGAAAACATCATAAATAGTCCGATTCGAATTGATTTTCCGTTAGCAGGTCGGGCTTAGCGCGGCCAGAGCGCGCTAAGCGCCAAATGTTCAGACTTTTTGGGTTGCCCGACGCTTAGCGGCGGTATACCAGCTAAGCGCGCTCTTCGGTTTATTTTTTCCGATTTTTCGATTCTCGATGATGAACAAGAGTCACCCTAGTGTGCTTGGCTGCTGTTTGCACTCCATTTCTTGGACACACGATGCATGCATATGCGGCCTGTTTTCTCCGATATTCACACTTTTCAGCTTATTTGCTTTTGGGTCTAACTCCCTTCTTGCAGGTTTTTGGGTTTGTACACTTGGTGTGTACCATTCCTATCTTGTTTTGCTTGTCTTATCCGTTCTTGCATTGTCACTTCAGATGCACGACACGTATTCTGCTTGTTTTGGTGTTGAGCGATTCTCACCGATTTACTTTGTTGCATGACTGCAGTACTTGAAGTATTCCGGAGCATTTCATTAGCTTGCGTGCTCTTCGGATTCTATATCCGTCGTACTTACACTGCTTACCGCATTCTCTCATGTGACTTTCCTAGATATCATGAGAAGTAGGGCTTTTACAGCTTTCTTTCCATGAGAAGTAGGAATAGAGATGCATGATGAGGCTTCCGTAGCGGAGCATGTTGTGAACCCTCCGGTTTATTTAAAGACCCGTTGAAATTTAATGTGATCTGTGCATATTTGCTTGTTTGTTTCTTGCAGGTTCCTTGGTTAGGTTGGTTCTTTAGCCTAGACATTAGATTCACATCCTTTGCATGTCAACATAGGTAGAGATTCTCTTGCATCCTAAACCAGGTCTAACCTTTGTTTTTCTAGTTTCCTTTTGCATGTTGCACGTGATTAAAACTAAAACTTGTTTTTTTCCTTTTAAACTCAAAACACTTAATAATGGTTTAAATTCCTTTCTCAAGGTAAAACAACCAACCAACACCAACTCTTTTCGCTTTGCGTTTTCCTTTCTTTTGTGCTTAAAGCCTTTTCATAAGTAAAAAAACACAAAACACACCAAAACAAGTGAGCGAACTACGGCGCTCCGACTTTCCCATTGCCTGCGGGGAAATGTAGGCATCTTGTCACGGGGCTCGATCGAGCAAACTTTGTAAATACTTCCTTCTTTTCCCGTGGTTTCTTATTTTCTTCTTCTTATGCATGATTAGCGATTAAGCATAGATATACACCCTTTAGCTGAATTAGAAAGTGGATACTGAGAGTACTACGGACTGTGGGGTGCTAATCCCTTCCTCGCGTAACTAACTCCCATACCTAGATTCTCTCGATTTCACGGTTATAGGACCGCGATTTCTCCCCATGTTTACTCGATGTTTTCCTTTCTTCCTCGTGAGATAAAAGGCGCCGATGGCGACTCTATCTCGATACTAGTTATCATGTCGGAGTTCTCCGTGTGTTTTCATCGGGACTAACGTGATGGAGTTGAAAGTGTTGGAACACTGTCGGGAGGAGATGATAATGTAGTACTTCGTTGGAGAAGATTTGTCTTTGTAGGGAGAGCGGTGGATCTGTGGGGATTGATGATCCTACGAATGTATTTCTTGTGAAAGTGACTTTCTGGGGATTCATTGGTGACTTTAGTCGTCATCTCAATTCCTTGAGCCTATAGTAATTACTGTTTCTATTTACTTTTCAATATGTATGTAAACAGATGTTTATTGTCAGATGCATATAATCGTTCAAAATAAACATTGGACTTATGCAAACAAAACAATAAAATTGGAACCAAAAAAAGAGTAATTTGTATTGAATTTGAAAAGTGGCCTATATGGCCAAGGGCTTGTATGAAAGTAAAAGCTATATGGAAATAATCTCATCGAGTTTCAACTATGCTAGTCCTCATATATTTTGACTATCTCATCTCCTTGCTATCAGTAGAAAGTGAGTGAATTGATTTTCGCCATTTGAATCTTGAATGCTGATAGTAGTCTGTAGTTTGTAAGTAGGTGAACTGAACGAGACATAGTCGTACGCTTAAATCCCTAACTTTTGCTTAGACCGCCCTTTCGGTTTTCAGTCTACCGATACCCTTTTGCCCAAGCCGTCTTTGCAGGTTTTCGACTTGCCGGGTGTACATGTTTTGTATATATCCTTAACTTTGCTCGAACTCTTTAGGTTCGCCAGATGCCCTTATTTTTCCTAGGCCGACCTAGCGGGTCTCGTTTATGTAGTATTTTTGACTATGTCTGCGTTCACATGTGTGGGAAGTCTTCGCCATCCATGGTGCTAAGTATCATAGCTCACGGAAAATACTGCTTGACTACAAATGGTCCCTCAGGTGGGAGTCCATTTCCCTCGATCACCTTGTGGAAGGATGATGGACTACTAGATCACCAACTTGGTAGACTCGGTTTGACTTTTTGTTGAACGCTCCATCATTCGCTTCGATAGATCTGTCCATGGCAGATGGATGTCGTTTCTCATCGATCAAGTTGATCTGGTCGAGGCGTAGTCTCGATCCAATCGCTCGCTTAGCTCAAGGCCTGAGGACTCGTGAGGGTATCTCGAACCTTGATTGGTAGGACTGCTTCCATACCGTATACGAGAGAGAAGGGGGTGGCCCCTGTAGATGTTTGTACTGTAGTGCGGTAACCATGGAGATCAAATGGCAACATCTCGTGCCAATCCTTGTAGGTCACCGCCATCTTCCGAATGATCTTCCGATATTTTGCTAGGCTTCCATCGCGCCATTCATTTTTGGTCGATATGGAGAAGAGTTGTGATGCTTGATCTTGAACTGCGTGAAGAGTTCGGTGATCATTTTATTATTGAGATTGGTACTGTTATCTGTGATAATCCTTTCGGGAGTTCCGTACCGACAGATAAGATTATGCTTGATGAATCGAGCCACAACATTCTTGGTAACGATGCGAACGAGGCTGCTTTCTACCCACTTGGTGAAATAGTCAATTGCCACAAGGATGAAACGATGTCTGTTGGAAGTAGTAGGTTTGATTTCTCCAATCATGTCAATGCCCCACATTGCGAAAGGACAAGGAGCGGTCAGAACATTCAATGGTACCAGAGGTACGTGCACTTTGTCTGCGTACATCTGGCATTTGTGACAAGACTGAGCATAGCGGTGACAATCAGCTTCCATGGTGGACCAATAGTAACCTGTTCTCAGAATCTTCTTTGCTATTGTATGTCCACTGGAGTGGGTACCAAATGCGCCTTCGTGTAATTCTTCCATGATCCGTTCTGCAGTTTTCTGATCTACACAACGGAGTAAGCAAGTTTTGCTTGTATAAGATGTCGTTGCTGAGAAAGAATTTGGAAGCGAATCTTCTTAAGAATTTCTTATCATTGACAGATGCCCCTGCGGGATATTCTTGAGTCTTCAGATACCTCTTCACTTCGTAGAACCAAGGTTTCTCTTCTATATCAAGTTCACAACAGTATGCTGGTTCGTCAAACTTTTCGATGATGATTTGGGGAGCTTCGTTGTCCCATCTGACCTTGAACATAGATGACATAGTAGCCAATGCGTCTGCCAACTGATTCTCTTCTCGTGGAATATGATTGAAAGTAATCTCTTCGAAGTAAGGGATCAGACTCAGAACATGCTCTCGATATGGAATGAGATTCGGATGTTTCATATTCCACTCGCCTTTAATCTGACTGATCACTAAAGCTGAATCTCCGTACACTTGCAAGAATTTGATTCTTAAGTCAATGGCAGCTTTAATACCCATGATGCACGCTCAGATTCGCCATGTTGTTGGTACAATTGAAACATAATCTGGCAGTGGTGAAGAGTGTGTCCACCAGAGGAGATGTAATGATGGCGCCTAAATCAAGGCTTAGTCGCTCCATCAAAGACCATGGTCCATCGGGATCCTTGTTTAGGTCCTTCTGTACATGGTGAACTGACTTTATAGGATTTTGTATCCAAATGTGGATAGCAAGAGCCACCGACTTTTATTTTTATCCAATTAAGGGAAGGTAAAAGTAACGTAAAAAGACCTCAGACTGAGTTCGGGAGAATGGTTATGAAAAGGGAAGGTATTAGCACCCTTTCCATCCGTAGTTATCTACGGGCTCTTAGTTGCTCTAGATCACTTTTTAAAATTGCTTTCTTGTGTGTTTGACAAAATGTTTTGAAAAGACATTTCGCTTTGACTTTGTAATGACTCATGTAGGAGTGTATACAAAGTGTTCGGAAATATTTAGTTTTGAAGAATTTGAACTTTGAAAAGTGAAAAGCATTTGATAGGAGCAAATAAGAGACTTATTTACCCACTCAGAATTGGCTGTTGCTTCTACATTCCTTTAGAATAGCGCTTAGCCATACCATTAGTTAGTAGGTAGCTCCATTCTGGATGTAAGCGACATCTAAGGGACATCGGATGGTCATAGAAGGCAATTGTGGAAGTATCCTAGCACATCGAAGGACTATCATCATTTTTGTAGGCGACAATCGAGGTCAAGATCATGTATTCGGAGGCGACGTCGTGGGTCTTATGATCTTTGTATCGAAGGGACTATGATGATTTGTAAGGCAACGGTGCTAGAATACCTCTACTCGAGGACATGACCATTTGAATCGTAAAGGCAACGAGAGAATTATCCTAAGGTGCGTGAAAGAAGTGTGTTGATTTCAGATATATTATCTTGAAGATTATTGTGAGCTATGTCCAATTATTATCTTGCCATACACGCCTAATTACTAGCAATTGATAAGGTGGAAAGAAATGGAATGTAATGTAAAGGTGCGGAAAGTAAAACCTACGCTTATTATATTATATATAATTAAAAATGCGGAAAATAAACCTAATTAAAATTATTACAACCCATGAGCAATTACATTATTGGAAAATAAAATAATAAAATGATAAAGAGAAAATCGTCTGAATCGGATCAACTCTGTAAAAGGAAGAAATCGAAAATACAATATGAATCGAACAAGAGAAAAAATGTTAGAAAATGCAAATTTTAATATGAGAAAATTAATATAGGCTGGAAATAAGATAAATACATTAAAATAATTTTTTGGGATTTTGGAAAAGATTTAATAATTAAAATGCAATTAAAAGTGAATTAAATGCAAAAAATATAAATAAAATAAATGTATTTTTTTTTATTTTATAAATTAAATAAACATTTTCAGAAGGTAAATGCAAAAGAATAAATGTTTTTGTAATTTTTAATGCAGAATAAAATATGAAAAGAAATTAAAATAGTATGCAAAATATAAAAAATAAGAAAAATATAGAAAATATGCAAGTTTTAAAAAGAATGCAACCGTGTCCATAGGATCGAACTGGACCCGACTTGACCTTGAGAACCAACACGCTGACCACTACACCATGTGTACATCTGTGTTTGAAAACGGACTTAGTGGATTTTCACACGCGTCGCCTCCTGACTTGCTTCTTCTCCGCGGGAGACTTCATCTTCTTCGTTTTAAATATTTGAAGTTAGCGTCGGTCTTTGTTCGACGCAAGGTTCCTGGCAAATATCAAAAACGCAGTACACATAATATAAATAACATTTGAAACCATGGTTCGATTCCTCAGGTCATCCCGAGTTTAATGGTATAGGTCTTGTTGGCCAATTTTTCCTGTATAGAGGAACCCTAATTCGATACCAGGAACCCTAATCATGGTAACATACGTTCCTGGCCATGGAAATCCAATTAAAGTACCCAGAAAGTTTGCAAGCTTATCACTAAACACAAAAACAACAACAAATCGAGTTAATAATGCATGAATGAAGGAATTCGAATTTTGAAATTTCAAGAACAAACCGAATTCAGATTTCGTGATTCTTGATGGTTTTGGATGAAGTAAGTATCTGGATCGACTCTGGAGATGCCAAGGAATGCAATGGAAACCTCAAAATTGCTTGAGAACGGCTGGAAATAGGATTGCCAATAGCTTGCAGGTCACGATTTTTTTGAGTTTGGGAATAGGGTTTCTGAGCAATTTTTTCGTCCCCTTGTGATTGATATGCATCAAGTATATATGCTGGATGGATTTGGCATTGTTTTTGGAAAGATTTGATCAATAATCAATGAAAATCAATTTTGATATTTCCATGAAAATCAAATTTTCAAAACTTGTTCAATTCCAATCAAATCTTCCCATATTTGATTCAATTTCGAAATTGCTGGCATTTATGGGTTAATTGGATCACAAGCAAGCAATAAAAATCAATCTTTCAATTAATTTTGATTTTATACTTTATTTTTCAAATTAATTTGTATTTAAATGAATAAATTCCAAATTAAATAGGAAAATAAAATAGAAAATCGTGGCATTGGGCTTGGACATTCCTACTTGCATGAGGAATAAGTTGGATGAAGAAAAAGTAGGCCCATTTGCAAAAGATTTGATTTTTGAAGCATCTCTTTGTGCATTCTTTCAAAATTGCCCAACTTGTGGATGGTGTAACTTGCTCAAATTTCCACATTTTGAGTGTTCTTGAACTTTTTGAAAGCTCTAAGAGTCCTCTAAACAATGTCTTTGGTCTCATCTCAATTGGAGTTACCATGCTCAATATATCTTCAAAAAAAAAGTTGACTTTTTGTTGACTTTGAAATGACTGTAATGTTTTGAGCTATACCTCCAAATGAAGCACTTTTTGGACATTCTTGTGAGACATGAAGTTGTAGAGAATTGAATTTCCTTCAAACAAGAGGTAGTGGAAAATTTCTGAGAAAGTATGAAGAAGTTATGATCAGTCAAAGTTCAGTTGACTTTTCACCTAGAAACCCTAATTTAGAAAGTTTGACTTTGAGCAAATCTTGAGTTTTCTTGATGAATCATGATCAACCCTTGATCAAATGATGAATGTAACTTCAAAATGAGGATGTTGACCAAAATCAGAAGTTTTGACTGTATGTTGACCACAGTTGACTTTTGTCCAATACAACCGATTTTCAACCATCCGAGCAATTGCCCCGAGGAAACTTGACTTGTGAGGCTTGACACTTGACATGGAGAATCTTTGAAACATATGAGGAAGCATGAAGACCATTGGAGATGTTGGAAATCCATCTTGACTTGGGAGATACCAAACCCTAGTTTGGGTTGATTGTCTAGGAGAGAGTTTGTCTGATCAACTCTTGAGGAATCCTTGAGCATAGATGTATGAAATCTTTTGAGAAGATGGAGGGCAAATTTTGGGGTATGACAGCTGCCCCTGTTCAATCTTCTTGTACTGGAGGGTTAGATTGACATGCTTGTCTTTCGTGACCTGAAGGTAGAAGATGATTGAACACTCGAGTACACCTGAAAATTTGCACTCGCTATTGGCTGACGATGCGGGAATGGGCTTACAGATGCCATTTGGAGAAGTTGGAGACTTCGCTGGGGAACGAGTCGTACGCTAGACTCGAGGTTGTTAATAGGAGAGCTGACAGAGATGGGCTTAAGATGCCATCTAGAAAGGTCGATGCTGGGGAGTGAGTCGTATGTTAGACTCTGTAGATGTTCTTGGAACGGAGAGGAGATGGGCTTAAGATGCCATCCGAAGGGAGTCGTACGTTAGACTTCGTGTTCACTTTGAATGAAGTTATTGGTTTGTATTGATTTTTAACCATATATGCAGCATTCTGAAAGTGAAGAAATGTTGACAAGTAGTCGGAGATGGGCTTAAGATGCCATCCAAGGCAACTGAGTCGTACGCTAGACTCTGTAGTTGCTGTTGATAATAAGGAATCAGAATAAATCTTCGTGTTGATTACTCTGAGGGAGATTGTAGTTGGCAAAATGTGGATAGCTTCCCTGTTGTGCATCGGGTGTTGATCCATTGCCTGTTATCGGAGGATAACCAGAGGTGGTCTTTCGGATAGTTTTCCCGTCGGTTCGGGGCTTAATCCTGGACCAGTCGTCGGAGGACAACCAAGGGCGGTCTTTCAGATAGTTTTCCGTCGGTTCGGGCTTAATCGACCTGCTTTTGCCAAGTGATACTGCTTTGGAGAAAACAAGAGAAACTTTGATAGAATATTCGTTAGTTTTATGCAAAGTATGATGCATGACAGTGTATATGAATGACATATGCATGAATTATGACTTTATGAGAAATGTATGGATGATAGATGTTGTGATATTTCAAAACATATCCATCTTGAAGAAGATGCGGATATTCTGTTTGAAGATTTCTGACTGCTTGGGGAATGTGTGAGAACCCTGCTTTGAAGGAGAAGAAAGATATCCTGGATTCCTCCGATGCACTATCTGACCAAGTCTTGGGCCTAGATATTGTTGAGGAAGGTAGAGATTTGAGAAGCTCGTTGTTGGAGATCTCATAGACCCTGCTGAGGAGAATCTGGAAGGCGATCTGTTGGGGACCTTGTATGTAGATCCTGCTGAGGAAATTTAAGAGGCGCTCTACTGGGGATTCTGAGTGTAGATCTCGCTGGAGAGCATTTGATGGTTGCTGAGAGACCGGGCTAGAAGAGTCTGGAGTCCGTTGTAATCTCTGGCTGGGGAATAAAAGGTGTATGTTTCCTAAGTCTTGTGTCTGGATACCGCTGCTGGGAGAAGGGGGAGGATTGAGAAATATCCGCTGGGGATGAAGTGTTACTGCTTGGAGACTGATGTAACGTTGCTCGGTTGAGTGGAATCACCGTCAGGATTTAATATATCTGCCGGGGAAGGTGTGTTGTGAGTGACACCTTTATGCTCTGTGGGGAACTATTTGGTGACTTTCGTCGTCATCCCACCTCGAACCTAGGTACTTTGCATGTTCACTTTTCGTATGTTTGCAAGAAGAGATTGTCAAATGCGTATAATCATTCAAAGCAAACGACTTATTAAACTGACAACAGAAAATTGTAAAGAGAAAGAACTTGTATTTATTTGAAATGTATGTATGGCCAAGTAGTTTTGTACACAAGAAAGGTAAAAAGCTATGGAAACAATCTCGTTAAGTTCCAACTATGCTAGTACTCATATATTTCGACTATCTCATCTCCTTGCTGTCAGTAGAAAGTGAGTGGATTGATCTTCGCCATTTGAATCTTGAATGCTGATAGTAGTCTGGAAGCAGGTGATCTGGAAGAGACATAGTCGTACGCTTAAATCCCTAACTTTTGCCTAGACCGCCCTTTCGGGTTTTCAGTCTACCGGGATACCCTTTTTTGCCCAAGCCGCCTTTTCAGGTTTTCGACTTGCCGGGTGTACATGTTTTGTATATCCTTAATTTTTGCCCGAACCTTTTGGTTCGCCAGGATGCCCTTATTTTTGCCTAGGTTCGTCGACCTAGCGGGTCTCTTTTATGCGTAGTATTTTTTGACTATGTCCGCGTTCACAGGGTGTGGGAAGTCTTCACCATCCATGGTGCTAAGTATCATAGCTCTGCCCGAAAATATTGTCTTGACTACAAACGGTCCCTCATAGGTGGGAGTCCATTTGCCCCTGGGATCACCTTGTGGAAGAATGATGCGCTTGACTACTAGATCACCGACTTGGTAGACTCGGTGCTTGACCTTCTTGTTAAATGCTCTGATCATTCGTTTCTGATAAATCTGTCCATGGCAGATGGATGCGAGTCGTTTCTCATCAATCAAATTAATCTGGTCAAGGCGAGTCTGGACCCAATCGTCTTCGCCTAACTCTGCCTCCTGGAGGACTCTGGTTGAGGGTATCTGAACCTCGATGGGTAAGACGGCTTCCATACCGTATACAAGAGAGAAGGGGGTTGCCCCTGTTGATGTTCGTGCTGTAGTGCGATAACCATGAAGAGCAAATGGTAACATCTCATGCCAATCTTTGTAAGTCACTGTCATCTTCTGTATAATCTTCTTAATGTTCTTGTTGGCGGCTTCCACTGCGCCATTCATCTTAGGCCGATAAGGAGAAGAATTGTGATGCTTGATCTTGAACTGCGTGCAGAGTTCGGTGATCATCTTGTTGTTGAGATTGGAGCCGTTATCTGTGATAATCCTTTCGGAGTGCCATACCGACAGATAAGATTATGCTTGATGAATCGAGCCACAACATTCTTGGTAACAGATGCATACGAGGCCGCTTCTACCCACTTGGTGAAATAATCTATTGCCACAAGGATGAAACGATGTCCATTGGAAGCTGTGGGCTTGATTTCTCCAATCATGTCAATGCCCCACATTGCAAAAGGCCAAGGAGAAGTTAAAACATTCAGAGGTACTGGAGGTACGTGTACTTTGTCGGCATAAATCTGGCACTTGTGACAAGATCGAGCATAGCGGTGACAATCAGCTTCCATGGTGGACCAATAGTAACCTGTTCTCAAAATCTTCTTAGCCATGGTGTGTCCACTGGAGTGGGTACCAAATGCGCCTTCGTGTAACTCTTCCATGATACGCACATGTTTTCTGTCTACACATGGAGTAAGCACAAGTCGTGGTTGCGCTTGTATAAGATGTCGTTGCTGAGAAAGAATTTGGATGCAAATCTTCTCATGAACTTCTTATCATTAACAGATGCCCCTGCGGGATATTCCTGAGTCTCAAGATACCTCTTCACGTCATAGTACCAAGGTTTCTCTTCTGCGTCAAGCTCACAACAATACGCTGGTTCGTCGAATTTCTCAATGATGATCTGGGGAGCCTCGTTGTCCCATCTAACCTTGAACATAGACGACATAGTAGCCAATGCGTCTGCCAACTGATTCTCTTCTCGTGGAATATGATCAAAAGTAATCTCTTCGAAGTAGGGAATCAAACTCAGAACATGCTCTCGATATGGAATGAGATTCGGATGCTTCGTATCCCACTCGCCTCTTATCTGACTGATCACTAAAGCTGAGTCTCCATACACTTGTAAGAACTTGATTCTTAAGTCAATAGCAGCTTTGATACCCATGATGCACGTCAGATTCGCCATGTTGTTAGTGCAACTAAAACATAATGGCGGTGAAAGGCGTGTGTCCTCTCAGGGATGTAATGATGGCGCCAATGCCATTAAGTGCGTTTGAGGCTCCATCAAAGACCATAGTCCATCGGGATCCTTGTTCAGTCCTTCGTCGGCCTCGGTTCTTCACAATCTGTAACTAGTAAAACATCTTCGCGAAATTCGAATCGCATAGATCGATAGTCATCTACGGCTTGATGAGCCAAATGATCGGCTACCACACTCCTTTGATCGCTTTCGAGAAGTGTAATCGATGTCATACCGGTCAAGATCATTTGCCATCTTGCTATTCTTCCGGAGAGTGGTTTCTCAAAGATGTATTTTATTGGATCCATCTTAGAAATCAACAAGGTAGTGTGAGTCAACATATATTGCCTTAGTGGCGAGCAGCCCAAGCCAAAGCGCTGCAAGTTTTCTCGTTGCAGTATCTTGTTTCACAGTCGGTAAACTTTTTGCTAAGGTAGTATATTGCATGCTCTTTTTCGACCAGACTCGCCATGTTGCCCCAACACACACCATTGAGTTCTCTAACACATCAAGTACATGATAAGAGGTCTTCCTTCGTGTGGCATCGTAATAGGAGGATTTGTAGGTACTCCTTGATTTTGTCGAAAGATTCAACGATCGCTTCCATTCCACTACTTGATCTTTTTTATAACTTGAAGATTGCCTCACAGAACGATTAGGTGTGCAAGCGAATCTGAAGAATGGTTCCAACCTCCACTTTCCTTATGATCTTCATATAGTTCTATTTTGGTCAGAAACCACAGAAACGTCTTGACTGCTTTTGTTCACATTCGTAACTCCATTCATCCTCCAGCACGAAACCGAGATAACAAAACCTACTGAACTAATGATCTGAATTGAAACCAATCAAAACATCAACCAAAACCCAACAGTATCCAACCAAACTTTTAATATTTGTTCTAAGACCTGCCCTATCTTGACTTTTCTGCCTTGCCAACAACCACAACCTCAACTTGTTTTTCGTGCTAGTATAACTCGCTTCTTCTTGTCAGAGTAGTCCGCAAGTTCTCGCACTTCACAATCTTCCGCCTGCCTTCGCTTGTAGATCGGATTATCGGTTACTAGTACCAGTAGCTAAGTATATTGAGATTCAGAGGATTCTGCAGTGTACCACGTGTGGTGTAAGAAACACATAGCTTTTTGAATGGGTGATAAAGTAAAGAAAGAAAACACAATTGAATGCAAAAGTCCAACGATTTATTGAATGAAATACGCAACGATGAGAATTTTAACCAAACGAGCCATGATGCCCGGGCAAGGCACTAGGCTTTCAAAGTTTATTGTTCAAAACATAAAGAAATGAAAAGCAAAACAAAACAAGAGCAATTACTCCTGACTAAAGGAGATTGGTATGACGTCTCGGTCTTCCAATGTCGGAGCCCATGTTCCGAGTTGGGAAGACACTTGCTGATGTCGAGTCGTCGCCGCTGTCTTCTATAGCATGGATTCCACTCTGGCTGATGCGGAAAGGAAGTTGGCCGCACGTTCACGGCGTATCATCTTCGACCCTTGATGGTGAAGCCTAAACCAGTCTTGTCAAATTTGAAAGGAAGATTGTGAGCTGACCCCAAATAGTACTTTCCTTCTTCAACAAAGCAGGCTTTGAGCATCTTTCAATGAGGCCATCCTAGGCGGAACTTTAGCATCTTCAGGAGTGACTGAGAGTCAACAGGCATGACTTGGAATTGTTTCAAAGCTTGACAGGGAGTCTCAAGAATTATCCTTCCATCTCGAGGTATCGAATGACTGTAGATGACCCATATACTCTTCTTCACCACATAACCGTGACAACCTTCCTTTCAACGGGTACTCTGCTTAATGCAAGGTAGAGGGTAATGCCTGCCCCATGTATCCAAGGGCGTCCAAGTAGGTAAGAAGCTGGACGGATGTCCATGACAAAGAAAATAGATTCAAAAGTCTGGGAACCGACTTTACAGTGCAGAGTGAGCTCCAAGCATCAGCCGCCTAGTCCATCAAAAGCCCCTCACGATTATGTCAGGGTCTCGGGAACCAACCTTCCGACATCAAGCCGATCAAAAGCGTTCTGAAGGATATTCAAAGCAGAACTGGTGTCAACTAAAACATGATAGGGTAACGCCCTTGCATTCAACAGAGATGTGCAAGGCTTTGTGTGTTTCTTCCAAGGAGTTAAATCAAGATCGTAGAAGCCTAGGCCGTTGTTGGCAGCCTGCTAGCAATACAAACTTGAACTGGTCAGTGGTGGTGTCCGGCACATGAGCATTCTTCGTGAAACTTCACCAAGGCATTAGCATGAGCCTCGGAGCACAAGAGCAAAGCGAGCATGGAAATCTTGGACGGAGTTTGTCCTAACTGCTCCACAACATTGTAATCACTCTTCTTGATGATCTTCTTGAATTTTCCATTTCTTGTTTGATGTGTCTCTGTAACTTCCTTTGGTACTTGGTTGACAAGTGATGAGTCACTGGTTCTTTCCTCTAGCTGGGATTTTGTGGAGTAGACGAAGCAGCTGGAGTCGCAGTGTCTTTTGGAGGAGAGATCTGAGAGAATACCTCCGGTTCGGTCACCCATCGATCCGGTGATGTTGTCGATGTCGTGAATAGAAGCTCCAATGGTAAGATCTTCAATTGTCGAGATCTTGCTTGACACCAACATCACCCATAATTCCAAGGGATAGCCTTGTCAGAGGAATATGGCAATCGGTCTGGAGAAGTGATAATGAGAGGTGCCACCCCAGGCACGTGGATCAAGCAGAGGAAATCCTTATTGTGTTAACATCATATAGTCTTCTGGGAAATCGTCCCATCCGGTCGCCTTAACTTCTTCAGGAATCTTGTAACTATCAGGGACAGTGTACTTCACCATGTAATCATATTTTCCACTTGGCTGCCCCTACATGATGGTACGCTCAGATTACGTCTTCAACTTAGACATTTCTTCACAAACAGCAGGTGGTTTCTAAATAGTATCTCACGGTTGTCCATCATGCACTGAACACGTCTTTAGCCAAGCACAACCATCAGGCGATGGGCACCAACGACAATTCTCCTGGGCATCCCGGATTGACACCGCTTGCAACAAATTCTTCTTAATACCACGAGGGATGGTCAAGTCATCTATGTTAAACATAAGTATCATCACCAACAGCTTTGGAACTCTTGTTTTGTTAGGCATAGGAGCGTTGATCACATCTGTCTCAACAGGAGGATCAAATTCAATCATTAGTTTCAATCATATCTTGAATCTTGTTCTTCGTGAACCACAATTGTCAAGTCGCTCCTCGGGCTATTGGAATGGTAAGCACTTAGCATTAGGATTGTATTTCGAGAGAGAAGTGTTGACATTCTGAGGAGGATCCTCAAGGTAATCAGCTCTGTGTTCAACATGTGTTGCAAGGCTTACAAATGCATGTTAAATGTAAACCGCCTTCGGCGTGTTCGTTA